>JBBGZY010000364.1:0-488143 GCA_037952925.1 Lithobates clamitans
GCTGTGCCCTCTTCTCATCTATGATATGTGTGATATGCTAAGTGGTGAAAGGAAGCAGAGAAGAGAAGCATCTACCTGTCATGGTACACTCATCCTGCTGATCCAACTCTCGCAATCCAGCCCACATGCTTATATGGTGATGTATGTAATATCTCATACAAGCATCTGGAATGGATGCGCAATGATTGGGTGTGATTTTCATTGCGCTGAATACTGGCTCTGGCTTAAAGGGACACAGAGTGCAGGGGTTCAGTAGTAAGTGACGCAAAGGTTTAGGAATAATTTGAACAAAGTTCCCAGAAGCTCAACAGTAATTCCACAAACTGTCACCTGATTGTGGTTTTTTTCAATCACAGTGAAATCCTTCTTTTTGTAGTGGCAACCAAGCAAGTCATCTTCCTCCAGATGGTGGGTGGGGCTAGCAGGACTGTGATGACAGTCAATGATGCTAATGACAGTCCTCCTCCTGGAAACAGGGACCGCCACCCCCCCCACCCCCTAGCAGAACTGCACCTAATCTCTTCCCCATCACAAAAGCTCATGATCGCAGCTACAGGAAAGTTGGAGAACCAAACAATGTTTCCCATCTTTTACAATGTGTGGGGGCACAGTGCCTGCTCAGTGCAGGTGCGGTGTGGGGAACTTTGAAATTACAATGCATTGGTGTCTGACACTTCCCTGAGCTGCTCTGCTGATGGGGAGGGAGTCGAGTGCCGGCAAAAGAGGCTTCATGTGCCGGGGGTTGCCTACCCCTGGTCTAAAAGATCCTGCATGTCTCTTTTGGGCTCCACTGAATTGTTTTACAATTCAGATCACATTGCAAAACATTATTTCCCTGTTAAGCTAGCCGAGGACATGGTGAGGCTGACCCGGAAGTGACATCATAGACATCGCTTTCCGGGTCACAACAAGAAGGGGAGGAAGCGTACGTGTGTCCGCTCTTCTCCTTCCCCTCCAGCCGCCGGCACCCGCGATGTCGCTCCTGGCCTGCAAATGGGGAGGGGGGTTGTGTGAGCAATCGGGTGGCAGCGCAGCCGCCAAGTGCTTTCACCCGACAGGCAGGCGTCTGCCTGGCAGTTTCACACACAAACCCAGTGGCTGCAGCCACCAGATTGTGTGTGAAACCCCCCGCTGTCAGGTCCATATGACGTACGGATCTGGCAGCGAAAGGGTTAAAGTTTTGCACTCATGTTTTAATATTTATTTGATTTTACTACAGTAGCAGTCCAAGTATCGGGCCACTTGTTTTTGTGACTATGGAGATTTAATTTGATTTTGGCAGAAGGTTGTCCAGATGTCATTGAAAGTGTGCTTTGACAGCGTTGTCAGTGTTAATGGTGAAGGCTAAAAGTCTTTTCTACTGATAAATGTAATCTGATGTTTAATCTGGTACATTTTGGTATACATTTTTCTAATAAAATGATTTGAGATGACTTTGTATGAGTTATGCTATATTGTGTCCTTAAATGGTAACCACTTTCTTCCATTAATCTTTCCTTGGTTAAACTTTTTGTTGGATATTTATAGGTTACTGGACAACATCACATTTGGTGATAGAGCGATACAAAATTTATTGCATTGCAAAGTTTTTTAAATTTACAAGATGTATTTTTTGCATGGTAAATATATTATGTAACTCTTCTTTCTTCTTCTTATTTTTATTTTTCTTCTTTTTTTTAGACCTGAAGATAGCGGTATTCTTCTTTGTTACCCAACATTAATCATTAATGTATGGTTCCTAGCCTGTTGACCTTCTGGGTAGTGGCAAGGATTATTAGAGGATTAGCCTTTTCAGTAATACTGAGTTGCGTTTTAGGTCCTGCACTGAAAAGTGGGATGTAAGGAGGGGAACGACAGGACCACCAGGTAATAACCTATATGTATGTGTGTGTGTGTATGTATGTGTATATCTATATCTATATCTATCTATTGGATACTTTGCAAAAGAATGGTTTTGATTTTTTTTTTTTTCCCCTAGAGAGACACTTTAAAGTCACAATACCCTCTCCGACAGAGGCATAATTATAGGACAAACAAATGGTCGTAATTATCCCTCTACTATTGTTTCTTGGCGCTACTACCGGTACAAAGAACAAATAAAACACATATATGTGGCATTGCTGTGATCATCAGGAGTAGGGGATTTTATTTTTTTTTATTTATTTTTTTTTAAATTAAAACGGCGTTTATTGAGCATATAAAATATTGAACATGCGTGTAGACAGTGCAACAGGCATTACAAGTACAAATCAATCCAATTGATATACATATAAGCATAATGTACATTATTAGGGGAGCATTTGTAACATTTTCTAGTGGGTAGCAATACACTATGCAAGTGATGGGGGTGGGTCCTGGGGGATCCGAATGGGGTTCAGCGCTGTTGTCACAGAGATGTGCACCTAATCCTCCGCTGTACATGTGTTTAAGTCCTCCAACCATCGGTCCCAGACCTTATGATATTTATTGGGACAGTCCCTGTGGATATAGAGTAATTTTTTATACGGGAGACTGTAGTGTGGGGGAGACTCCCTCATCCATCTCCTGGCTATCTGCAGCCTAGCAAGGAACAATTTCTCTTGTAGAAATGTGTTGAGGTACTTCTCGCTTCTGGAAGTGAGAAGAGTCCCAGCACACATTGGCGAGGGCATAGGGAAAGTGGGGAGTCCATGCGGTCGTGGAGGAATTGAACCACCTGGGTCCAGAATTCCTGTATAGAAGGGCAAGTCCATAGCAAGTGAAAAAAGGAGGCCTCAGGGTGGCTACATCTTGGGCATTTGGGGTCTTGTCCTGGTCTGTATTTAGATATGCGGTGTGGTGTAAGATATGATCTGTGGAGGATATATAAATGAGTAAGGCGATCAGAGAGCTTTGGAGATACAGATTTGCAGTTGGCGAGGTCCTCGTCCCAGTCCTCCTCTGACACCGTGCCCAGATCAGTCTCCCATTTGGTTGTCCTTGAGGGTTTGGAAGGGTTTTACCATTCCGTTAGCTACGACTTGAGATAGATAATATAACTCCTTTATCCATATTCCATGGTCAGGGATTGAAGCGAGTTCGGGCATGTGTGGATTGTCCCAGAGGGGTGTGTGAGAGTGGGGAAGTGGTGCCTCTCCGAGTTGCATGGCAAGCTGCCAGATCCTACAGTGGTGGAAGCATACTTTTCCTGTCTCCAGTTTGGGGTGAACCACGAGGACCACAAAATAAAATCTGAAATGGGTGGGTCAAGGGGCCTGGGGCCTGAGAGCAGACCATAGTGGAGTAGCGTTCATTGTCAGTGTGGTTAAAGTGGAAAAAATGAGAGATTTGGGACGCTATGTAGTATAGGGAGAGGTCAGGGAGTGCGACGCCACCTAGGCTGGTCGGACATTTCAGGGCTCGCCATGACAGTTTGTGACGAGAGGAGCCCTATACAAATGTATTAAGGATAGATTCCATGGACTTAAATATACGTGGAGGGAGATATAGTGGGGCATGCCAGAAGACATATAGGAGCTTGGGAAGGAGAATCATTTTGACCAAAATTTATTCGACCTATGACCCCGAGGGGGAGACGGGACCATACTTGTGTTTTGACTTTCAGGACTGTGTACAGGGGCTCAATGTTGAGGGAGACGTAGTCCAGCAGGGATCTGGAGATGTGGATACCCAAGGTATTTAATTTTGCTAGCTCTAACCAGGGGGAGCCTGGTCGGCACTGGGGACGCCTAGGTCTATTGGGAGGGTTTGGGACTTGGACCCAATTTATTTGAAGCCCTGAGAAGGATCCAAAGGCTGTGATGATTTGGAGAGCTGTATGGAGAGAGGGGCCAGCGTCTGCCAGGTATAGGAGCATATCGTCTGCGTACAAACTGATCACCTCTGTTAGCTGATTGCATTGGAGGCCCCTAATACCTGGATGATTCCTGAGAGCCGTGGCCAGAGGTTCAACCGCCAGAGCATACAGCAGGGGTGAGATGGGGCAGCCTTGGCGTGTACCACGAGACAGTGGGAACGGGGAGGAGATCCTACCATTTACCTGGATACGTGCCGTAGGGCTTGGTATAGTAGCTGTAACCATTTAATAAATTTTGGCCCAAATCCATACCTGTGAAGGCATTCCCACAAGTATCTTCACTCCACAGAGTGGAACGCCTTAGCGGCGTCGAGGCTGACCATAACTCTGGAGCCCACTTCCGTGTGCTGGGATTGGAGGTTCATGTGGAGCTGCCTGAGGTTGAAAGCTGTGTTTTTTCCTGGCATGAACCCAGTCTGATCAGGGTGTATAAGACTGGTAATTACTTTATTAAGGCGTAGGGCGAGTATCTTAGCTAATATTTTTACGTCTAGTTGGAGAAGGGAGATGGGCCTGTAAGATTTGGGGAACAGTGGGTTTTTGCCCGGCTTGGGTATAAGGACAATAAGGGCTTTGTTCATAGATGGCAGGAGTGCATTGGAGTTAAATATGTGTGTGTAAAGTTTGCAGAGTTTAGGGGTGAGGATCTCACTGAATTGCTTATAGAACTCGAGCGGGAGCCCATCCGAGCCAGACGCCTTAGATGTAGGGAGTTGTGCCAGAGCTTCTGTTATGCAGTCAGTAGTTATGGGCGCCTCCAACTGTTCGACCTGTGACGCTGTGAGTGTGGGGAAGGTGGTAGTTTGTAAGGAGTGCCGTCAGTTCGTCCTGGGAGTATTGTGTGGTGGAGAAGTGCAGGTCAGAGTAGAAACTCCTGAACTCCTCAACCACTTGGTCAGGGTCAGTGATCATGCCTCCAGAGGCAGACTGGAGAGAGATCACTACTGGGGGTTTGTGGTCCAGGTGGGCCATATAGGCTAGGAACTTGCCAGCTCGTTCGCCGTGCTCAAATATTCGTTGTTTGGTGAAGAAGATGTTCTGTTTGGCTTTCTCCGTATGCAGCTGGTTTGTGAGCCTAGCCTGCGCTCGCACAAGAGAAGCGTTGGTAGCTGTTTGGTCAGTCTGGAGGTTACTCTCAAGGGTATATAAATGTTCCTCCGCCTGGCGGAGCAGGAGTTTGGAGGAGGCCTTGTGCCTGTTGATGCGCATAGAAAGGATCATACGAGCGTGCAATTTGAAGGCTTCCCATATGGAACTGACCGGGGCCGAACCCTCATTTGTGCGAAAGAAGTGCTCCCACTCCACCTGGACGGCGTCCAAGCCGGACAGGGTCATGAGCCAGAACGGGTTCAGCTTCCAGATCCGGACCGCAGGGAGAACCGGCAGGCGCAGCATGATCCAGTATGGGAAATGATCAGACAGCACTCTGGCGTCGAATCCTGTGTCTAGGAGGTGAGGAAGGAGGGAAGGGGTGAGTAGGATGAAATCTATGCGGGACATGGCTGATCTTGAGGGTGTAAAGCAGGAGAATCGTGGGGAGGTCAGGTGTTGGTATCTCCAAGTGTCCGTAAGGCTAAATTCCATTAGGAATCGCCTGAACCTGGTGGTGCTGGGTGTGGAGGTAGGGGGGAGGTCGGGCTCTATCTGTCTAGGTTGGGTGTAATGACCATGTTAAAGTCCTCGGCCCATATGGCCGGTACCGTCGGGTACTGAGTCATAAAGGCAATCCCCATCCGCAATACATCAAAGCTGAATGGTGGGGGGGATATAGAAAGCAAGGAGGAGAACCTCCATGCCTCCAATCGTGGCATGCAGAAACAATGACCGGCCCTGAGGATCCGACTGCACTGTGTGGAGTTGGAATTGCGTTGTTTTGGCGATGAGGACCGCAACCCCTCGGGAGTTGGAGGTGTGTGGGGCCTGATACAGCCACCCCACCCACGTTTTTTTTGAGGCTCATTTGCTTCTGGCCTACCAGGTGGGTTTCAACAAGGATGGAAATGTCTGCCTTCAAAGATTTAAGATGGGAGAGGACCGCATTGCGTTTAGCCCTATCCCTGAGGCCAGGTCATTATCTTTAGGGACGCCATATAGCATAAGGGGGAGTTAGCATGTGCAGTCGGATTCCCAGACGGTGGAAAGCAGCATAATACATTAGAATCAGCATATCCCACCTCCCGACACAATAAAATTGTACACTAGTTGTAACATTAGAGGGGTCAGCAAGCCCACATATAAGGGTTATACAGTTATGTAGTAGCTTCGAGAAAAAGGCGACATAGTTAATGCAGCATTTCAATGTGGATTCAAAAGGCAGAAAAAACACAAAACAAAAACAGCAAAAGGAAGCAGGTCAACTGCAAGAACACTGGACCAGCGGGGCAGGTTCAACACTCTGGTAACTGCTGCAAAGACAGGGGCAGAGGCTGGCCAGGGAAACATCTTCAGTGAGGTGACAAACAGGGGTGGCACGATTGCCATAGTCTTGGAGTGACCCACAGGGCCCATGAGGCGGTCAAACTGGAGAGCGCACAACGGTGCAGGGGAAATTTCCAGTCTTGGGGGGGGGGGGGGGGGAACAGGTGCAGGCGGGCCGCCCGAGATTCGTAGCTTAAACAGATTGTGGGGGAAATGCAATGTTGTGCCTAGGAAATGCAGGGGGTGAAAAACAGGTGCAAGGCCCCTGTGCAGAGTGATGATAAAGGGGGGTTAGCAAAATGTACACAGTGCAAGTCTAACTCACGGTTCCCGGATTGTTGGCAAGTGTCCGGATCTTGGAGGATGTGTGGCGACCATTGCCGTGCATAGCGTCCGAGTTCCGAGCTGCATATTTAGGTGCGGGATGGGCCAGCCGCTTGGCATTGTTCAAGCCAGGTGAGAGCAGCCTGTGGATCTTCAAAGAAGTGCGCCTTTCTGTCGCTCAGCACACGAAGCCTCGCCGGGAAGAGCATCACATATGGCAGATGTTGCACGCGGAGTTGCCTTTTCACATCCGTGAATCTCGCTCTCTTTTTCTGGACCTCTGCCGAGAAGTCCGGGAACACCGCTATGGTCACGTTGCCTATGGGGATGTTGCCTCGTTCCCGGGTGAGTCTGGGGATGGTGTCTTGATCGCGATAGTTCAGGAACTTTGCAATAAAGGTACGCGGCGGCGCACCAACAGGGGGGGGGGGGGCTTTCCAGCGAGGCGGTGCACTCTTTCCACAACGAATGTGGAAGAGAAGGCTTCTCTGCCGTATGTTTTAATTAGGAAGTTTTCTAGGTATGTGGGGGGGGGGGGGTCAGCACCCTCAGACCTCTCAGGGAGCCCCACAAAACGCAGACTACACCTCCGAAGGCGATTCTCCTTGTCGTCTTGCTTGGAGAGGACTGCGTTTAGCTGGTACTGCAGTTGTTCAGTGGTGACTTGAAGTGTGTGCAGGCCCTCCTCCACGTGGCCGACTCGGTGCTTTGTCTCGGACACCCGCTCTCTTAGTTTATGTACATCTTGCCTGATCAGGGAGATGTCGACCTTCTTCACCTCCTCAATCCTGGAGGTGAGGGTGGATTGGCACAGGGCGATGGCCTCCAGTACTCTGGCTGTGTCTCCGGAGGTCCGGTCCTCCTCCTCAGGGAGCTGGTCGGCGCCATGTTCCTCCCCGGGTCCTGTTCCTCATGGCGTTATCTGTCCAGCTTGGCAATGGCACCGGACCGCTTGGTGGGAGACATGGCAGTACAGGGCGATCTCACAGGATGATCTGCAGCTTTCCAGCGACTGTATGCAGGGGAAATAGCCCCAAGGATCGGTATAAAGGATTTGTCTCGAGCAGAGCTCTCACTCTGCACGTCCTACTCCATGAAGCTCCAGACCACGCCCTCTAGGGGATTTTATTTTACAGTGTTTTTGTTTTTTTGGCGGTGGGTCATGTTAATGGCATAAAAATCTAAGGCTAAAATGTAACCACTTCCCATCTGCTGTACATATTCATGTGGTGATATCTCGGTCATCGCTGAGGCTGCAGCAATGATCTAGATATAATTTTTTAGTGTTGGCTATTACTTAAAAAGTAATTTATAGTCACTTGATCACTTTTACAGACGGCACAAGAGATTCCCCCCCCCCTCCCCCACCCCGATCTCTCCTTACTGGGCTCTCCCTTCCCACTGGGGAGCCCGGTAACGTTGTGACCAGTCAGATACGATGTCGAAGAGAGAGTAAGAGGAACTTCCATTCGTTCCTTCCACGATTTCAACGATTTCTCTATAACACTGCTCAAAAAAATCGAGTTCACTAAACAAGTATTTTGAAAAGTATAACAACAGGGGTATTAGGGTACAAGGTAGAGTAGCTTAGGAATAAGGATCATTTTGATTAAATTGGACCTACCAATCAGAGAAAGTCAAAGCTAATTCCATATTTAAAAGGTTTGTACACCTATACCGTAGTGCAGGATTGGAGCAGCCCTCTTTGGACTGTTTAGGCAGAAATGGTCATAAAGATAATTTTATAGAAAAAGCAATATAATGCCACTTTTATTAATACAAAACATAAAAACTTGTTTATATATAGACATAGCCAACAAGGCAAATAATGTAAAGCACATCGTACAAAATTAGAAAAAATGGTGGTACATTAAAACATATTTATCAAACACAACAAAAGGCAAGTATGCCCTGTGATGCCAAAGACGAGCTATGGTCAGTCAATGGGGATTTCTTGCATATAGCCCAACATGTTTCGGAATGAACAATCTGTATTCATTCCTTCATCAGGGAAGATTATGTATGGGTGACTTTAATTCTCATTGTCTGAAATGTAAACATAGTCGCATGATAATCACACTGTAAAGCACGATGTGAACATAGCAGGCAATATAGTAATAAAGTATACATTTGGTATATAATATATGTAACCATTCTAATACTCACATGATGATCCACAGTACAAAAAAGGAAACGTGAGGAATAAAATCAGTGGGGACTCCCAAAGCGACTGAAGCAGTCTGCAGAGCAGCAGATGGGTGGGCGTGCAATCCCAGGATGAGCAAGCAACAAACATCCATAAGAAACGCCTTGTAGGCTACACCAGCCAAAAAGGTATCGATATCTAAAGCAAAAAAAGCAATTGGAAGAGCGTATTAACACATACTTCCTAAACTTAAACATCAGCAGACAGGATGAATGTTGCATAGAAATAAAATAGGGGAATCGGGTATCTCATCACCTCACCATATAGTACATTACCTTTGAACACACCATTGCAGTTAACCACACCATGGCAGCAATGCTCAATCAGAGACATGCCTGTCAGGTGTGTGTGCTTATATAAGGAGTATTCTCAGGGAGAGCCAATAAGCCATGGGGAGGAGGTGCCGGAACCCTGACATCAAAGAAGCCGCCAATCAGGACAGAGACAAGGCGCTTCTCTGACACAAGGGCGTGCGGCGCAGCCCCGCCCATTGAGCGGGTTAAGGTCACAGGTCAGAGCATCACCGGCGCAAATAATTCCCCAGCAGCATCATATGACGTTGGGGGGGGTGGGTAGGAGCTCCTCCCCGCAAAAAGGCCATGTGGATAGCCGGAAGTGTAAACCCCCAGTGCCGTCCACCGGCCACAAGTGGGTGGAGCCTACCCACCGGGTGGTGTAAGCAGAAGACTCCACCGGGGACATGCACATCGCCATCTAGAGCATCACAGCCCTGACAGTCACAGTGGGCAATTAATGATTCAAAAACCACAATGGAGAATAATACAAGAACAAAAAACAGTGATCAATGAAACAAAAATTATATACATAGGAAAAAGCAAACAAGGAAAGGAATAAAAAATATAATGGGAAAGAAAATAGCCAAGGATATAGAATACTTAATTATTAAAGAATTCTGTATATGGTAAATGGTATTATATATGGCATGGGGATCCCTGGATGTCATGGCATAGGGGCACACAGCAAAGCATTAATTCCTCTGGAGTTCAAGACTCTCAACACCGGAAATTAGAACTCTAATCCCCTGACACAAAACCAGGGAGGAAGGGCTTGAAGTTAAATGCCTCATTCAAGCCTGGATGCAGGGTGGCCTTGAGGTTGAAAATCCATCTAAGTTCATTGTAGTACTTGCTTATTGAGGTTGCCACCTCTGTGGCTAGGATGTAGGCAATCCAAGGCCAGAAAATGTACCTTAGGGATAGACTCAGCATGGACTAAGGCCATGTGTCGACCAATGGGTACATCAGGATCACATTTGCGTATACTTAATATATGTTGATATATGCATTTCTAGAATTCATTTTATAGTTTTCCTGACATAGTAACATCCACAGTCGCAAGAGAGTAGATATACCACGGCGGGGGTCCTGCAATTTACATAATTGTGCCCATTAGGTAACCGAATATTTTTGCATCTGTCCATATATTGACAGTAGGCACATCCCCCGCAGGAGAAAGTGCCTAAAGTTTTTACACATGTCACCTCTTGAAGCCTTGTATTCACTTGATACCAGCTTGTCGACCACAGAGGGGGCCCTCCTGTAGGCGACAGCTGGTACCTCCGACACAAAAGGAGCAAGCAAAGGATCCATAACAAGCAGATTCCAATACTTGTTTAGATACATCTAACAGGGGGATGCGAGTTGAACCTCTAATTTCCAGTATTGAAAGTCTTGAACTCCAGAGGAATGCTTTGCGACATTGCTGTGTGCCCCTATGCCATGACATTGACATCCTGGGACCCCCATGCCAAATATAATACCATATACAGAATTCTTTAATAATTAATCTTTAATTTTGGATCTGCTCGTCCCTGGTATTCTAGGTATTCTGGTATCCTTGGCTATTTTCTTTCCCATTATATTTTATATTTTTTCTTTGTTTCCTTGTTTGCTTTTTCCTATGTATATCATTTTTGTTTAATCGATCATTGTTTTTTGTTCTTGTATGTTTCTCCATTGTGGTTTTTGAATCATTAATTACCCACTTTGACTGTCGTGGCCCTTGGATGCGCTAGATGGTGATATGCGTGTCCCCTGTGGAGTCTTCTGCTTACACCAGCCGGCGGGTAGGCTCCATCTGCTTGTGGTTGGTGGACGGCACTGGGGTTTACACTTTCTGCTATCCACACGGCCTTTTTGCAGGGAGGAGCTCCTTCCCACCCCCGCCATGTCATATGATGCAGCTGGGGAATTCTTTGCACCGGTGATGCTCTAACCTGTGACGTTATCCCGCTCAATGGGCAGGGCTGCGCTGCACGCCCTTATGTCAGATAACTGCCTTGTCCCTGTCCTGAGCCGCCCTGATTGGCGGCTTCTTTGATGTCAGGGTTCCAGCACCTCCTCCCCATGGCTTATTGTCTCTCCCTGAGGAATACTCCTTATATAAGCACACACGCCTGACAGGCATGTCTCTGATTGAGCATTGCTGCCATGGTGTGGTTATCTGCATTGCTGTGTTGAAAGGTAATGTACTCTATGGTGGGGTGATGAGATACCTGATTCCCATATCTTATTTCTATGCAACATTCATCCTGTCTGCTGATGTTTAAGTTTAGGAAGTATGTGTTAATACGCTCTTCCAATTGCTTTTTTTGCTTTTTGTCTGGTGTAGCCTACAAGGTGTTTCTTGTCGACGTTTGCAGCTTGCTCATCCTGGGATTGCACGCCCACTCATCTGCTGCTCTGTGGACTGCTTCAGTCACTTTGGGAATCCACATTGATTTTATTCCTTGTGTTTCCTTTTTTGTTTATTGTACATCATGTGATTATTAGAATTGTTACATATATTATATACCAAATTTATACTCCTATATTGCCTGCTATGTTCACATCATGCAACTATTTTTTTTTTTCCATTTCAGACAATGAGAATTAAAGTCACCCAATCATAATCTTCCCTGATGAAGTAATACACATTGTTCATTCCGAAACATGTTGGGCTATACACAAGAAAGCCCAACTCATCTCTGGCAGCACAGGGCATACTTGCCTTTTGTTGGGTTTGACATATATATGTTTTGATGTACCACCATTTTTTCTAATTTTGCACTGTGTGTTTTACATTATTTTCCTTGTTGGCTATGTCTATATATAAACAAGTTTTTATGTTTTGTATTAATAAAAGTGGCATTATATTACCTTTTTACTATAAAATTATCTTTATGACCATTTCTGCCTAAAGTCCAAGGGGGCTGCTCCAATCCTCCACTACGGTGTAGGTGTACAAACCTTTTGTATGCTTAGGATGTTGGCAGTCAAATACACGAATATATCCCATTTACTCTTTCCTGTTTAATTCCATAGTTAGACTTTATCCTTAAGGCTCAGTTCACACTGGAATCGGCTGCGGATCGCACAGGAACAATGTGCGTCCCCATTCTCCGGTTAAGGGACGAATCTGGGCCAAATCTTTGCCTGAAACAGAGCTAAAGACACTGCAGTGCACTCTGCAGCCACCTCGGAGATATGTGAACTGTCTTCATAGAGAGCCGATCACATTCTTCTTCTATGCGAATTGGATGCAGGGAAATCCACATCCAATTTGCATAGGTGTGAACCCAGCCTAAATCTAGATATCAGTGGGACGTCACAACTGGCACCAGTTAAAAGGATGACAAGTGCGGGTTTATAGTCCCATCAAGCTGTATCAACTCAAGAGTTCAAACAATTGTCAGGCCAGAATATGTGCCAAATGTAGATATAGTGGACATAACTGCCTTCAAAGAGGAATCCGTATCCCCCAGTAGCAGGAGCATGTCATCCACATACAGTAATAGTTTTTCATGTATGTCACCATATCTAAAGCCTGTAATATCATCTGTAGATCTTATCAAAACCGCCAAGGGCCCAATGGCCAGGGCAAACACCAGGAGTGAAATTGGGCACCCCTGATGAGTACCTTTGCCCAGTGAAAATGATAGTCTGCCCCTTTTCTCTTAGGGAGAATAATGAAGTAGTTTCAACCAGGAGATAAATACATTCCCAAAGCCGAACCTCTCCAGGTATAGGCAAAGGTATTGCCATTCAACACTATCAAATGCTTTATTAGCAAACCCACACTGTCTGCAGGCTTTTGCATATTCATGAATAATCCAGTAGTTGCAGTGGCAGTTGGTTTTTGAAGCATGAAGCCTGCATGGTCAGGATGTATTATACTCATAACAACCTTGTTCAATCTCTGAGATAACACCTTGGCCCACATTTTAAGATCTGTCTGCAGTAAAAAAAAGAAAGCTAGGCCCTATAAGTGTTAGGATCTGTAGGGGGTTTTACCAGGTTTTGAAAGGAGTATGATATTGGCTCTAGTCATGGAAGCCTGGTAGACATTGTCTCATTTATATAGCTGAAGCAATCTTGGCGAAATAAGATCTGCATATTGCTTATAAACCATAGGGAGGCTGACATCCAAGGTTA
Source organism: Lithobates clamitans (assembly GCA_037952925.1). Classification (NCBI taxonomy): domain Eukaryota; kingdom Metazoa; phylum Chordata; class Amphibia; order Anura; family Ranidae; genus Lithobates; species Lithobates clamitans. The sequence goes on from JBBGZY010000364.1 coordinate 13,217, forward strand.
ATGTGGTAGAAAAGGCTAGCATTAAAAATTTCCCTTGCAATCATTAAGGAACTCCAGGTCATTTCTTGAATGCAAAAATGTTGAGATTACGTCTTGTATCTTCTTCTTCCTTTTTTTTTTTTTTTTTTATATAAACATTACCTTGCTGTCCCATGAGCAGGATACCCCTGCGATCATAGTGTGCGGGCATCTCTATTTAGACCCAGGAATGTCACTTTTTCAGGAGCTTTGTACTTGCTCCTCTGTAGCTGGCGGGGATGAGAAGAGCTGCACTGCATTTCAGTCAGAATTCTCTCATGAATTAGTGCATCCTCTTTCATTAGAAAACATTGTCATGGAGGGGGCGGGGCCAGCCAGGACAGAGGCAGTGTCAGGCAGTGCTAGGTAGGATGGGGCTGTGCTGCTTTTACAGACACTGACAACGGTGCCAGGAGGTGCCAATTGCGGCCCGTGGTCTGGTTTCATATGGCCCCACTGGTAATTTGGACATATATATCTTTTGTGGCCAATGAACGTGGCACTCAGGATTCGTTGGTGGGGCCACAAAAGATACTGTATTTATCATTCCTGGGAGGGGGCGGGACAAGTGCCGTTGGATTAAATACAGGAAAATCTCCTGTTTACTCGGCGGCCTCTGTAATAGAAACTCCTGTCTCCTGGGCTGGCATTGGACGACTGTTCTGTCTTTCATAGGAGGCGGGATTTTGTATTAAAGAGGCCGCCAGGTAAACGGGGGATTCTCCTTTATGTAATCTGTTAGCGCTCGTCCCGCCTCCTCCCTGTCCCCTCCGAGGCTGCAGATGGGCATGGATCAGGCTGTACTGATGGCAATGGTGAGGCTGCATTCAGAGGCTGTATTCATAGCAATGGTGAGGCTGCAGATGGGCACTGATTAGGCTGCATTGATGGACACAGACCCTTATTTTGCTTCACAGTTCTTTATTTAAAATGTAAGTTTTGTTTTTTTCCCTGAAACTTCCCACTTAAAGTGAAGGTGCATGTTGTTATATGCCCCATAAATACGGTATATATCCAAATAACACGCCCAAGCTCATCCTTAGACTCTTCACCGCACACAGCCATAAAAGCAAGAGAATTCTTGTTGGGCAGTGTATTAGTTAATTTGCATTTAATTTTAATGGTTCAAAGAATGTCAGGCAAAATGGTCCGCCCTCATGCATGTTCACTTCATCAAATCTGGCCTTCTTTGAAAAAAGTTTGGACACCCCTGGTCTAGATTGAATAGTTGTTTCTAATCAGACATTCCGCAATTCCAATAATATATGATATAAAAGTTTTATTATATTACACAAATAAATAAAGGGTGTTTTTTATTTTACCTGGAATTCCATTTTAACCACTTGCTGACCAGCAAAGTACCTGTCCAATCCCTCGATTGGAAGGGTGATATCTTGATCATCGCTGCAGCGATGACCGAGATATTTTTTTTTTTTTTTTGCATCAGGCGATTCTGAAGCTGGTAAAAGTAATCTGAGTGGCTAATGAGCTGCTGGATTACTTTTAAAAGTGGCGGACTTTTACCAAGCTCTCCTGAGCGATTGGGGTGCCTGGCCAATAATACAACTGGCGGATTCCGGTTCCTGAGACACAGTGAGAGGAATGGATATCGTTCCTCCCACTATGTTAGAAACTGGAAGCAAAGACGATTTTGTCACTTCCGGTTTTCGGTCCCCTGTAAACGAGCCATTTCAAACCCATCTTGATTTGATCTGATGCTTTGGAGGTCAGAGGAGAGATCTGGGGTCTTCTAGACCCCTGACCTCTCCAAAAAAGAGGACCTCTCACTGCCCATGCTATCACAAGGGATGTTGTTCATCCTTTGTGATAGCAGTAAAAGTGACTAAAAACAAAGTTACCATGTAAAAAAAAAAAAAATTAAATTATATAATTTGAAAAAAATATATTTTTTAAATGCCCCGTCCTGCCGTGCTCACACACAAAGGCAAACGCATGCATCGGTCCCACACGTAAATGGTGATTGCAGGTATCACAGCGAAAGTTGTAGCAAGAGCAATAATTCTAGCACCAGACTTGTATAACTCTAAACTGGTAACCTGTAAAGGCTTATAAAGCGTTGCCTATGGAGATTTTAGTTTATAGTTTAGTGCCGTTCCATGAGTGTACATGTTCGGTATCTATTTACTCAGCGTAACATCTTTTATATTTTACCAAAGAATCAGGTATTATTTTAATGTGTTTGTGCATTAAAATTCATTAAAGTGTATTTTTTTTTTCAAAAAAAAAATTGTTTAAAAAACGGTGCGCAAATATAACATAAAAAAATTGTAACACTCGCCATTTAATTAATTTAATTTAATCTGCAACAGCTGGAGGGCCATAGTTTAAAGACCCCTGCTCTAGGGGCCTCTGCTTAAAAAATATATAATGTTTGGGGGTTCTAAGTAATTTTCTAGCAAAAAATCTAGATTTTGACATAGGAGAATAGGCTCAGTGCTGAAGTGGTTAAAATGGCTATGAATAATTTAAAAAAAAAAAGAGCAAAAATATAAAAATAAACACTTTAATCATTTAAACGTTACATAGAATATAAAAAAATATGTAAAAAGGAAATCAAAACCGCAAAAATTGAAAATGAACGAGTTGGTGACTGGGGACAAAGAGAAAGCAAATGTATTAAATACGTTCTTCAGTTCTGTGTATACAAAGGAAAATGGGGGAGCTTAAGTTCTTAATGGGGATAGTATTGACATAGCCCTAGGTGATCCACAATGGCTCAAACTGACATGGATCAAAAACATTTAGACAAAATAAAGGTGAATAAAGCATCTAGAAGTGTGAGCTCTGTTATTTCAAAGTCATTGTTTCTAATTTTTAGAGACTCTTTTAAAGATTAGTTCACTTTTTTTTTTTTTTTTCTAAATTCCAGCTCCGCTATGTACCAATATACCAGAAAAGCACTTCTTTCGCAGAAATAAAAAATCTTTCTAATTATCTTACACACCCCCTATCTTAGTGTCCAGCTGGCTGTATAAAAAAAAAATTCTCCATTACTTCCTGGATAGACATTGGGATGTGACACAGGAAGGCATTTACCACCTGACCTTATTAGCACACACCCTGCATCATCTTCCCTCCTTCTCCAACACATCACTACCACCCACCATCAGGTGCAGTGGTTTTCTGAATGCAATCAGTGAATATAGTTTTCACTAAATACACAGCCCCAGATAGTTTATTTGGCGTGTGAGTGTGCAAGAGCTGAGTGATCAGAAAACAGCAATGTGGTAACCCCTATGTGGATAGAGGTCTGAATGTGCAATCTCCTTAAGATCTAACATCAACTATGTAGTGAAAGGGCTTGCCTGATTGGATAAAGAATGATTGGATAGATGGTGTGTCCTATTATTTAGTTTTGGTAAATCTAAATGAGATCGTATAATCAGATTGTATCGTGTATGGCCACCTTTACTACACTTAAAAAAAAGGAAACCTCTACCCATGCCACATCCAAATCTCTAATGGATTGAAGGACTAGCTCTGCTCATAATGGACTTTATCAGCATTTATGAGACAGAAGCAAATTCCATAAAATACTAATTTTTGTTTACAACATATTTTAAAGCCAAAAACACGTAGTGCGTGATATTATCTGAATATGATACAAATATAATCGCATAACACCTCCTACAGGCATACCCCACTTCTAGGTACACAATGGGACCAGAGCATATATGTAAAACGAAAATGTAGTAGTAGTTTTTTTAGTTGTTAACTATTACATGCTCCCATCCTCTGCACCATTATAATATTTGTCCCGGTGTAATGTAAAAAATCTGCACGATTGTACCAGTATAAGCTCCGCTCCCGCCGCTCAGCTGATTCCTCTCCTTTCTTCTGTCTCTGGCTCACAGTTGCAGTGGGTGGGGCCAACCCCTGCCGCTGATGTCAACCGGGAAGGAGGGGGAGAGAGAGCTGCGGATGACGGAGGCATGCAAATGGACCATGATGTCAGGGCTCAGCAGCCATGATTTGTGGTTTGTTTGCAGAGGGGTGTGTAAACTAGGATCAGCCAGGTATTTCAGGTGATACAGGGGTTCAAATGACACAGCACAAGCACTGTGCTGTATACCAGGCTTTAATGGAACAGGATCTGTAATTTTTTTTTTTTTTTTTTGGGTTAACAAACACTTTAACTTTAAGCAATACTTTTTTTCACTTCTCAATGCATGTAAATACAATAGCTCTATCGGAAATCTTGGTCAGCTTGACATGGCACTGCTCACGAACAATAAGTGACAGGGACATCAAACTTGGTGAACCAAGACTGTGACATGATGGATTACCTAGGCAAGCTAGCAGACCCCAAAATCGGATATGTTGTAGTCCTGCGTCCCTGTCACTTATAGTTCAGGAGCAGTGCCATGTCAAGCTGACCTAGATTTCCCATAGACGCCAATGTTAAATGTTAAAAACCATGAGAAGTGCCATGTCAAGCTGACCAAGATTTCCCATAGATCCCAATGTTAAAAACCGGGAGCAATGCCATGTCAAGCTGACCAAGACTTCCCATAGATGCCAATGTGTCCGTACTCACAAGTGTATGTAAAGTGAGGGTATGTAAAGCAGGGTGTGCCTGTATATAAAAACACATATATACCACAGTGCTATAAGAGACTAGCTTGAAAATTAAACAAAACACTGAGTGTACTTTGAATAAATAGGTTTTATCAAAAAATAATTTGAAGGAGACTGTATCTTACAAAAGCAAAGCAGCAAGGAATTACAGTCAACGGTATTTCAAAGTGATTAATTAACATAGCCTTGTAACATTCTGTTTGAGGATAACATACCAAGTATCTCTAACCAAATATTTAGGACAGGCTACTTTAAAAATGTTAATCGCCCATGCACTCTAAATAGGTGCCATTTTTATCCATAACATATGATTAATGATAATCCGGAATGCATGCACAAGCATTTTCCCCACACCAGGTTGTATCCAAACCAGGTATAAACTGAATGTTGCTCTCCAGAGTTGAAAAGCCCCAGGTGCTGGCTAATTCTAATCCATGTTGTGAGGGAAGAAAAAAGTCCGGACAGCCACACACCAGGAGAATATAATCCAATGAAATGTCTTTATTGTAAAATCAGGAACAAATCATGTACAAAGCACCATGGATAGAATGTACAGATAATCAGCTAACGCGTTTCACGCGCATGAGAGCTATGAGTAAGCGTTCCGCAGAGCGTGAAACGCGTTAGCTGATTATCTGTACATTCTATCCATGGTGCTTTGTACATGATTTGTTCCTGATTTTACAATAAAGACATTTCATTGGATTATATTCTCCTGGTGTGCGGCTGTCCGGACTTTTTTCTTCCCTCACAATATGATTAATGATGTTTATTATTTGTCTTAAGTAATTGCAGGAAGAAATTCCCATAGATATTGTTAAACCAGGTGTGTTGCACTATACATAAATCTTTTCCAAGTCAAGTCGATTATGGACAATTGTGACCCTATGTTTTATACATTTGAAAATGCTGTAACTGGTTTTGTATAGTCACTCAGAAAATATATTGTACTATACTTATTTTAATGTGCTTTTGAACTATCAGAATACCCCAAATGCAAGTTTTAAATGCTAAAGCATGAATACCATGCAACTTCAAAAAATGTTATCAATTGTGTCTGTATTCTAATCTTTTTGGCTCTATACACCACCACAATGGATTTGAAATGAAATGAATAAGATATGCTTTAACTGCAGACTTTCAGCTTTAATTTGAGGGTATTTACATCCAAATCAGGTGAACGGTGTAGGAATTACAACAGTTTGTATATGTGCCTCCCACGTTTTAAGGTCCCAAAAGTAATGGGACAGATTAACAATCATCCATCAAACTTTCACTTTTTAATACTTGGTTGCAAATCCTTTGCAGTCAATTACATCCCTGGTGATGCTCTGCCAGGCCTCTACTGCAACTGTCTTCAGTTCCTGCTTGTTCTTGGGGCATTTTCCCTTCAGTTTTGTCTTCAGCAAGTGAAATGCATGCTCAATTGGATTCAGGTCAGGTGATTGACTCGGCCATTGCATAACATTCCACTTCTTTCCCTTAAAAAAACTATTTGGTTGCTTTTGCAGTATGCTTCGGGTCATTGTTCATCTGCACTGTGAAGCGCCGTCCAATGAGTTCTGAAGCATTTTTCTGAATATGAGCAGATAATATTGCCCGAAACACTTCAGAATTCATCCTGCTGATTTTGTCAGCAGTCACATCATCAATAAATACAAGAGAACCAGTTCCATTGGCAGCCATACATGCCCACGCCATGACACTACCACCACCATGCTTCACTGATGAGGTGATATGCTTTTGATCATGAGCAGTTCCTTTCCTTCTCCATACTCTTCTCTTCCCATCACTCTGGTACAAGTTGATCTTGGTCTCATCTGTCCATAGGATGTTGTTCCAGAACTGTGAAGGCTTTTTTAGATGTTGTTTGGCAAACTATAATCTGCCCTTCCTGTTTTTGAGGCTCACCAATGGTTTACATCTTGTGGTGAACCCTCTGTATTCACTCTGGTGAAGTCTTCTTTTGATTGTTGACTTTGACATACATACACCTACCTCCTGGAGAGTGTTCTTGATCTGGCCAACTGTTGTGAAGGGTGTTTTCTTCACCAGGGAAATAATTCTTCGGTCATCCACCACAGTTTACTGTGGTCTTCCGGGTCTTTTGGTGTTGCTGAGCTCACCGTTGCGTTTTTTCTTTTTAAGGATGTTCCAAACTGTTGATTTGGCCACACCTAATGTTTTTGCTATCTCTCTGATGGGTTTGTTTTGTTTTTTCAGCCTAATGATGGCTTGCTTCACTGATAGTGACAGCTCTTTGGATCTCTTATTGAGAGTTGACAGCAACAGATTCCAAATGCAAATAGCACACTTGAAATGAACTCTGGACCTTTTTCCTGCTCCTTGTATATGGGATAATGAGGTAATACCTCACATGGAACAGCTGAGCATGGCCATGGAACAGCTGAGCAGCAAATTGTCCGATTACTTTTAAAGCTGAAAGTCTGCAGTTAAAGCACATCTTGTTCGTTTCATTTCAAATCCATTGTGGTGGTGTATAGAGCCAAAAAGATTAGAATAATGTCGATGTCGCAATATTTATGGACCTGACTGTATGTGTTTAATGGATGCATTTATATGTTGCTCATGTGTTGTGTTGGTATAGAAAACCATTAACTGTTTTTTTTCTTTTTATGCTTATTTAACCAGGGCACTCACAAATCTTCAGGTGAATTTCTCCCTGCTTAAGTACTTTAAAAAAAAAATGGCATGCATTGCAAGTTTGTGCTACTTTGTTACTGCTTACCATCTGGTATTGTGATACATTTTTCCAAGAAAAGTGACAAAAAAGTAGCTGGATAATATTAAGATTAAAGGTATATGAGTATGTTGAGAAATCACTCAAACACAGATCTTGATGATGCCCCACATACTTTACGCTCAGATCTATGCAGTCAAGGGATTTCAATACCAAGACCATCACCACATTCTTTGTCTCGTATATCCAATGCCTTGGAAATTAGCCAGTCACCTACCAGAGCTTTCATTCATGAGCCACGCAATAGCCAGTGCTCTGTGTCGGACACACAGACACCTTGTACAAATATTATTTGTAATGAAAGTTCATGCTGCAAGCCTGTTCCTTCAGAACTCCCTAGCAATCTCCGTACCACCAATCCAGAGAAATATCAGCAATCTTCTGTTCATTTGTGTTTAACAAGCAAGAGAAATGAGGAGGAAGTCTCAGAAGACAAGAACACTGATGGACAAAGTTATGTGCATAGTTCTCAAACATTTCCTGATCCACAGAATTCAAACCTTCCAGAACGAATGCATGAATTATCTCTTGGAGTAACTATTCATAAAAGCAACCCCTTTTCTGAGCAAGAATCACATTTATCTAACATATTTTCTAGTCCTGATGTGCTTCCATCTCCTTCTGTAAATTCTTCCCCTTCTGTTAATTCTTCAGACCAGTTTTTCAGTTTTGTCATTTTTCATGCCCCTGAAGACCAGGAGATAGCTAGCAGGGTTTGTAATGTTTTAGAACACCATGTGGTTGGGAAAGGTACAACTTTTTGTGAGGGGTTTGAAACTCCAGGAGTTAATCCTTTAATGTGTCTTGAAAATGCAGTGGAAAACAGTGCGTATATTGTACTTTTGCTCACTAATGCTTTTTTGAAAGCCACGTGGGGTGGCTTTCAGAGTGCTACAGTAATGATGAATTCTATAGATAATGCTGACAAATTGGGGAGTGTCATTCCTTTTTTTCCTAAATTAAATAAACCAAATGGTAAGATTCCAATGTGGATAAAAAACCTGATTCCCTTGGATGAAAGCTCTATTATCTTTGAAACTAAAGTGCGTAACACATTCAAGGAGGAAGTAATTCGGAAACAGAATAAATTGTGGGAAGGAAAAGTAAGAAGAACTACATCAGATTTTCAACAACCACAAAATATTTCCCTACAATGGTCGATGAGTGATGCCACTACTGTGTTGCCACAACAAACCCAACCTCAATTTGCTGTATTTCATGGACAGACTCCAGTTATTCAGATCAGCCATGCTGGGAATGTGCAGATAGGGAATCAAAACAACATGAACATACAGTTTTTACCAAACGAGCCACAAATGGATTCGGATACGAACATGTATCAGGATGCTGGGAATGAAATTCCAAATTGAAAAAGAGAAAAGTGTCTGAAAGTGTTAAACATACAAAAACATTAATAATTTGTTTAATGATTTGATTTGTTCTAGTCTTGGATGATAAGGGTATTGATTGTAAAACCTTTTTTCACTTGAGAAAAGTCTTTCCAGTGTTCTTGTACTTTTTACAACGTACCTAAAATGATCAGCCTCAGCAGCACAGGAATCAAAGCACAATTCAAGACATTACTTTGTTTTATTTTTAGTGTTGAGAAGGGTTAGAGTTCCTGGTACATTTTTATTTCTTATTGTGAACCCATTTGGACATTTTCACATTCTCCCTGTTACACCAGGGCAAAATTGGTAATGTCACTGGAACAGGAAGGCACAGGCAAAAATATAAACTTCACACTTGCTCTAATTTTCGTGGCTGTTTTTACTTTCATTGGAGAGTTCCATTGAGAACTACAAGTCCTGTCATGGTGGAAAATTGGACTTATAATAATTCAAAACGGACAGCTTTTATCTGACAGAAGAGCCTGCTCATGCTGGCAGAAGAGGCGATGGTGTGGGGGGGGGGGGGGGGTCTACTTGCATTATGTTACAATCCTAAATATGGAAGTAACATGATCTAAAAGGTGAAGTTAGCCTTAAAGTAGTATTAAACCCAAAAAATAAAGGTTATATAAAGGGAAAAAGTTAAAAAAAAAGAAGAAAACTAATGTAACCACTACATCTATGGATTGGTAAACTGCAGTATATTATTATTATTATTATTATTATTTTATTTTTTTTAATCAAATCTTTCTTTTATTATCATAATTGCAAAAAAAAAAAAAAAAAAAAACATAGTAGATATGGCCCCGGAAGGAATTACCCCCTTAACCACTTACCCAGTGGGCATTTAAACCCCCTTCCTAACCAGACCAATTTTCAGCTTTCAGTGCTCTCACACTTTGAATGATAATTACTCAGCCATGCAACACTGTACCCATTTCAAATGTTTGTCATTTTTTTTCCCACAAATAGAGATTTCTTTTGGTGGTATTTAATCACCGCTGGGTTTTTGATTTTTTGCGCTATCAATCAAAAAAGACTGAAAATTTGGTAAAAAAAAAAAAAAAAATTCTTTGTTTCTGTTAAAATTTATTGCAGAGTATTGACGAGTATTGGCAGCGTATGGCAGAGCATGGGCACTGAGCAGCGCTGTGGGCTGGATCTGTAGTGCCCACAGCGCTGCAAACGATCTCTCCCTCTCTCCTCTCACACTGTACCGATTGGTATAGAGAGGGGAGGGAGGAACCGGCATCATGAAATGACGCTGGTTTTTGTTTTCAAGTGATGCTCCGTCGCGGCCATTTACCGGGGGACCCGGCGGTCACGGATGTTCCCGGGTGCGCGCCCCAGGGGGCGCAATCCTGTGAGGACGTCCATGGACGCCCACCCAGAATAAGCTGACTGCTCTGTAGCCATTTTTCGGCTATGGCCCGGTCGGCATGTGGTTAATGACCAGGCCATTTTTTTGCGATACAGCACTGCGTCGCTTTTGGTGGTATTTGATCACCTCCTGCGGTTTTTATTTCGCTATAAACAAAAAAAAGACTGACAATAAAAAAAATAAATAAAAATTATATTTTTTTACTTTCTGCTATATAATACATATCCAAAAAAAAAAACAAATTTATTCACCAGTTTAGGCCAATATGTATTCTTCTACATATTTTTGGTAAAGAAAACACGATTAGCGTGTATTGGTTTGCCCAAAAGTTATAACGTCTACAAACTATGGGATGTATTTATGGACTTTTTTTATTGTTTATACTGGTAATGGGGGCAATCTGCATTTTTAGCGGGACTGAGACATTGTGGCAGGCAAATCTGACCCCAAATGACACTTTTTGGGGACCAGTGACATTATTACAGTAATCAGTGCTAAAAAAAAATGCACTGATCAATGTATAAATGGCACTGACAGGGAAGGGGTTAACACTAGGGGCGGTCAAGGGGTTAACTATGTTCCCTAAAGTATGTTCTAACTGTGTGGGGGATGGGCTTAGTGGGACAACACAGAGATCGCTGTTTCTGATCACTAGGAACAGCAGAACTTAATGTTGTCCCCCATCACAATGGGGATTTCCACCTTGTTTACATGGGCAGATCCCTGTTCTGCCTGTCTTTACCGTGATCGCGGGTGAGCTCTCGTGGTGTGCAGAGGTCACTTCTGGCGGCGCGCACGCCTACTACATCTTATGCACGGACCGCCGTACAGGTACGTTGGTTCACACAGCCAGGCCGCCCTGTCGCAGTATATGTGCGGTGGGCAGACCTCAAGTGGCTAAAACAATGCCTCCAAAGGCATACGGTCAAAATAAGGGCTGTTGCCACAAACCTATATGGACAAAATGACAAAATACACACAAATACAATACACAGTAACAATCTATTGCAGTAAAAAATAACATGCCTTCATGGATGACAAATATATACAGTGAATCTGGAAAATATTCATAGCGCTTCACTTTTCCCACATTTTGTTATGTTGCAGCAGAGCCCTTTCACACCAGGCCGCCCGCAGCGTCAGCGGTAAAATGCTGCGTTTTACCGTCGGATTAGCGGCGCATTTCGGCCGCTAGCGGGGCGCTTTTACCCCCCGCTAGCGGTAAAGAAAGGGTTAAAACCGCCCGCAATGCGCAGCAATAGCGGCGTTTTGCCGGCGGTATCCCAGCGCTACCCCATTGATTTCAATGGGGAGCAGCAGTGGAGGAGCGGTAAACACACCGCTCCTTCACCGCTCCAAAGAAGCTGCTGGCAGGAGTTTTTTTCCCGTCCTGCCAGCGCAGTGTTCCGGTGTGAAAGCCCTCAGGCTTTCACACTGGAGACAATGCTGCAGCTGTTTTTGGGGGGTGGATTGCAGGCGCTATTTTTAACGCTAGCACCTTTGGCTTCAATTACAGCCTCAAGTCTTTTTTAGTATGACGCTAAAAGCTTAGCACACCTATTTTTTTGGGCGATTTCTCCCATTCTTCTTTCAGGACCTCTCAAGCTCCATCAGGTTGGATGGGGAGCGTCGGTGCACAGTCTTTTTCAGATCTCTCCAGAGATGTTCAATCGGGTTCAAGTCTGGGCTGTGGCTGGGCCACTCAAGGACATTCACAGAGTTGACCCATAACTCTTTTGTTATCTTGGCTGTGTGCTTAGGGTCATTGTCCTGTTGGAAGATGAACCTTCGCCCCAGTCTGAGGTCCAGAGCGCTCTAGAGCAGGTTTTCATCAAGGATGTCTCTGTACATTGCTGCATTCATCTTTCCCTCGATCCTGACTAGTCTCCTAGTTCCCGCTGCTGAAAAACATCCCCACAGCATGATGCTACTGCCACCATGCTTCACTGTAGGGATGGTATTGGCCAGGTGATAAGCGGTGCTTGCTTTCCTCCACATATGACATTTGCCATTCAGCCCAAAGAGTTCAATCTTTGTTTCATCAGACCAAAGAATTTTGTTTCTCATGGTCTTAGAGTCCTTCAGGGTGCTTTTTGGCAAACTCCAGGCGGGCTGTCATGTGCCTTTTACTGAGAAGTGGCTTCCATCTGGCCACTCTACCATATAGGCCTGATTGGGGGAGTGCTGCAGAGATGGTTGTTCTCCTTTCTCCACAGAGAAATGTTGGAGCTTTGTCAGAGTGACCATCGGGTTCTTGATCACCTCCCTGACAAAGACCCTTCTCCCCCGCTTGCTCAGTTTGGCTGGGCGGCTCGCTCTAGGAAGAGTCCTGGTTGTTCCAAACTTCTTTCATTTACGGATGATAGAGGCCAGTGTGCTCATTGGGACCTTCAATGCTGCAGACATTTTTCTGTACCCTTCCCTAGATCTGTGCCTTGATACAATACTGTCTCGGGAGTCTACAGACAATTCCTTTACCTTCATGGCTTGATTTGTGCTCTGACACACTGTTAACTGTGGGACCTTATATGGACAGGTGTGTGCCTTTCCAAATCATATCCAATCAACTGAATGTATCACAGGTGGACTCCAATCAAGTTGTAGAAACAGCTTAATGATGATCAGTGGATTTCCACCTGAGCTAAATTTTGAGTGTCATGGCAAAAGCTGTGAATACTTATGTGCATGTGACTTTTGTTTTTTGTTTTTTAATAAATTTGCAAAGATTTCAAACAAGCTTCTTTCATGTTGTCATTATGGGGTATTGTTTTATAGGATTTTGAGGAAAACAATTAATTTAATCCATTTTGGAATAAGGCCGTAACAAAATGTGGAAAAAGTGAAGCACTGTGAATATTTTCCGGATGCACTGCATCTTACCGGAGGGGCTTTCACAGAGGCTTCATCTGACTCTCCAGTGAGGAATCAGTGAGCAAACACGGAAGAGGCTTTAACACCTTCTCGCCCAGCCTATACTAAAATGACAGGAAGGAGCCATGTTCTAGGAGGACGTTATACGATGTCCTGCCAAAACGCACCTCTCACATGGTCTCACAGCGGCGTGATCTGTCACCGGCTTTGTCCATCGCACACAGCCGATGACTGATCACTGCACCGCTCAGTGTCATGTGATTGCTGATCACATGACAGTTGTAAACAATGGATGGCTTCCTTTCATTCCATCTATTTGTAGTGATCGGGTATATTAATGGGTGTATAGATAATAATATGTAGGTAATTATAAGGATGATGATGTAAGTACTCTTCCGCAGCAACCCAATTCTTCCAGAGAGATGCACTTTATTGACTTCCAACACAGAACAAAGTCCACAGATGACAAAGAAATCCGACAGAGGAAATATAATTCAGAGACCCATAGTCCTAGGCCTGTGTGTTCCCAGCCAGCCTGTAAGCCACTATTGTATAAGCCTCACCTCATATACAGACAAGCCTCACTCACAAACCTATAGACTGAATGCCGTGTTATATTCACTAAATATTGAATGACTGAGCAATTTGATTGGCCGTTTCAATTTAGGACTTTGATTAGCTTTAGTCTTTCAAACAGACAACAACCCCCAGCCGTGAACAGCCGTGAACCACCCCAATTTGCACACCTGCATATCAACATCAACAAGTCCCCTTTAGATATGTGTAATTATATTAACAGATACCACCTGAACACCCTTTTGAGCCCTTGGAATACCTACATTCCTGCATATCAACAAGCCCCCCTGATAAATTAGCCCCACAGGAGGGAGCCTCCGCTAGGCCAACCCAAAACACTCCTTGATTACATTGTTACCCCCTCAAGTCTAATTACCATCAATAAATATTTCTTCTATGGTCCTTTAAACAATGTACCCTTTGAAATGTTCAATTAGGTTAACAGCCCATACCTCACACCCCTAGGTAGACTTGCATGAGACTTACACATCAAAGGGTTTTCAGCTGTTATATTAAAATTGAGTTGGTTTGGACAAATAGACCATCGTCAACTCAATTCTGGCCTGGTTAATATTGACTGTATGTGTATATACATATAATAATGTCCCACATAAATCGGTGAACATTACAACATATTACAACATATACCCCCACTTGGATCGGTTCAAATCAGAATCGATTCACAACCAAACTGCTCAGACATCCCTGGCTCTTAAGATTGAAGCCATCTCTATGCTTTCCTTCTTCCTCTGGATTGTTCTTAGTTGTCTTCTACCACAACAATATAAACCAAACAAAAAACATATTAATATAAATTGAATAAACACAAAAATTATGGACAGAGTTCTCAATAGCGGGTGAGTAAAAGTGTTATTGGGTATGCTCCACCAAGGCTCCTGAAATTCTTTAGCAATTTTATTAGAACTAATGAGGTTTTCCTTTACCAGTTCTTGTAATTCTATAATTTTCCTACTATCCCTCTTAAATAATGTATCCAATTCAACTGTAAGTGGTATTTTCTTAAATAAAGGAGAAATCATAGAGTCCCAATTGCCAAGATCAGTTTGCTCAATGTCCATAGACATGGATATTGGCTCGAATGTCTTCCTCTCCAATTGTTAGCAGTCCATCGGTGAGATTCACACACCATCCTGTGATAGGGGTCCGGCACTGAACTTGTTTCTGCCAAGTGAATGAGGGAACCCCCAATGCACAGACCCTTGGGCCTTCTCCATGAATTATTCTCTTCCAGGCTGGTTCAAATTTCTGCAATCGAACCAGGCAGTTTCCAGAGTGTGCAGCAGCACAGCCCTCTATGTGCTCCAATCGCTCAAAAGAACAGGAACAAAGCCAAGTCTGGGCACGCCTGGTACAGCAGTTGGGGTTCATGGTTTTCCACACTTGGTTGTCCTTGACGACGAGTTTGCTTTCTGGTAGCAGTTGTTTCAGTATATTAGTGCCATTTCTCACCTCCACCTCACCAAGAACGATCATCTTGTATACGGGTAAGGGTATTGTTGACCATGTAGGGATGTCGACAGTCAGAGGTATTTCCTGCTTTCCGATGCGATCTCTATTACAAAGAGTATCCAGGCTCCTTACATTAGCAATGTATATACACATATAATAATGTCCCACATAAATCGGTGAACATTACAACATATTACAACACTATTGTATACAATTGTGTAGTTAGCTGTGATTGGACACAGTAAATACATGGTATAGACAGGCCAATCACAGTCCATCTGTACCAAGTGATTAGCTTTGACCAACCACAGCTAATCACAACAAAAGACACTGAATGAACTAGCCAGTGTCCCTGATCGCTACCACGCCAGTTATCTGAAAAAGCTGTACTGCACAGGTAACAGTTAAAAAAAAAAACAATGGTAAAAATAGTTTTTTAATTTCCTAATTTTCCAAATAGATGTGACAAAAAATTACAACTTCAAAAAACTTGCCATGCCTCTTACTAAATACCATTGAGTGTCTGCTTTCCAAAAAGGGGTAATTTGTACTGTCCTGCCATTTTTGGGCCTGAGGGTGTCACTATATAAGGATTGATCAATTTTCAGATATACAGTATATACCATAGTTTGTGGACTCTATAACTTTCCTACAGACTAAATAATATACACTGATTTGGGTTATTTTCACCAAAGAAATGGAGCAGAATACATTTTGACCTAAATTTTATGAAGAAATATTATTTATTTGCAAAATTTTATAATGGAAACAAAGAAAAACACATTTTTTTTCAAAAGTGCCTGGTATTGACATGGTTAAAGAGCTGGTAAAGCAAGAAGAGAGAAATCGGGGAGTGGGGTACCTCCTCTAGAAACAGAATAAGATGAGAAACTGTGGTATCGCACAACCTCACCCCAGTCAACCAGGGCTATCAGAAAGTGCATAGGCCAAAATCTCGCACAAGTAAACTAATTTTTGTCATAGTGTTAATGGTTTATATAATTCAGAGGAAATGAAATCTATCCATAAAAGCCAGATACTGTAGATTTTGTGATATTTATCCAAACATTGGTACCTCCACTCCTCTGCATACTGTTTTTTTTGTGCCTTCAGTAGCCAATCTTTGACTGTAGGAACCACTGAGGATTTCCAGTGTAATGGTATAAGGCTGTTACCAGCGTTCAGAAGGTGGGGAACCAATGATCGCTTATAGGAGCCACAGGCATATGTGTATCATGGAGTAGTATTGGGATCATTTCCTAACTGATGTTGGGTAATTCTGACTATCAGGTTCCGTACATCTCCCTAATATGATTTAATAAGGGACCGATCCCACCAAAGTTGTAAAAATGTGCCTTTCTGCCTGCACCCCCTCCAGTAGAGTGTGGATGCCGATGTTTCTGTGAAAATGTGGAATAGACTCCCTCAAGAGTTGGTTCTGGCCAGCTCAGTAGATTGCTTTAAAAAAGGTCTGGATTCTTTCCTAATGGACATAATATAACTGAATACTAACATTTATAGGTAAAGTTGTTCCAGGGTATATATCCGATTTTCTCTTAGGGGGTCAGGAAGGAATTTTTTTCTGCCGCTGGAGCAAATTGAATCATGCTTTGCTGGGGTTTTTTGCCTTCCTCTGGATCAACTGTGGGTATAGGATATGTATAGAGGATTGTATGATTTCTTTTTTTTTTTTAGGATATATACACTATATTACCAAAAGTATTGAGACGTCTGCCTTAACACGCACATGAAATTTAATGCCATCCCAGTGTTAGTCCGTAAGGTTCAATAATAAGTTTGCCTACCCTTTGCAACTATAACAGCTTGAACTCTTCTGGGAAGGCTGTCCATAATGTTTAGGCGTGTGTCTATGGGAATGTTTGACCATTCTTCCAGAAGCGCATTTGTGAGGTGAAGCACTGATGTGGACGAGAATGCCTAGCTGTTAGAAACCATGATTTAAATTGAGACAGAAGTACAGTTAAATCTCACTTGTTTAAAAACAATAATAAAAAATATTACCAACAAGTGAATTGACTGCATCTTCTGAATTCATGACCTTCACCTACTGTCAGAAACCATGAATCAGACTGAGACAAAAGTACAGGTAAATCACACTTGTTTAATAATAATAAAAAAAGGTAAACCAAGTAAACGTAGTCAAAACATAGCCAGAGTTCAGGAACCGGAACGGATAGACAGACAAGCCAAAACATTAGGGAGCCAGAGATGAGCGTAGTAGAACGGCAAGCAGGATCTGGAGCCAGAAGGAATGTCAGCCAAGCAAGTGTTTAACAGGAACACATGAGAGCATCTCTAGAGATGTGACCAAGGTGAAGGCAGAGATCATCTGGGCCGGACGGCTTAAGTAGGCAGGACTGATGAGCAGGATATCAACAGGTGAGTCACTGTGAAGAGATAGGCGCTGGCATTTAGCAGACAGCTGAGCGGGCAGCTTTCAGAAGAAAGGGCTGAGCCCAGCCCTGACAGTACCCCCTCCTCAATGACCCCTCCCCCTCAGACCACCAGGCTTGAGGGGAAAACGTCTATGGAAATCACGAAGGAGGACAGCGGCTTGTACATCCGAGGATGAGACCCAAGAGCATTCCTCCGGACCGTACCTTTTCCCAATGCCCCAGGTATTGTATGCTCCCATGGAACCTACGGGAATCAACAATGGACTGTACTTCATACTCCTTTATAGTTCTCAACCTGTACAGGGTGAGGACTAGGCACTGAGGTGGTAAAGCGGTTGCAGACCAAAGGTTTTAATAAGGAGACATGAAATACATTTGAGATACGCATATTAGAAGAAAGGTCTAATGCGTACGCCACTGGGTTAATCCTGCGAAGAATACGGAAAGGCCCAATAAACCGAGATGAGAACTTCAGAGAGGGAACATGAAGTCGGAGGTTTCGAGATGACAGCCAGACCCTGTGCCCAACCTGGTAGGAAGGTGCAGGCAGGCGTCTGTGGTCAGCATTAAGTCTGTACCTATCGTTAGCATGTCGCAAAGCTTCCTGGTCTTGTGCTCAAGTGGAACGAAGACCACGGAGATGCTCCTCTAACGCAGGAATACTCTGCAGAACAAATCAGGTCAGGCAACATGGAAGGTTGGAAACCATAGTTTCCCGACATAAACGGGGACAATCGAGAAGCAAAATTCAAGGCACTATTGTGAGCAAACTCCGCCCACGGTAAGAGGTCTGACCAGTTGCTATGATGGTCAGAAATATAACAATGTAGGAATTGCTCCAAAGACTGATTGGCTCGTTCTGCGGCCCCATTAGACTGCAGGTGATACACAGAGGAGAAATCAAGCTGAATTCCCAACTGTGCACTTTAGGCTCGCCAGAACCGGGACACAAACTGACTACCCCTGTCCGAGACAATCACTTTGGGTAGCCCATGTAAGCTAAAGATCTCCCGAACAAAAATGGAAGCCAGTTCCTTAGAAGGTGGCAACTTCTTAAGTGGAATACAATGAGACATTTTCGAGAACCGGTCAACCACCATAAGGATAACTGTGTTGCCCTGGGAGTTGTGGAACGCCACAATGAAATTCATAGACAGGTGGGTCCAGGGTCTCTCTCCATTGGGTATGGGTTGTAGAAGACCCACTGGAAGGTGTCATGGAGTCTTATTCTGAGCACACATGGAACAGGCAGCTACGAAGGCGGTTACATCAGCATGTAGACTTGTTGGGAAATGACCCAAAAGAGTTGATTCTTCCCAGGGTGGCCGACAGCCCTGGGAGAATGGTAAGTCTGCAGCACAGCTGTACAGAGACTCTCTGGGACAAAGCAGCGGTCACAAGATTTCTCAGGAGGAGCATGGACCTGAGCAGCAAGAATTTTGTCACCCAAAGGAGAAGTAAGACTGGCGCGAACTGTAGCCAGAATACGATCAGGAGGAATCACAGGAACCGGAACCGATTCCATCTTGGAAGTGGAGGAAAATTGTCGTGACAAAGCGTCAGCCCTTACAGTCTTAGTACTGGGTAAGAATGAGACAATGTAATTGAAACTAGACAAGAAAAGAGCCCCGGGTGAGAGGTTTAGCCTCAGACAAGAATGTGAGATTCTTATGGTCAGTAAGAATGAGAACCGGCACAGTGGTACCTTTGAGGAGATGTCGCCATTCTTTCAGGGCTAAAAATAGGATTTTTATAACAGCTTACCTGTAATATCCTTTTCTTTTGAGGTAAATCACGGGACACAGAGCCTCAGTAATTACTGATCGGTTATAAGGTATCATTGGACACTGGTCATACCCTAGACAGGAAGTTCAACCCCCTATATAACCCCTCCCCTTCCTGGGGATACCTCAGTTTTGTAGCAAAGCAATATACGTGTATTAGAAGAGGGGTGGGACCTCTGTGTCCCGTGATGTACCTCAAAAGAAAAGGGTTTTACAGGTAAGCTGTTATAAAAATCCTATTTTCTTTTTCATACATCACGGGACACAGAGCCTCAGTAATTACTGATGGGATGTCCCAGAGCAATGCTATTTGAGGGGAGGGGACCACACAAAGTAGGATGTAATCAGACCTGAGGACCTCGTACCGCTGCCTGCAGCATACTACGCCCAAAGGCGATATCCTCATGCCTTCCTACATCCACCTGATAAAATCTGGAGAATGTATGGACTGAAGACCAGGTTGCGGCCTTGCAGATTTGAGCCATAGAGGCCCAGTGATGCACCACCCAAGAAGCACTAATAGCCCTTGTGGAGTGTGCCTTGATTTGAAAAGGTGGAATTTTCTGTTTCAAACTGTAAGCTTAAATAATCATTTGTCGAATCCATCTTGAAATGGTAGACTTGGCGCTGCCTGTCCTCTATTGGGACCTTCTGGCAGTACGAACAAAACATCCGTTTTGCGAATTTGAGCAGTTGCTTCCAGATAGGCCTTGACTGCTCTTACTACATCCAAAGAATGTAGTGACCTTTCTTCCGTAAAACAGGGATCTAGAAAAAAGGAAGGTAGAACAAATTCTTGGTTTAGATGAAAATCTGAAACCACTTTCGGTAGAAAGCTAGGATGAGGGCGCAATACCACTCTATCCTTGTGTATGATTAAATAAGGCTCTTTACAGAAAAGAGCTGCTAATTCTGATACTCTTCTAGTAGAAGAAATGGCTACCAGAAAAAAATGAGCTTTCTTGTCAACAAACCAAGGGAATTTGACGTTTCTGTAAAACTGACAGAACCAAATTCAAGTCCATGGGGTTTAGGGGCGCCCTAACCGGAGGATTAAGATGTGTTACCCCCTGTATAAAGCTTCGTACTAAAGAATGCGAAGCAAGCGGCCGTTGAAATAATACTGACAAGGCTGAGACCTGGCCCTTGATGGTACTCAAGGCCAGCTTCATTTCTAATCCCATTTGTAGAAAGTCAAGAATTCTACTTATGACATATTTTCTGGGATGCTAAGCCCTGGATACACACCAGGAGATCTAAGCTTTCCAGACTCTTATGATAAATCATTCTGAAAGCTGGCTTTCTCGCATTGATTAAGGTACAAATCACAGGACCTGAAAGCCCACGACTCTTGAGAAGGTGGGTTTCAATAGCCAGACCCTCAAATTTAGCGCTTGTAAGGCAGGATGGAACACTGGACCTTGGGAAGGCAAGTCTGGACGTGACGGTACGGTCCACGGGGGACCTACTGCCATCTTTACTATTTCTGCATACCAAGCTCTTCTGGCCATGCTGGGCCAGCAGAAGTACCGACTTCCTTTCCTGCCTGATCCTGCGAAGAAGTCGTGGCAGTAGCAGAATAGGAGGAAATCAGGGAGAATTGATGCCATGGAGTCACCAACGCATCTGTCCCGCATGCAAGAGGGTCCCTTGTTCTTGACACAAAGGTATCAAACTTGTTGTTGAACCTGGATGCGAAGAGGTCTACATCCGGAACCCCCCATCTTTGGCATATGGCCAAGAAGACGTCGGGGTGAAGAGACCATTCCCCTGGGAATAACTGCCGGCGACTCAAGTAGTCCGCCTGCCAGTTCTCTACTCCCGGAATGAAGATTGCCGATATGCACGGCACATGCTTCTGCCCAGATTAAGATCTGGTTTACTTCTCCCTGGGCTGCACGACTCCTGGTGCCTCCCTGGTGATTGATATAAGGCACTGCTGTGGCATTGTCGGACTGGATCCTGACAGGGCAACCCTGTAACCTGAGTGTCCAGGCCTTTAGGGCTAGATACGCCACACGGATCTCTAGAATGTTGATGGGTAAGGTCCTCTCTGTCTTGGACCATCTCCCTTGGACAGTCAAATGTTCCAGAACTGCTCCCCAACCCGAAAGACTGGCATTTGTTGTTACCACTGTCCAGGCAACTGGAAAAAAAGGGTTTTCCCTTTTGCAGATTTTCGGGTATCAACCACCAACTGAAACTCTGACGCACTGTAGGAGACAGACGCATTGGGAAATTCAATGCCTGAACCTCCTTGTTCCAGGCAGACAGGATACTGTTTTGCAGCAGTCTCGAATGAAACTAAGCATAGGGAACTGCTTCGAACAAAGCCACCATCTTCCCCAGTAGCCTCATACAAAGGCGAATAGGAGGATCTTTCTTTCCCATGACTACCTGAATCAGTTCTTTATGGTACTGATCTTTGACTGGGCTAAAATACCCTCTTCTGGGCTGTATCTATGAGCAGACCGAAATACTCTAGTCTTCTTACTGGTTTCAAAGAAGACTTTTCTGAGTTAAGGAGCCAACCTAGGTATTCCAGGTAGTTGACTGTGGTGACCAAGCTTTGGTCCAAGCGGGCTACCGAGCGGTTTATCAAGAGCAGGTCGTCTAGGTATGCTATTACCGTTATACCTTGGGCCCTTAATCTGGCCAGCGGAGGGGCCAAGATTTTTGTAAACAACCGAGGTGCAGCCTGAAAGGCGGAGCTATAAACTGAAAGTGGCGTCTTTCTACTTTGAAACGCAGGTACTTTTGATTAGCAGGGAAAATAGGTACATGCAGGTATGCGTCCTTGATGTCTATTGATGCCAGAAATTCTCCTTCTTGTAGGATGGAGACTACCGACTGGATTCCATGCGAAAGGATCGTATCTTTAAGAATCGGTTTAGATCCAAAATGGGTCTGACATCTCAATTTGGTTTTGGAACCGTGAAAAGGTTTGAATAAAAAATGCCAATCCCTGCTCTTGCGTGGGAACAACCACGATAACTTTTTGTGATAATAGTCGCTCCAATGCTAGAAGAGAGATTTCTTTTTCTCTGGGTCTCTGGGAACATTTGATCTGAGGAAACGAGGAGAGGGGAATTCTCGGAACTCTAGTTTGTAACCTAGAGTTAATGTGGACATCACCCATTTGTCCTGGAAATCCTCCTACCAGAGCCTTGAGAACTGTAGCAGTCTTCCCCCCACTCGAGCGAGCGGGGGCACTCCTTCATAAAGAGGCTTTAGCGTCTTGTCTAGTAGGCTTCCTCCCACAGGACTTCTTTTGTCCCTGGGTCGACTCTGAAATTTATTTCTTGAGCCTGACGGAGGAGGCCGTCGCGACTGCCTGGAGGCTGATGCTCCTGGCACTGGAGACAGAGCCTGTTTAAAAGAGGGACGTATACCAAATCCTCTCCGAACAGCCTTGCACCATGAAGGGGAAACCCAGCCAGAAGCTTCTTACATGGTGATTCGGCTGAAACTTTCAACCATAAGATTCTACGCATATGTACCAACCCAAGCGCAAGGCGAAAGGTTTGGATGATAGAATCACTGATTGCGTCAACAGCAAACACAAATCTGCTGGTAGGTTGGCAAACCCCCGGGCCTGCTGTTCAGGTAAAACTTTGAGGACCTGCTTAACATGGTCTCTCAAGTATTGACAGACTGATTGCTGCCACTGCAGGTTGAGCTATTAGGACCTTCTGCCACTGAACCTGCCAAGAAGAAAACACTTTTCAACAGGAATTCCAATTTCTTATCAGTTGGATCCCTAGGTATCTGAGCGTTGTCGACAAGACAAGCCAGACTTATATACGGAGGAATGGCGGCGTTAACTGCCGGTATACCCCCCATCTTAGTACATTTTTCCTCCATAGGATAAAGTGTTGCAAACTTTTTTAGGCGGAAAAAATGTTTATCTGGGTGATCCCACTCAGAATAAATAAGCTTTTTCAGTAACCATAAAACAGAAAAGCATGTGTAGTTTGAGGAGGCTTCAGTGAACCCAAACCAAAGGAGGGTTCTTTAACTGACTCAGATATGGGTAACCTGAATGTGGAGCGGACCAATCCAGCCAAAATTTGCACTAACACCTTCTCATCCTGAGAAGCTGAAGAGGGCCCTTCTCCACTTGATTCCTCAGAAGAGGAGTCATAAGTCTCATCCCGATCCTCTGAGAGGGATTCCTCTCCTTTTTCCCCAGAGTTCCTCTGCTTGAGGGTCCTGGGTAACAGAGGGAGACCTAGTGCGTTTTCTTCCACAGAGTAAAGATGCGACCACCAGTCTTTTCTCTAATCCATTAATGGTTGAGGAAAGAACCTCCTGTGTAATGTATACAGGGGCTGAAGTGCCAGAAGCAGCTGCAGCCCCTGACCCCGACGGCTCACCCTGGCCAGCTTCCCCCGGTCCTTCAGGGGGGAAGGTGCTGCAGAAGGGGGGTCCTAAGAGCCTGAGGGAGTTCCTTAGAGCTCCTTTTTTTGGGGTATATGTACCTCTTTTGCCCCTAGTGCAAAACACAAAAATCAGAGGCACTACCAGAATGCACTGACTGCTGAGCAATGTAGTTCAGCAACTGCCGCTGCTACCAAGTCTCAGTCTAGTGCTCAAGTAAATGTTTGCCTGGGAATGCCTGTGTCTCCCACCTCACATGCGCCCGTCTGCTCTGTGTCCCTCCATAGGCCGTGTGCATCTGAAAAGAGTGCACCTTATAGCCTGTATGCAGCCTGCAATTTGAGCGTTTTACCACGCCGATGTTGCGTTAACACTCCACCCCCCCTGCCACCCCTCCCGTCCCCCCTTCGTTCTTTTTTATTAAAAAGACTGTTTCCCGCGCAAGCCGAGGCTCTAGATCCTCGGATAGCATGGAGGGGGGGGGGCCAGGGCGGAGGAGAGAGGAGGGCCGGTGGATGGGAAGCCGCTGTAATGGCGGCGTGCGGTGCGGCATACTACCGCTTCCCTGTGGCTTTACCTAAGCCATGGGGGGAGAATCCCTGTAGGAAAAAAACCCCCTTCCCACATCCTACCTGGAGCATGGCTTGGAGGAGCGTACAGTGTGGACACTGAGACGAGACAGATCAAGCATGAAAAGGTATGTGCTCTTGGCAGCCCCCGGTGGTGACTATAGACATAGCATACATTTACTTAAAGGAGAAACCTTATAAGAACTGGAAAATTCTTAAGGAGTCTCCCTTACCTTATCCAGCTGCAGGGTTCTGTTGCAACAGACCCAATCTTCACCTCTCACGGTGGGCTCCGTTTAGAGAAAAAACCTTCAGAGACTGGGGCCCCCTATGAATAGGAGGATCCACAGTTCTGGCCCCGTAAAGCAGCCCACCAGGGATATGGCTGAAAAAAACAAATACTGGATCCTGGGGTCCAGCTCTTTAAAAAGAGAAGCGTTACAGGTAAAACCTCGTTTCTTCGGACACGAGGCCCGGGTACCATCCAATTCGGCCTGGAAAAGGCACTTTGAATGGATCCGGCTGCATGGCTTGCCCCAGTATAGGATATCCCTTTGGAGCTCAGCACAGCATATCTTATTCATGACCAACACCTAAGACACTGGCGAAAAAACAGGTATCCCCAGGAAGGGGAGGGGTTATATAGGGGGTTGAACTTCCTGTCTAGGGTGTGACCAGTGTCCAATCACCTATTGATACCCTATAACCCATCAGTTATTACTGAGGCTCTGTGTCCCCTGATGTACGAGAAAGAAATGATCGCTAACAGCTCTCTGTCACCAATCTCGTAATTGCACTCTGCAGGTGACAGTTTCTTGAAAAAGTAGCCATAAGGATGCATAGCGCTCTTAGAGGTAGGACGTTGAGACAGAATGGCGCCAACTCCAGTCTCAGAAGCATCAACCTCAAGGATAAAAGGTAATGTAGAATCAGGATGTGCAAACACAGGAGCAGAAACAAAGGCAGCTTTGAGACTCTCAAAGGCCTTAATGGACTCTGGTGACCAACTCTGTGGGTTACCGTCCTTTCTGGTCATATCAGTCAGGGGCTTGACCAGAGACGAGAAGTTAAGAATAAACTTCCGATAATAGTTGGCAAAGGCAAGAAAACGCTGCAGAGGACGTAAACCCACGGGTCAGGGCAACTGTAGGACTGCTGAAAGTTTCTCTGGGTCCATTGAAAAACCAGCAGTGGAAATTACATAACCTAGGAATTTAACCTGTTCACGATGGAATTCACACTTCTCCAATTTGCAATAGAGATCGTTCTCTCTTAGTTTCTGAAGCACATGACAGACATCTGTGTGGTGGCTCTCCAGGGACTTGGAAAATATGAGGACATCATCGAGATAAACCACCACACATAACTGCAACAAATCTCAGAGCACACCGTTAATAAATTCCTGGAAAACTGTCGGGACATTACAAAGGCCAAAAGGCATTATGAGGTACTCATAATGGCCTGTTCTGGTATTAAACACAGTTTTCCACTCGTCGCCCCCCTTAATCCTCATGAGATTATATGCCCCTCTCAAATCAAGCTTTGTGAAAACCGTTGTTCCCTTGAGGCGGTCAAATAACTCTGTAATCAACGGAATCGATTGAGACCCCTATAATCAATACAAGGTCTCAGTTCACCACTCTTCTTCACAAAGAAGAAACCAGCACCAGCAGGAGATGAGGATTTGAGGTTGAAACCTCGAGAAAGTGCGTCTGCAACAAACTCCTCTATCGCATTATCCTCCAAGACCGACAAAGGGTAAACCCGGCCACGAGGGGGTATGGCACCAGGTTGAAGGTCAATTGCGCAATCATACGACCGGTGTGGAGGCAAACTACTGGCTTGACCTTTGTTAAAGACATCTCTAAAATCGCTGTACTTCTCCGGCAGGGAGGAGAGTGAAGAGGTGCACAGGACCTTTGGCTACCTTATGGAAGCATGTCTTACTGCATTGTGGCGACCAGGAAAGAACCTCAGCACGGAGCCAATCAAAAGAGGAGTTGTGCCTCTGTAACCAAGGATAACCAATAACCAGCGGAAACTTAGGTGAGGAAATAACTTGGAATTGGATTATCTCATGGTGAAGAGTCCCTACGGCCATGGACAATGGAACAGTCTCATGAGTCACATGGGCAGGCTGTAGAGGTCTCCCGTCAAGAGCCTCAATAACAAGTGGAGTGTCACGCAGTTGCAGCGGAATCGAGTGCTTCAATACAAAGGCAGCATCAATGAACAGGCCTGCAGCCCCAGAGTTGATTATAGCCTGTATCTCGACTGACGACTCAGCCCAAGAAAGGGTAACTGAAACCAGGGGCTTTTCCTTCAGGATAACTGGGGACGAAACAACGCCACCTAAAGTCTGTCTGTGACAGGACCTCAAGGTTCGGGCGTTCCCTGGACGGGTAGGACAAGACTTCAAAAAGTGACCTGCCTGGCCACAATAAAGGCACAATCTCTCCCTCCCCCTAAGGGTTCTCTTATCCGCAGAGAGACGTGTGAAGCCCAAGTGCATGGGTTCATCTTCACTGATCGACTCGGTACCAGGAGGCATGGGAGGTGAGGGAGGCAAGGGTGGGACTGCAAAGTTTGGAGACAAATGTACAAGAGGCTTCTGCAAGCGCTACTTAAAAGAGAGTCTTTCTCTGAGTCTGGAGTCAATGAGGATGGTAAATGTGATCAACTTCTCCAGCTCAGTGGGTATATCTCGGGCTGCTATCTCATCCTTGATGGTATCTGAGAGACCATGAGAAAAAACAGTCACGAGGGCCTCATTGTTCCACGCAACCTCTGCTGCCAGAGTATGGAATTCAATGGCGTAATTGGCAACAGTTCTCGTACTCTGTTTGATGGACATGAGGCACTTGGCAGCAGAAGTGGAGCATGCGGGAACGTCGAATACCCTTTTAAAAGAAGCCACAAACTCAGGGTAATTCGAGACAACAGGCTCTCTCAGAAAGCAAAGATATCACAAAACCTACTTTGCTTCTGTCCGTGGGAAACGCCTAGGGCAGCATCTTAAAGTATATCTTAACCTGGTTGAGAAACCCTCTGCATTGGACTGGATTGCGGAGCAAAACCAGACATACCTCTTATAGAGGTAATACTCGGCAGGTGCCTGCACAGAGACTGGTGCAGCAGCAGGGACAGCCTGCAAATCAGGTTGTACCGGAGCAGCCACAGTGGGAGATTCCAGGTGAGCTGTGCGACTCAGGAGCGTTTGTAATGCCATGGCAAACTGATCCACGCGGTGATCCTGCTCATCCAATCTGGAAAAAAATATTACCAACAAGTGAATTGACTGCATCTTCTGAATTCATGACCTTCACCTACTGTCAGAAACCATGAATCAGACTGAGACAAAAGTACAGGTAAATCACACTTGTTTAATAATAATAAAAAAAGGTAAATCAAGTAAACGTAGTCAAAACATAGCCAGAGTTCAGGAACCGAAACGGATAGTCAGACAAGCCGAAATGTCAGGGAGCCAGAGAATAGTGTAGTAGAACAGCAAGCAGGATCTGGAGCCAGAAGGAATGTCAGTCAAGCAAGTCTTTAACAGGAACACAGGAGAGTGTCTCTAGAGATGTGACCAAGGCGAAAGCAGAGATCATCTGGACTGGACGGCTTAAGTAGGCAGGACGAACAGGATATCATCAACAGGTGAGTCACTGTGGAGAGATAGGAGCTGGCAATTAGCCGACAGCTGAGCGGCCAGCTTAGAGAAGGAAGGCCTGAGCCCAGCCCTGACAGTATGGCAAGGTCAAGGTAAATATATAATGAAGGATAAGTAAAGATGAGTTTTTATTTTTAATAGCCTACTAGACAGAGCTGGTATTCCAAAAATCACCAAGCAAGAGAACCATCTTGTGCCCAAAGGGGGATGTGAAGGGAGGCATCAAACGTAAGGATGGAATATGCTAACACAGGAAATATCTGGGTGGTAAAGATACTAGGAAATTTCCTTCCCCTGCATCATACATCCAAAAGCTAAGAAAGATGGCCGGGGCTGGGTACAGTAGGCAAGTTTGTGCAGCTGCTGTGGACCATAAGTTGAGAGGAAGGAGAACCACCCAAGAAACCCTGTGAACTGGGGGATTTAAACCATTTTTGATACCATTTGGCAATAGTGTACCTCTTTATCAAGGTCAAGACCTAGGGAGGGGAGGACAGACTAAACACCTTATCTCAGAAATGGCAACTGGCGAACTTAAGCCATGCAATGGATGAGAAAAAGAGGTGTGTTGAAGCTCAGGACCAGGCCTCATGTTTAAGCTATTGGAGGTCATATCATGGTGGAATGCAATAGTTGGGTTCCAGGTTATGTAAATAACCTCCTCAAGTAGAGGGGATTAGGAACTAGTCATCCAAGAGAAAGGAACTACCTTTGTGCTGTCTTCAGGAGAATCTGCCTGAAAACAAAAAAATCCTGAAAAGGGAAATAAGCAGTTTGTACCTAGAAAATAACATGTCAGGAAAAAACACTTGGCATAGCCTTTTGGGAGTAGAGAACGTGTCAGCTGTCAGGTTTTTATCACAGAATTCAGGTGTTTGGAAGCCTATATCCACAAACTCCCAGGGTTATCCCAGGGATTGAGAACAATACCACTAATCTAGCACACCGCTGAAATAGTGAATGGAAATAGTTGAGTCAAGTCGGTGCACAGGGAAAAGAGGACAGAAAGAAAATTACCTGCAAAATGCTCTTGGAGGAGGGGAAGAATTTCTCTGGCATCAAAGATTTTTTATGCAGATGCACAGGAATCTTCACAAGTGTAACTATAGATTTGACAAATACTGTGTCGGGGGCACTTTGTGGAAGCCTAACAAAAAAATCATACCAATGCAGCATATGTAATACGGTATGTTAACATTTAAATACAGAAGTTCCACTGTAGGCATTGGTAAGCCCTGAAATTCTTTCCTGAATAGGAAAAGGAGACGACTGCTCATTGCAAAGATATGTGAGAATGGGATTAAGGATTCTTGTTCTTTTCCAAGTAAGTACAAACAGAGAAGAACTGAGGAAAGAAAAGCAATTAAGAATAATTGTACATCACCCAGATAAGATAAAGAGAGAAACTTTTCTTGTCATCTCTTAGGTCGGGGTAAGTGTTGGAGACCACTCTATCCCCTCCATGAGAGGGGGGCCAACTATTGGCATGGAGAAGGCTTTTTAGCAGCTCCAGTGGGCTTACCAAAGGGCCTAACAATGGACCTCTACAGTTAAGCCCTTACTGGGCAAAACATGTTAGAGGGGGTTCTCCAATGGGTAGGAGACCAAGCTGAAGAGGAGGTAAATATATGCTAAGGCAGTGTGTGGATCGGAGCCATTATGTAGTAGTCCAGTGGGCTTAAGCTGGCCATACACTGATTAAAACTTGATTGATTTTTGTCAAATGAACATGTTGGAAAATATTCCTTAATCAACTGCTGCAGCTTCTGATCAGTGAATTCTGACAGCAGTGGCTTTGCCCACTTCCTGTAACTACCCAAATATTCCTTAAAACAGAAAGCACCCCCTCTTAAGAAAAAGGGTAAGTTTCCCAAAATAAAGATGCAAAGATTCAGAGAGAAGCAGCCACCTGCAACTCCCGGATGCTGTTAAGCAGAGTATGCTGTGACATGATAAACCCCTAGTGCAGCCTGGGAATAGGTCTCTGCTATGTACAGCTACTGTTTCAAATGGTCACTGACGAAAATAGAACCTAGAAGCACTGTAAAAGCGACCAATTAAGGGGGTAGAATGCAACAGCCTGACACTGAAGCCATGTTCAGAAGCAACCATTCACCAGCTGAATCCAGACAGTCAGTAACCTTTAAGGTCCAGGCACCTGGTGCTTTGTAGGCATAATTGGAAGCACTGTGACAGGGAGGCTGTTCTGCCTTTTATATATGCTGTCTATCAGCTATGTGTATACAAAGGAGCATGGGGGAGCTCATGTCCATAATGGGGATGGTATTGACACATCCCCAAATGATCCACAATGACTCAAAATTAATATGGTCCAGAAATATTTAGACAGAATAAAGGTGAATAAAGCAGCTGGACCAAATGGCATACATCTATGGATCCTAAAAGAATTGAGCTCTGTCATTTCAAAGCCATTGTTTCTAATTTTTAGGGACTCTTTAACCTCTTCCTGCCTGCGCTATAGCCGAAAGATGGCTACAACGTGGGCCTAAGTTGCCAGGAGGGCATCCATGTACATCCTCCCGTGCATGAGCTGCCTGCGCACTCCCTGCCGGCTCGCTCGTTCTGTGATCAGCGAGTCAGTGAGACTCAGCTGATCACAGATAGGAGTAAGGAGCCGATCCCGGTCCCTTACCACAAGATCAGCTGTCAGCCAATGACAACTGATCACGTGATGTAAACAGCCGGTAATCGGCATTTTTTTCCCTCACACTGACAGCTTGAGGGGGAAAAAAAAGTTGGTTACCATCTGGAGTAAACAGGACATTGGCCTGCACACTTCAACCCACTGCTGCTAAGCAGTGCCCACCAGTGCCACCTACCAATGCATATCAGCACTGCTAAGCAGTGCCCACCAATGCCACCTATCAATGCCCACCAGTGCCACCTATCAGTGCCTCATCATCAGTGCCACCTATCAGTGCTGCCTATCAGTGTCACCGACTAGTACCTATCAGTGTCTCCAACACAGGACGTCCTCAACTTACAAGCCAACCTCAATGCACTGTTTCATTGGGCAACTGTGTGGCAAATAAGGTTTAATGTTAATACATGTAAAGGTTTGCACTTGGAGGCTAAGAATATGCATACATCATACATACTAGGGGGAATAAAGCTGGGGGAATCAATGGTGAAGAAGGATCTGGGTGTTTTGGTAGATCATAAGCTTAATAATATAGTATGCAATGCCAAGCTGAGGTTTCCAAAGTGAGCAACATCCTTTCTTGTATTAAGAGAGGTATAGACTCCAGAGAGAGATATAATTTTGCCCCTGTACAAATCATTAGTAAGACCTCATCTAGAATATGCATTTCAGTTTTGGGCACCAGTTCACAAAAAGAATATTGGGGAACTGGAGAAAGTGCAGAGAAAAGCAACCAAACTGATAAGAGCCATGGAATAGCTCAGCTATGAGGAAAGATTAGAGGAACTGAATTTATTAATGAGAAGAGGAAATTAAAGGGGATATGATCAACATGTATAAATACTTTAGTGGTCCATATAGTAAACTTGGTGTTGTGTTATTCACTTTAAGGCCATCACAGAGGACAAGGGGGCACTCTTTACGTCTAGAGAAAAAGAGGTTTCCAAATATGGAAAGGTTCCTTCACACTAATAGGCGTACACACGGTCGGACATTGATCGGACATTCCGACAACAAAATCCTAGGATTTTTTCCGACGGATGTTGGCTCAAACTTGTTTTGCCTACACACGGTCGCACAAAGTTGTCGGAATTTCCGATCGACAACCACGCGGTCACGTACACCACGTACGATGAGACTAGAAAAGGCCGGTTCAGAACCAAGCGCGGCACCCTTTGGGCTCCTTTTGCTAATCTCGTGTTAGTAAAAGTTTGGTGAGAGACGATTCGCGCTTTTTCAGACTCGTGGCTTTCA
This sequence comes from Lithobates clamitans, assembly GCA_037952925.1. Classification (NCBI taxonomy): domain Eukaryota; kingdom Metazoa; phylum Chordata; class Amphibia; order Anura; family Ranidae; genus Lithobates; species Lithobates clamitans. The sequence continues at coordinate 45,023 of JBBGZY010000364.1, forward strand.
GATCGTTTTCTGCCGTTCAGTTTGTGCTTGTGGGTTTGCAAGCAAGTTCCGCGTGACTTTAAGGAGTCATTGTATTCTTGTTCGTTCGTTACTGGTTTTCAGGTCGCTCTTCACAGGCCTTGCTGTTCTTCAGTGCGTTCTGTTACTTCGTTCTGAGCAGCCGACCGTTTTCTAGCCATGTTTCGTATGCGTACTCCTCGTAGAGTTCGTGCTGTGCGGGGGCTTGGTGTTGGGGTCCTGACCTTGACACAAGTCCGGTCCATGAACAGGGTGAGGAGGAGTTCATGGACCAAGAATTGGTTGCTTCAGCGTGACCAGTTCTTTCATATGCCTTTGCTCCGTGAGATCCGTGAGAAATATCCTGATGATTTCAGGAACTTTCTCAGGATGACGGACCCCGTGTTTCACTGTTTGTTGGCTTCGCTGACCCCCTATATCAGCAGGCAGGATACCTGCATGAGGCAAGCCATCACTACAGAGCAGAGGTTGGTCGCTACCCTGCGGTATTTGGCCACAGGGAGAAGTCTGCAGGACTTAAAGTTCTTGACAGGCATCTCCCCCCAGGCTCTTCTTTGTGGACATTTACTGCTTGTGTTTGTTTGAGCTGACCCTGACAGAAATGTGTGGAGTGCAGAAAATGGCGTGATTGTGTAACCTTATACAAAGCACTGTTGGCTGTTATTTACTAAATGCAAAGACACTTTTCACTACAAGTGCACTTGCAACTGCACTGAAACAGCACTTGTAGTGCAAAGTGGATTTGCCCTTAGGAAATTACCCCCATTTTCTCATAAAACAACAATTACATCACCCCAATAGTGTTGTAGCATTGAGACAATAATCCACACATTCTTGATGAACAATCTTTTTAATACCTGCACAATCACATGTGCATTTACCAAAGGTTTTTCTGACAAACCAACATGTTTGTTGTAGAACAATTTTTGTGGTGTCATTATCCAAAATCAAAATGTGCATTTTATAGAAAACAGGCCTGTGTAAAACCCACAAGAAAGACATAAATCTTGATCTTACAAAGTTCACATTTAGTAGAACTGGAAGGCAATATCAGACATGAGTATTTAGGAACTGTGTTTGATATTGCGTTCAGATGGGGGGAAATCACCCCAGGAAAAGCCAAATTTGGAAGATGCACACAAATTTCACAATGTCAACATGTGCTAGCTGCCATCAGGGGGGATCAAGGGACGTGTTTTGGGGGAGAAAGCCCTTCCTCACCGCTACTTTATTATTGAGGAAGGGGTTGCACCCCCAAAACGCGTCCATTGATCTCCCGTGATGGCAGATAGCACATGTTGACACACTGTGTGCATCCTCCAAATTTGGCTTGGGGAAAAATCACAAAAACATTTAGCACATTGTAGCACACAAAAGAAGAAAGTGATTTGGAGGGGTTTTAAACTCGCCCCAAAACATCAATGATGTTTTTATATTTTGGAATAACATCATTGATGTTTTGCTTGATGATTTCCAATTGTAAATTACACCCCATGATCTCCCCGATCAGGATCTGGGCACTTTCGGATGTGAAAGGATCTTGATCCACAACCTCACGATCACCTAAAAAGAGAGGAACCCCAAAATAAATTAGGTTTCCAAAAAAATGCCGCCATCCATCTCTTATCTGAGCCTGTGGTCGCAGACACTCACCTGTTGTGGTGACTAGTTCCACCACGTCTTCTTCCTCCTTCTCAGATTGTGTTGGGGGAATTTCACCTTCTTCCAGAGGGGGGGGGGCTCTGGTCTCCTCAGATGAGGGGTGTCTTCCGAGTCTTTTCTCCCCTATGTAAAACAAAATGGTATAATTAGCACACAGATATTTGATGTCAGAACTATAAAGATGAAACATTGCTTGGAAGTGGGGTACAATTGTCTATTTTAGCCGAGTTCCAAGATGTAGCTTTTTTAGTGTCCTTTGTCAAGCTTCAATACTTTACCTGTTTAGTACAAGCTTCACAGATGTAGCCCCCCTATAGTATACACTGGAGCACCTGTGTGGCCCCCTAATAAAAATGGTGTTCTGGGGTCCCACACTAGTGCTCCAGTGTCCAGATGTGAAAACAGCTGCTGAGTGTCCTCTCCTTACACACAATCTAGTTGGCATTTCATTCTAGTAACAAAGCCATCTACACAACCCAATTCTTTGAAGACAAGTATAGGGCCTCAAAATGGTGGCCAAATGCATATGGGCTAAACAATGGTATTTTATAGTCCGAAATAAAAATGTGTGATCCGAACGAATAATGGGCCCATGAACATGAAAGTTGCCATTTTAAACTGTACAACAGTTCCTAAAAGCACATGGAGCAGCACAAACGTAATAAACACAAAAAGAATAGGAACACAGCACAACTACTTACTTTTTTGCAGCACTCTCCGGATCTTTCTGTACTGCTCATGTTCTCGTAATTTCAGGTCCGACCACCGCTTCCTGAGCTGATCTTTCGATCGTCGTACCCTGAATTTCCGGTGCAGACTCCTGACCACTTTCGCCATGATCTTGGCCTTTCGTATATTGGGGTTGGGGTAAGGCCCATACTTTCCATCATAGTCGGCCTTCTTCAGGATGTCCACCATCTCCAACATCTCCCCAAAGGACATATTTGAGTCCTTTAATCTCCTTCTGGATCGGGACGTTTCAGGCTCCGGCCTTTCCTCCTCCTCCTCGTTGCTGTAATTAGCACGATCCTGCTGTCTATCCGCCATGTGCTCTTCCTCCACTGCGCCGAACGAAAAGGGGCGGGGAATAGAATAGAAAGAACGTCAGGGGCGGGCAGAGTTATACGCATGCGCAGTGTGTATAAATCGTAACGCGCGCGTCGTACGTACGATCTGTGAGCGGAGGAAGGAGCATCGGAGACGCCGATCGTGCTAACGAAGGTAGGATCTAAACTTGGGCCTATACTGCTTCGAAATTGAAGCCTATATTGTAACAAGATTAGGGGAGTTTGGCCTGACATTAGGGTTTGTCTTGTGTTGTGTCTTGCAGAGAAAATGGATGGGTTCAACGACCACAATTTCCTGCCCCTGTTCATTGACAAATACAGGGAGCTGCCCTGTCTGTGGCAAGTCAGACACCCCCACTATAACCACAAACAGAAGAGGCAGGCAGCGCTGGAGAAACTGCTGGAGTTGGTGAAGCCGGTGGTCCCCACAGCAACCATCCCCTATTTAAAAGCCAAAATTGGTGGCCTGAGGAGCACTTATCTTAGAGAGCGCAAGAAGGTCACAGATTCCCAGAGGTCCGGAGCTGCAGCAGATGTCGTTTATGTCCCCAGGCTGTGGTACTATGAGAGACTGCGATTTCTGTCAGACCACACTGAAGTCAGGGAATCCCTCTCCACTCTTCCTTCCACTCTTCCTTCCATACCAGCTGAGGCTTCTGATGTCCAACCTGGGCCTTCCAGCCAGGAAGAAGTGGAGGAGCCTAGCTGGAGTCAGGTATAGCATTCTTCTACAGATTTCTGGGCAATAAATAAATGATGTTTACTAGATGTTATTATTGATCACTAATTGCTGATTAAAAAAAGTGTTTTACATATCAATAGACAGTAGTGGGCACCCAAAATTGGGACAAGAATGCAAAATGCTGGGCTCAGAATGATAGTCTGTTATATTTGTTAACATTCAATTTGCAGCAGTCAGGAGGTGAAAATTGTGTGTGATTGATGTAAAAAATACTAAAACTATGTCCCTTTTTCATACACAGGAAGACCTCAGGAGGAGGAGGTTGTGGAATGTGGCAGTCAGGAGGAGGCGGGGATTAGTGGCAGCCAGGAGGAGGCGGGGCTAAGTGGCAGCCAAGAGAAGCCTGGGACCAGTCGCAGCCTGACTGAGTCTCAGGTTCCTCCCCTCCGCCTTCCATACAAAAGGGCCAGGAAGGCCACTCCCAGTCCTGTGCAGGATTCAGCGTACAGGCTGATCCAGGAGGCTTCGGCGTCCCTCAGAGCCTTCCCCAGTCCTGAAGAGGCCTTTGCCTGCATGGCTGCCACCAAATTGCAGGGCATGCAGGAGGGCCAACGCAAGATCTCTGAGGACCTGATTTATAAAGTCCTACGTAAGAGGGAGAGTGGGGAACTGACACACAAGACGGATGTCATGGAGAGGGACGATCCTCCTCCTCCTCCTGCTGCCACAACTCCACCACCACAGCCAAAGCCTGGAAGGAAGCGTGGAAAGAAGACCAAAGAGTGATTGCCCTGGGTTCAGTCTGGTCTGACAGAAGATGCAGTCTCTCGTATGACCACAGCCTGGGGACACAGATGTCATCTGCTGCTTTCCAGATCTCTGGGACTTCTGGACCAGACTGCCCTCCCTTAGATAAGGACTCCTCAGGCCACCAATTTTGCTTTGAAATAATTGATGTCTGCCCGGGGGGTCCAAGGCTTCGCCCACTTCTGCAGTTTCTCCAGCGTTGCCTCCCTCTTTGTTTATAGTTGTGAGCCCTTAATAAAATATTTTTAGGTAAATTCTACTCTCCTGTGTGTGTTTTCATCCAAAAAGGACAGTTTGTTGGTGAGGATTCAGGTACATTTCTAACATAAAATGTGAAATTAACAAGGGACAACAACACCAAACAATCTCCTACAGATTAAATAGAACAACATATCAATGGTGTTGTGGGAACTTGTCACAAAAAACACACAAACATTTTCGGGAGTACAAATCAAAATCACCAAAAAAAAAAAAATATGTTGTCAGATGTGAGAAATCAAAATATATTGAGGGAATCCCGAGAAATAGTAACGAAATAAGTTTGTGAGAAGTGTGTGTGAATATGAGCAGCAAAACGACTTAATTCTTGTCACATTATAAAGAAGAAGAGAGTGCGCTGTATTAAACCATTTTGAACATTGCAGCGTGACGAAAGTGCTGTATCCATTACGAACGCTAAGTTTACCAGAACGAGCTGTCCCGTGTCGGAATGTCTTCTGAGCATGCGTGGCACTTTGTGCGTCGGAACAGGCCACACACGGTCGGAATTGACGCGATCGGATTTTGTTGTCGGAAAATTTTATCTCCTGCTGTCCAACTTTGTGTGTCGGAAAATCCGATGGAAAATGTCCGATGGAGCCCACACACGGTCGGAATTTCCGACAACACGCTCCGATCGGACATTGTCCATCGGAAAATCCGACCGTGTGTACGGGGCATAAGAACTGCAAAAATGTGGTATTGGAGACTCCCTCAAGAACTGGTTCTGGGCAGCTCAGTAAATTGCTTTAAAAAAATCCTGGATTCCTTCCTAAATATACATAATATAACTGAATACTAACATTTACAGATAAAGATAAATAATAATAATAATAAGTTGATCCAAGGAATATCCTAATGCCTCTCGGGAGATCAGTACGGATTTTTTTGCTTTGCTGGAGCAAATTGAATCACGCTTTGCTGGGGTTTTTTGCCTTCCTTTGGAGCAACTGTGGGTATAGGATTGTGTATAAAGGATTGTATGATTTTTTCCCCCCCCTTTTATTGTTTGAACTAGATGGAATTGTGTCTTCTTCAACCAGACTAACTATGTATGTTCCTAGATTGTAAGCTCTAACGAGCAGGGCCCTCTGATTCCTCCTGTATTGAATTGTATTGTACTTGTACTGTCTGCCCTAATGTTGTAAAGCGCTGCGTAAACTGTCGGCGCTATATAAATCCTGTATAATAATAATAATAATAAATGTATGTTATGCCATTGCCAGAGGACAAAGCGTGGCCTGCCACTACTACAGAGAGCGGGTCTGTCACACTAAACCTCAGTCGAGAAATCACTAGAGACACACGCATTTGATGACTGGAAAACTATCTGATAGAAGAAAGAATCAGCCAGGACATTGAATCCAGGAGTGGGGTTGCTAGGAAACAAGTGTCTCTTGTTGAAAGTTAAGGGGTTAAGTCACCAGATGGAGTTGCCCCTGTGGTTGCTTTTTTATGCACCTAACATACTTTTGCAACACATTGCTTCTGGCTGACCAATTGGCCAAGACACACCAGAGGCGGGGCTTGGTGATGGCCGACTGAGGATGTTCTCTTGAACGCATCCTTCAGTCTGCATTTTACAGCTTAACAAAATTAAGTGACAAAACAGCAATACCGGTAATCAGTAACTGTCCTACTTGTCTGTCACTTGTCTGCGGAGCCCTCCCGTCTGCCCAGGTGACTCTCTGCTAAGCTGCCAGCCAAAGCCTTAATCAGCATACCTTGAATACCAGAATCCGCACACCTCGGTGGTGCTCTCCTGTTTGCCAGCCGCCTACCTGTCCTGCTTGAGCGAGCAGCAACTGGACACCAGCTCGTCATGTCTTTCTCTAAACAACCTCAGAGACCCTGTGTACTCCTGACTTTATCTTTGATCTCACTCTTGGACTCGGCAGTGAGTGCTGGAGGCTTGGCTGGGGCAGAGAGTGTTTGCTGTTTTGTTTATATTCCTCATGGTCCTACTGTCATACGCAGTTTTGTGCCGCCTTGCAAAGTTTTTGCGGGCCTATTATTAAGGGACACACTTGTGACATATAACTGTGGCATATTTCTGTTATATCACCAATAGCTGCTGTCTGTAAATTACTTATAAATCTTCTGTGCTCAGCACACACACGGTGTGCATACCCATTTACCTGCAAACGATCTTCTTGCACATTAACATCTAACAACAACATGAGCAAGTCAGGTAAGGGGATGTACTTATAGGCCCCACTCTATGCTGCTTCCATGGCACAAACAACAGCTTTCAACTCTAACGGGCCCCATGACTCCACTCGCTCCAATCCTGATTTCCCTCCCGGGATGTCCAAGCAATTTTTATTCTCCTTCTGGCCACACAAACATATCCTGTCTAAACATTTCTTTCAAGGAGGTACTTTCCTAACTTGCGAAAAACTAGCTTTACAAATGAAAGACCGGAAATTCCCATTATGGACGTACCTACAATTACATCATTTTCTCTTAGACCCAAAACGCAGGCCACACTGGACTAGACAACTCACCCTCATAGAAACATTATGCTCTGAATCCACCCCACAAAGACTCTTAGACTCCACCATCTACTCCTTACTCTTTGATAACCACCCCACGAAACACAAAACTTGCCACTTCTGGGAGAAAGAACTCTCATTAAATCTTATGCCCTGTACACACAGTCGGATTTTCCGATGGAAAATGTGTGATAGGACCTTGTTGTCGGAAATTCTGACCGTGTGTGGGCTCCATCACACATTTTCCATCGGAATTTCCGACAAACAAAGTTTGAGAGCTTGCTATAAAATTTTCCGACAACAAAATCAGTTGTGTATACAAATCCGACGCACAAAGTGCCACGCATGCTCAGAATAAATTAAGAGACGAAAGCTATTGGCTACTGCCCCGTTTATAGTCCCGACGTACGTGTATTACGTCACCGCGTTCAGAACGATCGGATTTTCCGACAACTTTGTATGACCGTGTGTATGCAAGACAAGTTTGAGCCAACATCCGTCGGAAAAAATCCATGGATTTTGTTGTCGGAATGTCCGATCAATGTCCGACCGTGTGTCTACGGGGCATTACTGATAACCAGTGGAGCAAATATTCGAAAATACTCTCAAGGGTTCGATAAACGTGTCAACCCATAGAATCATTATGCTCTGAATCCACCCTGCGAAGACACTTAGTCTCCACCATCTACTCCTTACTCTTTGCTATCCACCCCACGAAACACAAAACTTGCCACTTCTGGGAGAAAGAACTCTCATTAAATGTTACTGATGACTAGTGGAGTAAATATTCGAAAATACTCTCAAGGGTTCGATAAACGTGTTAACCCAAGAAAATGGTTACAAGGTCCTCAACCGATGGTACAGAGTTCAAACCCTCATTAATAAATTTGCTCCAGCAACATCAAACTTATGCTGGAGATGCAACTCCGAACCTGGCTCTCATATTCATATCTGGTGGTCCTGTCCCATTATCCAAAAATTCTGGAATGAAGTTCACAACATAACATCAAAGATAACCACCCTTACCTTAGACTTTTCCCCAGCGCAACTATTACTGCACCATACCACACTACCCAGATGCTCTTATTTTAAATCTTTCACAATGCACACGCTGAATGCAGCTAAACTATGTATCACGGTCCTATGGGCAAATCCAGTGCCCCCTCAACTAAAGATTGTGAATCAATAAAATTGCTTAAATGGAAGAGCTCATAGCCATCTCCCATGAAAACATCTCCAAACACAACACTCGTTGGGCCTGCTGGTCCCATTTTAAAACCACTTCCGAATACATCCAAATCAGGAACCCGCACAATACCTAAAATGACCCCCTATTTCATCGACCCCATAACACCTCTCTAAACATCAGGCTTATGGAGGGATCAGGGATGGATGAACCAAGGTTCAGGGTCAGATAGGAGGCTTTTGCCCCTCCTATCGCGGTCTATTCCATCCTCCCATATCCCAGCTGTACCCTCCCCCCATCTCTACAACCTCCCTCCCAAAAACCGCCCCCCACCATAACCCCAAACATTTACCTTACCTGTAACAATATATCCCCCATTCCTCCCACACCACCAACAGAACTAACCAAGGCTGCCAGCTGGATTGGCGGTCCTGATCCACTTACAAAACACAAGTAACCTACACTAACTAACACATATAACACCGAAAACATACCCAACATATCACCCTGCAGAAACACCAAGGGTCATTACAACCTAGGTGCCCCTGGACGACGTAACCTATTATGAAACGCGTAGGGCGGAGTGTCGTGCTTGCATCACCTTGCATTGTCGTGGATGTTCCAGTAGGATGGGTTTGTCTGTGTGTTCACGGCCGGAGCACCAGACATCATAGGCGTTATATTTACCATTTACATGCGAGTGCAATACATCTTTATTTTATTTATAATAAATCAAAGGTTTTACACTATTGGAGCCTTTCTTATTTTTCATGCCACAAATGCCACGTATGAGCTGGGGAGATACGATGGGATCTGAGCTCCAATAGCTCCATTTGATATCTTTGGATGTTTAATGACCACCTATGCATCTCGGATCTGAGTTTACCTGTTTAGCTCCGGAGGGCTATCTCTGTACAAGCTTCCCTGGATCCTCTGTAGTGGGGGGTCATGGGGCTTTGGTAAGCGGCTAAGTTTTTATCACTGGTGGTGGATTTAACACAGCATCGTTCACGTCATGGAAGACTTTATATGTATTACAATTTGATGGACTTTTTCTAACATTCAGCAATTATTTGATCACTGGTGTTTGATTTAATTACATATGTTTGGACACTACACTTTATGTCCTATAATCATTTTTCAATTAATTTTTTCAATTTTTAAATTCTTTGTTTTTAATAATTATTTTCGTTTTCAATTTTGGCACCGCATCCATTTGTGGAAACTTTTACATGTCACATACATTTATGTCTTACGGGCAGTATCATTTGACTGATTATATTATCGAGTCATTATTGTAGCGCAATTCTATTCTTTTCTTTTCATTACAGCCTATCTTAAGAAAAAGTCCCAAACCACAACACAATAACATCCAATATGAACTCGCCCCTTCAGAAATCCGACAAACTCTGATTTCAAAGAAACAAAACTCTCACCTTAACTCCAAACGATCCCACTACCCAACTGACCCAAATAATCTCTGTTACATACCATTATTCTTCTGCAGTTGGTATACATGTTTTCTTTTGGTGAGTAATACAAGATTCTTGTATATCCTTAGACCTATGGGTCCATGTAATTATTGTTATACATGTTTGACTATTCCTAATTTTTTTCACTTCAATAAAATACTATGGAAAAAAAAGAAGGCTACTGTGATTCACAGTTTGAATGAAAAGTTTATTAATCACATCCTGCCAGGCCTATAGCAAAATGACGACCGGGCGGTGGTTCAATTGTTGTGACTGGGTGTCATATGACGTCCTTCACAACATGCCGCTCGTGTGTGGCTTGGACACACCGCATCTCCGATCACGGTAAAGAGCTTATGACATAGGCTCTTTACCATGTGATCAGCTTTGTCCAATCACAGTTTAAATAGGAAGTGTGGGCATTCCTCTATTCACGCTGACAGTGTGCGAGGAGAGGAGAGCAGAGCCGATAAGTGGCTCTCCTGCTAGGAAGGGAATCAATCAGTGCTGCCTTTCAGTGCCCATCAGTGATGCCAGTCAGTGCCTCCTCATCAGTGCACATCAGTGAAGGAGAAAAAATGATTATTTACAAAATTTTGTAACAGAAAAACATTTTTGGTCTTTTTTTTCATTTCTTTAGCAAAAAAAAAAAAGTAATCTGTGGTGATTAAATGCCAACCAAAAGAAAGCTCTATCTGTCGCAAAAAAATTATACAAATTTTGTTTGGGTACAGCACTGCATGACCGCGAAATTGTCATTCAAGGTGTAACAGCACCGAAAGCTGGAAACTGGCCTGGACAAGAGGGGGGTGAAAGTGCTCGGTATTAAAGTGGCTAAAATATGCTGATTTCTGGGAGGTGCTAACGTATAAATGTTGCCTTACTTTCACTGCCGTGTGCTTTATATACTCCTGCAGGTCATGCAGTTATTGTAACACTTATAAAAACAATTTCAGATTTTGAATGCATTTTTGGTGCTCTTAAAATTGTTGAATTCAGTCATTTTCATTTTCTGACATTCTCAGCCCATCTTTTTTTTTTTTTTTTCTTTCCAGACAGAAATTTAGTCAATTTTTTCATTTCAGGCTTTAATACAAAGTTGATATTTCTACTTGTACAGTATAATATAATCAATACATCACATTTCTGCTGTACCTTCAGTTATAAAGACATTTGCTTTTGGTGATTAATATGAACAGAGGCTTGAAGCTAATATTTACCGTATATCATAAAAGCGGCTTCCATATTGCTAAATGCAATATGCCCTAAACCGGGAACAAATTTCTCACCTTTTTAACTTCTCAAAAAAACAACAAAAAAAAAACAACTTAAGCAGTGCAAGTGCCTTTTGCATGATATTCAGAATGCCCTTTTGTTAGGTTTACATGGCTTGCTTAGCTACAGGATTAACAGAATCTTACTGATTGTTCCACAAAATGAAAAGTCTTGAGCAACAGATGCAATTTTGCATGACACACTTTTGTAGGGTTTGCAGTACTGGCACTAATGTGGGCGGCCAGTGAGAACAGTCTTAGATATTGCCAAGTAGCACAATTCAGTTTTGGGATGGGTAGTCCCTAATGCAAAAAAAACTATATATATATATATATATATATATATACAGTATATAGTGTATCATACCTTCTATTCTTTTACTTTTACTCTGGATATTACTATAAATTAAATGGTCAATAGAAGAGACTCGTAAAACTAGTTGAGCTGCTATTTTATGTCCCCCACCTGTTTCAGTAATAAATATTTTGGTACATTTATGACAAGCCCAAGTTCCTCTGTCAGAATGATATGCTAAAAATGTATGTACATACGTATATGTATGTATGAGGATCCTTTTATGATCTGGAGTAGAAAAGTAGTGTGATGTTGACCTGTATATAGTTCCCTTCACGCTTAACATCTCCACAGTGAAAAAATAGTATTTGAACAGAATATGGACAGCAGCACATTTCTTCATTTCATGGACATTAAATTATTTACAAAAGGAACCACAATATAAAAAAGGAGTCTAATTTTAATGTCACTTGAATGAATACAAATACAATACTTAAAGCAAGCTACTGGCATACACTCAAAAGTATTATACAAGCCACACTCTTGTGGTTGTGGTCTCTGCATCATGTACATAGAAAAACACAAGTTGGCTGCACTCAGAAAACTGCCAGATGTTAGTCTGCAGCAAATGTCTTATCTTCTTCCAAATGAAAGTTTTGTGAACTCTTATAGTGAGTCAAGATCAGTAAGATTTAGAAGGTTGAGGCCTTTTGCAGGACTTAAATAAGGATATGTGTGAGCTGTTAGTAATATGTTTGAACATAACCACGATTTACAAGGAATGTTTCAAGTCAGAGGCAGGTTGTAGTGGCTCTGCAGGTAAATTACAATTAATCCATGCCATAGTTTACGCCAAGGGCCTGCCTAATTTCAGTTTTTGCTTGAGTGTTTTTCTTTTTTTTTTTTTCTTCTTTTTTTTAACAAAGGCTCTCTGTTAAGACACAAGCATACATAACTAAATTTTACCGTTTCACAAGAACATTGCTGTTATTCTGCCCAAACAGTTCTACTTTAAAATACTCAAATAACATGAACCTCAGGGATGCCACATTATTTTTTCCTATTCTTCTAATAAAGAACATATATTATTATGCTATCTGAGAGCACCACTTCCGGTTTGAGATCCATGTATACTTAAGAAAGGGGCTTGAGGTATCAGAACCAAAAGCATTTTGAAATAGAATTGACTCAAGTGTCAAAAATAAGCTCTGCACCACGGAGTTCTGAATGTGAAGTCTGTAGAAATGTTTTCAGTAACCTCCCATCCCTGATGCCAGCCCCTTTTTTTCTTTTGTAGTTTATAGGATTACTCTTTTTAATAGGGTCAGCAGAGACTGCATCGATATCAGTGGTTGATCATGTTCACTTGTTCATAATGGCTTCTTATGTTGCATAGTGATCAAAGCTGCCCAGATACTCCAAACTGGCTTGGTAACAAAACTGGTATTCATCCTAAAACAGAAAAGAGAAAAAAAGGTTATCAGGGTTTTTCTCAAACATACATACATTATCTCACAAAAGTGAGTACACCCCTCACATTTTTGTAAATGTTTTATTATATCTTTTCATGTGACAAAACTGAAGAAATTACACTCTGCTACAATTAAAAAGTACTGACTGTACAGCTTGTATAACACTGTAAATTTGCTGTCCCCTCAAAATAACTCAACACACAGCCATTAAAGAGGAAGTAAACCCTGATGGGTTTTACTTCCTCTTTGTTTCCTTGCAAAGGTAAAGCATAAAGGGCTACTATGCATCGCATAGTAGCCCATTATGTGTCACTTACTTGACACAGGAGCCTGCGATGTCACCGCTGTTCCCTCTTCCACGAAGCGTCTATCTTCATTCCGGGTATTGCAGCTCCGGCGCTGTGATTAGCCAGAGCCGCAATGACGTCACTCCCGCACACGCACGCTCAGTGCGCCTGCGAGCCGTTGTCTACGGCGCATGCGCCGTAGACATCGGTGCCTGTCTTTTACAAAATTGGGAGATATTTCTTGCACCTACAGGTAAGCCTTAATCTAGGCTTACCTGTAGGTAAAAGTGGTCTGTAAGGGTTTACAAACACTTTAATGTCTAAACCACTGGCAACAAAAGTGAAAATGTCCAAATTCGGCCCAAAGTGTCAATATTTTGTGTGGCCACCATTATTTTCCAGCACTGCCTTAACCTCCTTGGGGGTATGATTATGTCAAATTTTTGCGTCTCAAAGCGGTACAATTGTTTTGCATAGAAATTTGGCGTTTTATATTGTAAGCCTGTAATTCTTAGCAATAAGACACTTAAATCTGTCCAAACAAGAGTCTAGCAGACATCCCGGGTATGATAAAATTTGAAACACAAAATCATAAATTATAATATAATAAATAACTGAAAAAAAAAATATAATAATAAAAAAATTAATTTCCTCATGATTCACTATCGATCAATTCTGCAAGTGTTCTAATTTACTATCGCTGTTTTCTAGCTGGTCTAAAACTGCTTTTGATGTAAAGGGACACTTTTTAGTTGCTATGGACAATCTCAAGTTTCCAGGCAGAAAGAACAGTATTTATTATATAAAACTGCATGCAGGGCATTGGAAAAAGCACTAGGGAAAAAAAGGATGTGAAATGATTTCATACAGTAATGTAATCTGTAAGATTACAGTGTACTGTGTTATGAATTTTCTATTTTTTGAATTTGCCGCCGGGCTCCGACCCCTTGCGTCCCAACGTTCACAGGGAACGGAGCCCGGCACAGAGGCATCACGCAGAGGACACAGCCCGCAGACACAGCAGAGGGACATCGCAGGATCCTGGGGACAGGGTAAGTACACTGCACCAGGATCCTGCAATGCAATCCCGAGTGTGGCTCAGGGTTACCGCTAATGGTACTGAAATTTAACCCTGAGCCACACTCGGGAAAACTGCCAGGGAGGTTAACCCTCTTGGGCATGGAGTTCACCAGAGCTTCACAGATTGCCACTGGAGTCCTCTTCCACTCCTCCATGATGATATTATGGAGCTGGTGGATGTTAGAGACCTTGCACTCCTCCACCTCCCGTTTGAGGATGCCCCACAGATGCTCAATAGGGTTTAGGTCTGGAGACATGCTGGGCCAGTCCATCACCTTTACCCTCAGCTTTTTTTAGCAAGGCAGTGGTTGACTTTGAGCTGTGTTTGGGGTCGTTATGTTGGAATACTGCCCTGCGGCCCAATCTCTGAAGGGAGGGGATCTGCTTCAGTATGTCACAGTACATGATGGCATTCATGGTTCTCTCACTGAACTGTAGCTCCCCAGTGCCTGGCAGCACTCATGCAGCCCCAGACCATGACACTCCCTCCACCATGTCTTTGTACTCCTCACCTGGTTGCCGCCACACACGCTTGACACCATCTAAACCAAATAAGTTTATCTTGGTCTCATCAGACCACAGGACATGGTTCCAGTAATCCATGTCCCTAGTCTGCTTGTCTTCAGCAAACTGTTTGCGGACTTTCTTGTGCATCATCTTTAGAAGAGGCTTTCTTCTGGGATGACAGCCATGCAGACCAATTTGATGCAGTAAGGTCTGAGCACTGACAGGCTGACCCCCCACCCCTTCAACCTCTGCAGCAATGCTGGCAGCACTCATATTCCTATTTCGCAAAAACAACCTCTGAATATGACGCTGAGCAGGTGCATTTAACATCTTTGTTTTACCAATAAATATTTCCAAACTACCATTAGAATCCTTAAAAAAAAAATTTCATACACTTACGGTAAATTACCCTACGTAGGTATTGTCCTTACGTCCCCTTCAATTAACACATATAAGGCTAACTTTCTACCACTTATACAGTTTCCCAGGATATCCTACATATTACAAAAATTCAAACTGAATTGGTTAGGACGCATAGCAGCATTTAAAATGATGGTGCTGCCTAAGATTCTCTATCTTTTTAGAACAATCAAAATACCAGCTATCTTTTTCCAAAAGATTAATGCCCTTCTTAAAAGTTTTATATGGCAAGGGAAGATCCCAAAAATTGTGTTTTCTAAACTACTAAAGCTAAAACAACATGGGGGAGTAGGTTTCCCAGCATTGGAAACCTACCATAAAGCAGTATTGCTAGAACAACTGCACGCATGATTTGAATCTCCTTCTGATAGACACTGGGTCTCCTTGGATAGGGCATCCACAGACTCATCAGACCTTATCTCCTTACTATTAGCAGCGAGAACTGGCCTTCCAGTACATATACCCCATCTCCCTGCTATCCAGGCATCTATGTACGCTTGGAATGCGAGCCACCAAAACCATAGACAAAAAATTACAAATATCCACATCACCGCTCCTATTCCAGTATTAGAATACATAATACCTTCTATAAAAACACGACCTTGGACCTTTACAATACATACAATAAATACATTATAGACATTGACGTTGAAAACCCGAAATATAGCCACTATGAAACCTTACAGGTAAAACATTTACTTACAAAATGTGATATAGGATCCATAGAGGTAAATAGAGAGATTTGGCAAGAGCTCCAAGATAGACCATTTGGAAAGGGAGGCATTTCAAGATTCTATGCCCATCTACAACCTAACGATAGCTGTATCAAAATGACGCCAATGTTGGTGTGGGAAAGAGATTTAGGCCCCACTTTCAGTCATTTGGAATGGAAACAAGCCAAAGGAATTACCTTTAAGGCATCTAGATGTGTTAATCACTGGGATAACTTCCTAAAAATGCTAAACAAAAGCCCCTAAACTGTTTCCCCCTTAAGTTATCCAAAATCTTTCCTGACTCCACAACTGAATGTTGGAGAGGATACGGGGACTATATTCCATGTATTTTGGAAGTGCAGATGCCTAGGCAGCATCTGGAATGGGATATTCTCCCTGATATACAAAGTCACAGGCTTCTATTCATTTCCCCTACACCAGAGATGGCTCTCTTACATCTAAAATTAGACAGAGTTCCTAAACAATTACATTTTCGGATTGTACAAATTCTCACAGCAGCCCGTATGACTATAGCATATCTTTGGAAAACTAATATAGCCCCTAATGTGTCAGAAACTATAAAAAAAAAAAGGTGCAGAATTCTGCCCAATATGAACGAACACTAGCATATGGTATAGACTCTATACAAAAATTTTACAATAATTGGAATTGTTGGTTGATTTCCGATAAGAGATACATAATCTGAAGACCACAACAGGATCTGATCTCTTGGAATTTTTTAGGTCTTGGCATTATATGGTGTCTATGTTATGTTTAGTTTTGTTTTCTTAGTTTTGATAACCACTTTGCTTTCTGTAGTAACCCTTTAGTTTTAATAAAAGAATCATCCTCCAATTGGGGAACAGAGTTATAGTTGACAATCTTTCTGACTGTATCTTAATTGCTTAAAGTTGCTTAATAGCATTTCTTGATTAATATATAATATGTAAGAAGATTTAATGAATATATCTATGTAACTTGCAACTATTCAATAAAAAACAATTGAAAAGAAAGTATATATTATCTTTTTGTATTATCACCAAAATATATCTGATATTATTTTACACTGAATTTTAGTTAATAAATATATATTTTTAGCATATTGTTGTTATCACTTGTCTTCAAAATAGCATGGATAAACAAACTTTAATTAATTGGTTGTATTTGTGGAAATTCAGTATAAACATTCTGACACTCCGAAACGCGTGCATCAATACGCCTCCTGTCCATCACCAATGATGCTGTGACAGTTTGCCCTGCATCTCCTCTCCAGCCTCAAAACTCTGGAATCCACCGGCATGGCCGGGACTGGTGATTGCACGGACTACAGCTACACATACAGACATTGACCAGTGAGGTTTACTATACAATGTGCCATATTTTATATTACTATGCAAGTTCATTACCATCCAATACATTTGTTTGTTTTTAACGCTACACTTAGACTGTCACCGCTTTTCTCTTTTTCCATTTGATTGCAGAGCCATCTTCTACTCTGACAGCTGGCTGCCAATAGAGTGACTAATACTGGGACCCTATATATTAGGCTCAACCTAGCATCTTATGGACTTTCCAGTGTAAGGACCTTTCTTTTATATATCTTTTTAAATTTTCCTTATAACTCTTAGACATTATTTCTATATATTTGCAAAATCTGTGTGTATCCTATTGTCAGTTCTGTCACCACTTCACATTTCTTTGGTACTGTTCCTAAGCACTCTCAAACACCCATTCCTTACAGTGTTGAGAAGCTGATGCCAAAACTATCCAATTTGTCACTTTCTCTATAAATATGCATATATAGATACAAACACACACATTGTTCATATTATCACTTTCACTTTGCATGTTGAATATGTATTTTTTACTTTTATTAAAACAATATTAAGCAAATATCCCTGAAAATATGTGCGTAAACTTGTACATTATCTTACCTCTGTTTGTACCATTGCTGGTCTTTGAGTTCGCAGCATCTTTACCGTCTGGAAAACATCTACAACCCCCTCATAGCGCATTCTTTCTAAGACGATACTGAGGGTAATGAAAACCCCTGTCCTGCCAACACCAGCACTACAAATAAGGATAGAAAAGATAATGGAATAAAACAAGAAGGATCACACAAAAAACGATGCAAAGAGCCAAAACATTTAATATGCAGTTTATTTATATAAACATATAATTATAATAGGATTAAGTGAAATGCAAATGTTCTGCATTTGAGCTTCCCCGCCAAATGGCTCTATTTTTATTATTGACATCAATTTTCTGTACCTGGTGGTCTCTTTAGCTAAATACATATGGTTGCCAGCATCTTACTCTACCAAACAGTCCTAATTCTAGCCAGCATAAACACTAATTCACTTTAGTCTAGCCCAGTGTTTTTCAACCTTTTTTCAGTCAAGGCACCCTTTAAAATTATAGACAATCTCAAGGCACCCGTTCAAATTATGGACATTCTTGAGGCACCCCATTCTAAAATGTAAAAAACTATTCCAATAGTGTTACATAATGCAGCAACATCCACACATGTAGGACACCCAACGTTAGAGGTAATGTTTTTCTTCCAAAGCAAATACACTTTTGCACACTGGCACTGACTAGTATTCCAATGCTTCTCTTCTCCTTCAATTTATCTCCATCAGTCAGCTAATGTGCCCCAGTGCTGAGGGAGAGAAGCAGAGGAGGGATGGACAAGGATGCTGTGGAGGCGACAGACATTCTCCTTATCAACTGATGACATAATTGGTTGTTAGGATGCCAATGTTTAGAAGGTCGTAATGGTTCATAATGAAAACCTGTGTCTTTGTGTAACTAAAGACAGGCTTCATCCACCTGCTGACTTATATACAGTTTTTGATACATTTTTAGGCATTTTGCCAAGGCACCCCTGAAGTAGCCTCAAGGCACCCTGGTTGAAAAAGGCTGGTCTAGCCCACAATCATTAAGTGTACGAAGGAGGCTGAAGAAAACAGAGGCACTAGGAAAAACCTATGAATACAGCTCAGGTTGGAGTTTAACTCCATACCTTGTGACTTTAGTAACCTGCTTATACTTGTAGAGCTGATGTAAGCAAAGAAGGGAAATGTGAATGGTCCCGCTGGTGAGGTATCACCATCAAGTAGTGTATAGCATACTTTGAAAAATGGCTGCTCTCCCAATACAGTCTGTGTAGTTAACATATGTGAGATGGCCTCAGGCTTGCACCACTCCAGAAGCTATGCCCTCTGAAATGTTTTGCCCCACCCACTGGGGCTTAGTCATTGAGTGACTTTATGACTTTAGTAAAATACTTTCTTAATATCATTTAAGTGGCATTTCTTTTCTTAGGCTTTTTTCCCCTCTGTTTTCACCTGGTAATCTGGCCCGTAACACACCTCCTGTATTACAGTACCCCCACTCTGGATGAATGCGCATAGGGGGCACCTTTGGACAACAGCATTGCCAGTCTGTGGGGGGGGGGGGAGTGTTATATGAACAAGCAGATTTACACTATCAAAATTTAAGTCAAATTCCTGCTGATGTTACAGTGGAGAGCTTGCGCTTTTGAAAAATAGATAAAAATGCATGTATACGGCGCTCTGAATAGCAGGACTAAGCAGATGGTTGTCTTTATTGAAGATAAAAGTATTCAAATGGCATAAAATCTTCATACACTTTAAGGCAGCACGCAGAAGAGCAAAGCGATCTCTAAAGAACAAAACAAAACAGAAAGTGCAGTATGTTTAAACTTTTAATATCCCAAAGGGATTAAAAACACTTACAGGAAGGATGTTAAAAGGAGCTCGTCACAAGTATGTTGAGGAGGTGATTCGGCATTAGGTATGTCCCAGTGTGTATCTAAAGTTCCAAGAGGTAGTCCAGTCAGCAACATGAATCCCAAAGAGGCCAGCAAAGGGAAGCCGCAGCTCTGGGAACACTAATGGTGTAGCCGTGCTGCTGGGGACAGCGTGGAACGCGAGTACCGGAAGTGATGTCAGCAGGAAGGGGACCAAAACCAGTGTGGACCGCAACCGGAAGTGAGGTAATTTAAATGGGACACGTTTCAGAACTAGTGATTAGTTCCTTCTTCATACCAATGGCTAGATATTAAAAAGGATTAACTTCTTATAGTCTAAGGGCGGGACTGAAACAGAGCAACATTAGCCCAGGGTTATGGTGTGCTGTACAAGCACTAGAAACACAAGGGATGACACGAATAAGTGTACAGGGTTGCACAAAAATGCATACTAAATAAAAACAAGATAAACAAGACAAAACCAAATGGAGAGAAGGCTCTAATTTGTCAAGGACAATGGGCTTGCGGGTAAAAGCGCGAAGCAAACGCATTGCATATCCATTCATGTACATGGACATGGTATAAAATAATATAATGTTATTTTATACCATGTCCCCGATTGTTTTAGAAGTGACCCATAAGCTATTTTCACTAATTTACAATCGTTCACCCTATACAATGTCCCCCAATGCATATGAGGTTCTCCTAATATCCATACATATATATATATATAGGTATTTGTAAATTAATGGATATGCAATGCAGTTGCTATGGTCTATCGTATACCTGCATGCCCATTGTCATTGACAAATTGGAACCTTCTCTCCGTTCTTTTTTTGTCTTGTTTATCTTGTTTTTGTTATCCCTTGTGTTTATGGTGCTTGTACAGCACACCATAACCCTGGGCTAATGTTGCTCTCGTTTCATTCTCACCCATAGCCCACCCTTAAACTATAAGAAGTTCAGACTTTTTAATTTCCAGCCATTGGTATGAAGAAGGAACCAATCAGTAGTTCTGAAACGTGTCCATTTTGAATACCTCACTTTCAGTTGCGGTCTACGCTGGTTTTGGTCCCCTTCCTGCTGACATCACTTCCGGTACTCGCGTTCCACGCTGTCTACGGTAGTGCGGCTGCACCATTAGCAGTCCCAGAGCTGCGGCTTCCCTTTGCTGGCCTCTTTGGGATTCATGTTGCTAACTGGACTACCTCTTGAAACTTTAGATACACACTGGGACAAACCTGATGCGGGATCACCTCCTCAACATACTTATGATGAGCTCCTTTTAACATCCATCCTGTAAGTGTTTTTAATCCCTTTGGGATATTAAAATTTTAAACATACTGCTTTTGAAAAATAACAGACTTACTGACCAGATCTCAAGAAAGAAAGAAAGAAAGAAAGAAAGAAAGAAAGAAAGAAAGAAAGAAAGAAAGAAAGAAAGAAAGAAAGAAAGAAAGAAAGAAAGAAAAAAGTAAAAATAAAAGAAAGAGAAATAGAAAAAAGAAAGGAAAGAAAAAGAGAGGAAGAGAAATAAAAAAATGACATCACATCAAAGCATGCACTTTAATGTTAGTTTAATATTGGATGTACTTATAAAATTTATGTACAGACTTTACTATCACATTTTTTTCCCTCTTTTTCTGGCACTTATTGTGTTTTTTTCAGAGCATATTTCAATATTAATACTTTGTCACCGATGCTATTCACTCCTATTTTATATTGGGTTCTTTGGTAGCACTGCACTGTTTTCAGTTAACAATTTTTTTTGTTAAAGGTAGAGTGAGATCACCTTTTTTTGTGCTAGTTGGCGACCTATTTTATATATACTTCATTTTTATTGAAGAGTGGTGCGCTGGTGTATCTTAGGTTATTATTGTGAGCTGTAAGCTTGCAGTATGAATGCCCCTGTGGTTGCCAGTATTAATAGGTGGGCTAAACTGTGTCTTGCTACAAAAGAGGTTACCCATTCATAATGTGGAGGAGTTTGAACAAAGGGGACATAGGGCAAATTCCAGCACCTTTTCTGGTATTATCTGTTTGTTTGGAACAGGATGCAGATTACTATGACAAATTAAAAGATTAAATTAAGCAGTGTGTGTGTAATTCAGTAGTTCTGTTTAAATTATTTTAAATTATTTAATGAGTAACAACAACAATACGACACAATTGAAAACCCAGACATACGTATTATAAGCAAAAGAAAAAACAATAAAAAACCATATGGGTTTTGTAGACACCACAATATGAATATAGTTACTAACATATAATACAAGGTGTATCCCCTAGGAGCTTATCCTTACAATCATATACAGTGGGGACGGAAAGTATTCAGACCCCCTCTAATTGTTCACTCTTTGTTATATTGCAGCCATTTGCTAAAATCATTTAAGTTCATTTTTTTTCCTCAATAATGTACACACAGCACCCCATATTGACAGAAAAAACCCAGAATTGTTGACATATTTGCAGATTTATTAAAAAGGAAAAACTGAAATATCACATGGTCCTAAGTATTCAGACCATTTGCTGTGACACTCATATATTTAACTCAGGTGCTGTCCATTTCTTCTGATCATCCTTAAGATGGTTCTACACCTTCATTTGAGTCCAGCTGTGTTTGATTATACTGATTGGACTTGATTAGGAAAGCCACACACCTGTCTATATAAGACCTTACAGCTCACAGTGCATGTCAGAGCAAATGAGAATCATGAGGTCAAAGGAACTGCCTGAAGAGCTCAGAGACAGAATTGTGGCAAGGCACAGATCTGGCCAAGGTTACAAAAAAATTTCTGCTGCACTTAAGGTTCCTAAGAGCACAGTGGCCTCCATAATCCTTAAATGGAAGACATTTGGGATGACCAGAACCCTTCCTTAGAGCTGGCCGTCCAGCCAAACTGAGCTATCGGGGGAGAAGAGCCTTGGTGAGAGAGGTAAAGAAGAACCCAAAGATTACTGTGGCTGAGCTCCAGAGATGCAGTGGGGAGATGGGAGAAAGTTGTAGAAAGTCAACCACAATCACTGCAGCCCTCCACCAGTCGGGGCTTTATGGCAGAGTGGTCCAATGGAAGCCTCTCCTCAGTGCAAGACACATGAAAGCCCGCATGGAGTTTGCTAAAAAACACCTGAAGGACTCCAAGATGGTGAGAAATAAGATTCTCTGGTCTGATGAGACCAAGATAGAACTTTTTAGCCTTAATTCTAAGCGGTATGTGTGGAGAAAACCAGGCACTGCTCATCACCTGTCCAATACAGTCCCAACAGTGAAGCATGGTGGTGGCAGCATCATGCTGTGGGGGTGTTTTTTTTTCAGCTGCAGGGACAGGACGACTGGTTGCAATCAAGGGAAAGATGAATGCGGACAAGTACAGGGATATCCTGGGCGAAAACCTTCTCCAGAGTGCTCAGGACCTCAGACTGGGCAGAAGGTTTACCTTCCAACAAGACAATGACCCTAAGCACACAGCTAAAATAACGAAGGAGTGGCTTCACAACAATTCCGTGACTGTTCTTGAATGGCCCAGCAAGAGCCCTGACTTAAACCCAATTGAGCATCTCTGGAGAGACCTAAAAATGGCTGTCCACCAACGTTTACCATCCAACCTGACAGAACTGGAGAGGATCTGCAAGGAGGAATGGCAGAGGATCCCCAATTCCAATTGTGAAAAACTTGTTGCATCTCTCCCAAAAAGACTCATGGCTGTATTAGATCAAAAGGATGCTTCTACTAAAGCCTGAGCAAAGGGTCTGAATACTTAGGACCATGTGATTTTTCAGTTTTTCTTTTTTAATGAATCTGCAAAAATGTCAACAATTCTGTGTTTTTTTTGTCAATATGGGGTGCCGTGTGTACATTAATGAGGAAAAAAAATGAACTTACCGTATATACTCGAGTATAAGTCATTCTGAGTATAAGTCGAGGCCCTAATTTACCACAAAAAAATGGGAAAAAAACTTACTGATAAGACGAGGGTGAGAAATGCAGCAGCTACTGCAAGTGGAAAAAGAGGGTCAACAATGCCCATCTGCAGCTGTGTACCTCCCTGTGTCCTGTGCATGTGTCATGTGTCCTGTGCATATGTGTATATGTGTAATGTGTCCTGTGTATATGTGCATGTGTCATGTGTATATGTACCTGTGTCATGTACCTGTGTATATGTGCCTGTGTCCTGTGTATGTGTATATGTACCTGTGTGCATGTGTCTGTGTGTGTGCATCCTACGTGCGCCGCTCTGCACCGATCAGCATGTAGTATTCGGCGGCCATTCACTGTTCAAAAGCCGCGCCTCCTCCTCGTCCAAAAAACTCCATTTCCCAGCAGTCAGCGGTCAGCCTATCACGGACATTCTCTCATCCTCATACCACGGACGAGGATGAGAGAATGTCTGTGATAGGCTGTACACTGACTGCCTATCACAGAGGAGGCGTGGCTTTTAAAAAGTGAGAGCCGCTGCTGAGTGCTATGTAGCACACGCTGGCCGCCGTCTGCCTGCATGACACTCTGATCATGTAGGCAGACGGCGGTGACTCGTGTATAAGTCGAAGGGGGCACTTTCAGCCCCAAAAAAGGGGCTGAAAAATTTGACTTATACACGAGTATATACGGTAAATGATTTTAGCAAATGGCTGTAATATAACAAAGAGTGAAAAATTTAAGGGGGTCTGAATACTTTCCGTCCCCACTGTATATATATCCACTTTCATTCACAAGCACTGCACTATTGGGTCCAATTTGAAACCCATTGACTACACACAGGAAATTGCCATTTAACTAATGATGTGATTTTGGTAAAAATTTTGGGTGCATTGTTAATTACTAAAGGTAATGCTTACGTGTAATCCGGTATTTTGTGGGATTTTTATTGTAATTAATTTAAATCTCTTTGCAGAGATCAATTATTGTTTTTTTTTTTTTTTTTAAGAATCTGTCGAGCGGCATAAAAAACAAATTAAAATAAGAGTACAGAACACTGATGAAAACAGTTGACTTCTTTACAAATGATTCCTGGTGGTTACTGGTTTAATTCTGACTGTACCTGCAATGGACTGATATTGGACCATCTTGACCAAACTGTTCCTTAGTTTTGTGTACTTGGCCAATGAAGTCAATAAAACCTTCTCCTGATTTTGGCACGCCTTGTTCTGGCCAATCAGTAAACTGAAATTGTCGTACTGTACGAGACTGACCATCCTGTGGAGAGACAGGTTACATTAAATGTTAAAGAATCTGGTTACATTAAACAGAGAAAAATTGTCGATAACAAAACATTCAAAGTTTTTTTTTGTTAATAATCAATTTTTTTTTTTTTTTTAACAATAAGGCTGCTTTCACACTGGGGCGGTGGGGGCGTCGGCGGTAAAACAGCGCTATTTTTAGGTTTTTGGCCGCTAGCGGTGCGGTTTTAACCCCTGCTGGCGGCCGAAAAAGGGTTAAAACTGCTTGCATAGCGCGGGTATTGCCGCGGTATAGCCGCGCTGCCCCATTGATTTAAATGGGCAGGAGCGGTTTAGGAGCGGTGAATACACCGCTCCTTCACCGTTCGAAAGATGCGGCTTGCAGGAGTTTTTTTCTTCTCCTGCCAGCGCACCGCTTCAGTGTGAAAGCCCTCGGGCTTTCACACTGAACAAACAGTAGCGGCTGTTTTGGGTCGGTTTGCAGGCGGTATTTTTAGCGCAATAACGCCTGCAAACCGCCCCAGTGTGAAAGGGCTCTAACGGAAAAAATAATGGCGTATGGTGAACTGACAGTATGTAGCATCATACATTTGAATATGTCATATAGGAAGTGAGTAGTGTTTATTTTAATGGTTGCTAAATCATTTTGACTGAGCCCCTCTTCCTGTACACTATACTTGTTTTCATTATAATCTTGGACTTGGACATACCCGTTTTCTTATCACTATGTAAAGTTTCTCTGCAATAATAATTTCTATACAGGTGGGCTAAAACGTGCCAAAATAGGATATCCGACTTACCGTAAAATCTTTTTCTTGGAGTACATTACAGGACACAGAATTAGTGCTCAGGTACATGGTGTTATGTTGCTGCCATGAGGCGATTAAACATTAGCAGAACAGAGCTGTAAGGACAACACAGTATAACCCCCTCCCATTCCCAGCATGCCTTAGTTTTGTTAGCAAGCAATAGTAGAAGTGGATCATAAGAACAGGGGTGAGTGATCTATGTCCTGTAATATTCAAAGAATTTTTTTTATTTTCAGTTAAAATTCCTACATTAGGGACACAGAATGATTATTCAGGCACATTGAGACGTTCAAAAGCAGCAGCCCTAAGGGGGTGGGCAACAGAGCAAACAAAACTGCCTGAAGAACCTTATGATTAAAACCAGCATCAGTTGTGGCTGAACATCCTCCTAGTAAAACTTAACAAATGTATGAACAGAAGGCCTGGCAAATCTGACAAACAGATGCCTGATGCTCAAAAACACTAACTGATCTTGTGGAATGCTCTTTGACTAGGAAAGCGACAGCCTAGCCCTGGAGGTTATTAACTCGATTGATAACCTGTCAAATCCACTCAACAATAATGGAATGAGAAGAAGGATTACCTTCAGATACGGCAAACAGAGTTGAAGTGTTGAAATAGAGCTGTAGCTAAGATTCACATCCAGACAATGGAAGCAAATCTCCATAGGATTTTTAAGCAGGACAGAGAGCAGGCAGAACAATGTTGTGGTTAAGGTGAAAGGAAGAAACCACCTTGGAAAGAAAAGAGGCCTGGAGTTTCAAAACAACCTCGTCTTTGTGTAGCCCAGTAAAGTTTTTTTGTCGCAGATTTAGGCTGTCAACTCAGAAGCGATGGAGAAAAGAAAGGCAACCTTGCAAGTAAGGACAGACAAAGGGAAATACCTAGAAGGTTCAAAGGGTGATCTTTGGAGATCCAAGTGTGATAGTAGACTTTGCAAGAAGTCAATTTCCTAGCCTTCAAGAGCATAGGGATAATCAAATATGATAGACCCTTGTCCCTCAGGACCTGGGATTCAAAAGCCAAGCTGTTAAAGCCAACGTCTGATTAGTAGGGTGACAATCCAGCCCTTGAAACAGAGGATCTGGAAAATCAGGGAGGGCCTACATTGGATCTGTCAGGAATATTGTTCGGTACAAAGATAATCACCAAAATGCCCCCTCATCTCGATCCTGCAGAGTAGGTGAGGAAGTGGCTTCAGAGGAAGAGCATATATCAGGCTAAAGTCACCAGAGTATCCCCTACAAAGGCTACAGAATCCCTGGACATGGAGACAAACCTGCTTTAATTTGTTGTTGAACCTGGAAGCAAGGAGGTCCATGTCCGATGCTCCCCAAATTGTGGCAGAGGTCTGGAAACACCTCAGGGTGAAAAGATCATTCTTTAAAGTCCAGACTTTAAGTGAGGAAGTTTGCCTACCAGTTTTCCATGCCTAGGATGTACATGGCAGTCAGATCCCCTTTTCTTTGAGCTGCGAGAGCTCTGGTGGTTAATGTAAGCCACTGCCGCTGCATTGTTTGACTGAACTCTGGTCGTATGACCTCACAGAGAAGAGGTCTAGAGTTGAAGTGATAACCAAACTGCCTTTAGTTCCAGAATATTGATAAGGAGCTGAGTTTCCTCTGATGTCCTTTATACCACAGGGTACCCAGGACTACTCCCCCACCCGACAGCCTGCCATCCATCATGATCACAGAGCACCTTTCAAACCATTGGGAGGAAGAATCTTCCTTATTTAAGTGTCAAACTTGTGACCCCCGATGCCAAAGCAAACCTGCTTCTGCTGGTCAGACATATGGGATGATTTGGAGACTGCACCCTTATGTCCCATGCTGGCAGAATTTTGTAAAGATCCTTATTATAAAATTCAAGGGTTGTATGGCACCTGAAAAGTCCTAACATAGGAGACTGGAGTCCAGGGTATGGAAAACCCTGGAAAAGGCTGTGTCTAAGGTCAGTTCTAGATACTCCAAGTAATGAGACAGTTTCAGCATTGATATCTGGAGATTTAGGATCCACCCAAATCTCTGCATGGTCTGTAGGACACTGACAGACCCTGATTCGACTCTTCTCTCAAAAGAATGTTTTCCAGACGGTTTGATCACTTTGGGCATGCTCTGAAAGCAGAGAGAAAAAGGTGCAGTGTAGAGACTTGTGGACTTGGAGGACCCCCCAGTCCAGGACTTAGAGCAGAATTGAGTTCCAGTATCTTGGACCTGGAGGCCTGAGAAAAATTAAGGGATCTTTTTTTTTAGCCTTAGGAGATGAGGGTTTCCCAGATAGTTATTTTTCCTTCTTTTTCAAGAGCAAAAAAAGCACACTTCAACCCAATGATGTCTTTAATAAAGTTGTTTAGGGATTCGCCAAAAAGCTGCTCCCAATGAAAAAGAATATGCTTTTCTTGTGCAGATGAGCTGCAGTCAAACATTTGAGCCAAAGTGTCATTTGTACCAAAAGGAGGCCCATCCTGTATATTATTTAGCCCTTAATATAGGGTTGACTGCAATTGACTGCGGGCCAGGCATTTCCCTGTTCTGGCTAGCAACATGACAGGGATCTACTGCTCCCAGTGAGAAGGTGGAGGAGCTCAGATGTGAGGAAAGATTAGCTGATCTGAATTGACTCTTTTGAGAAGACGCGGATAGGGGGGATATGATCAACATGTATAAATACATAAGTGGTCCAAATACTGAACTTGGAGTAGAGTTATTCACTTTCAGGTCATTACAGAGGACAAGGAGGCGCTCTTTACTTCCAGAAAAATCCACATATGAAAATGCTTCTTCACAGAAAGCTGTACAAAAATGTGAAATAGCTCAATTAAGAACTAGTTCTAGCCGGCTCAGTATATATATTTTTTTAAAAAGCGCATGATGCATTCCTAAATGCACAAAATATAACTGGATATTACCATTTATAGGTAAAAAAACTGGTGTCAGGTATAAAGTCATATCTGCAGCAGTCTCCAAGCACTGCTTTTATGCCTAAATTCCATGGGCATTCTGACAGACAAAGCTTACTATCGAAGATTGCTCGATCCCTTCCACCTTCTACACATTCCTGTTGGTTCATCACTATAATGGATTTACTGACTAAAAGACTCTGACTCGTCACTTTGGGTACACTTGTAAATGTAACAATGAGCTTCTGAACTCTGTAAACAGCAGACATTTCTAATCAAATAAGCTAAGAAAAATTGTAAAGAACAGGAACAGACAAAGCTCCATCTGCAGCCTATATATAAAAAAGAAAAATAGTCATGTACAATATTTCACATTGACCTGCCAAAAAAAACAATTCAGTTTTTTAGTCAAAACCATAATTAGTTTAGGAAAATATAATTTAAAGCACTATATGTTTTTAAAAGCAGCATGCTGTATTTTATGCAGCATTTCCAATCTTACCCTGGCATCTGTGACTTTAAACTCTCTTAAAATGTACTGAGGCATGTTGTATTCAGCCATTGGATCCACAACGAAATATTGATATCGAGCAGATCGCTCAGCTGGCCAATACTGGTGACACTTTTCCTGTATAATAGAGACAGTGTATTTACAGAGGCACAGAAAATATTAAAGATACATATCAATTTGCCATTTTAAGGCCTCATGCACATTGGACGTTCTAGAAAAACCCAGTAGCGTTAGCTGTAGACAGCTGTAGCTGTAGAATGAGTTTTGCAGCATTTTTGCAGTAGCGTTATTTAGCTTTTTTTTTTTTTTTTTTTAGCAAAGCTATACTCCCACAAAAGCTTATGGCTCAAAAACACCGATAAACACCGAATAGCCGTGTTTTTCAGCGTTTTTAAGCTTTTATCAGAGTTATAGAGTTTTTACAGCTGAGAAACTCCTCTCAAAACCCACTAGTTCTGGTTTTTATTCCAGCCAGAAAACGCCCCTGCCAAGAAACACTGATAACAGCCTATGTGTGCATGGACACATACATGCTAGAGAGTTTATTGGCTACAGAAAAAAATGCCTGAAGCTAAAAACAGCAGCTGTAAAAACATCCAGTGTGCATGAGGCCTAAAGAGAAAAGTATGTGTGCAGTGGTAGCTAAATTGGTAAGTTTACGTAGAACACCTGTTAATTATTAATTGGTCTGTTGCAGTTATTCTTAATAACACCTTCCTGCCGCCTGTACACATATATGTGGCCTCATAGAAGTGGGCCTTCTTCTGTGAGGCCGCATATATGTGTAAATGTGTTTGTGCTGAGAGCTTGCTGCACAACAAGCTCCCAGTACACTGACTGGGCTCTCGCCGACAGCCCTGGGTCTTGTACTAACGATCGGGAAACGGGTCTTCCACATGATTTGTCAAGGTGGCCATTAATAACAAGACAGAAAGCAATGGGAAATCCAAAATCGAATATTTGTCTCTATAAACAGAAAATCTTCCAGTGGCGACACCTATAGTCATAGGACTTCTATTTTCTGCCTGTCATGTCTGTGGCCCTAAAAGTGAAAGAAAAGCTCCCCACAGGAAGTACAAAAAAAATATAGGTGAGATTTTAACACCGACACACACTATCTAAAACTATAATAATATTTTTTGGCTAAAGCTCTGCTTTAAGTTATTGCACATATTACCACTACATACTTGAGCAATAGAACCATGCATGAACGTTTTCATGTTCTATTAAGTGCTAAAAAAAGCATGCAAAAAGCAATTATTTCATAACAAAAGTGGTGTGTGAACTACCAGGGATGGTATTGTGGGAGGAGTTTAATTTGGTACATAATCAATAACCAACCAACCAATAACCAAGTCAAAGCATGCCATTTCAGGGCCACCAGACCCATCTGAACACTTCCCCAAACCCTTAGGCTGGGTTCACACTATCTTTGTATGCAGCTCACAGCAGGGGTCCGGTGCGTGCCCATTCACTGTTTTAGGTTTGATTTCAGCCCAAATTTTCGGCTGAATTTGGACCTGAAACGTGTAGTGTGTTCTGTATATATGTATGTATATGTGTATGCATGTAATTTATATGTATGGTGTTATATGTAGGCATTCTAGGCAGGCCACATTGGTATCTGTTAATCTAGTTACACATATCAAAGGGGACTTGTTGATGTTAATATGCAAATTTGTCATCTGTGGACTTTGGACTTTGTTCTGTGTTGGAAGTCAATAAAGTGCATCTCTCTGGAAGAATTGGGTTGCTGCAGAAGAGTACTTACATCATCATTATAATAACTACTAATTAATTATGTACCCACTATACTATATATCATTACAAAATGGACCAAAAGACGCACAGGGCCTCTGTGCAAATTCGCAACGGAGATGCAGCAGAGATATGTGAACCGGCTCTATAGAGAGCCAGTCAAAATCTCTTGCTATTGTGAATTGGATGCTGGGAACCCGCATCCAATTCGCAATGGTGTGAACCCAGCCTCAAACTGCATCCCACAAAGTGCGTTCACAAAACACCACTGCTCTCCTGTGTGAAAGAACTAAAAGTCAGTGAAACTAGTACTTAAAGTAGTTGTAAACCTTTACACATACCCAGTGAAGTGTTGAGCCTCAGGTGATACACAAAGATGATAAAATCCATCTACATAAGTTCTACCTGTTTATCTACAGCCATTCCCTTCCCCCATAAGAGCCTTTTAAAAACATACAGATCAAAGGATTTTTCTCAGCTCTGTCAGGCAGGGGGCAGGGATCTGACGTCACACACACTACAGAGTTAGAGCCTAGGTCAGCAACCCTGCCCCCGCCTTCTACTTTCAGGTGCCAGTCCTTCCCCCTTCTGCCTCCTCCGCCACGCCTTCTGTCCTTCTCTCTCCCTCCCCTCCAGCCTCCTCCGCTGCTGTTATCAGTGAACTGCAGAGAGCGAGAGGCAGCACAGCAGGGCAGGGGGGACAAGCTGGCCAAATTAAGTTTTAAGGTTAACCCGCAGGTGATTGGTTGCTAGGTCCTAAGAAACCAATCATCAGATTGTTAATATAAAAAGTCAGTCTGCCAGCTCCCGCCCTCTGTCCAGAACTGTGCTGCCATTTGGTCTCTCTTGTGTGCACAGATAGGATGCTATGGAACACTGCAATGAGAGGGAGGGGGTCCAGAGGTCACTGCTATAGGGGAAAGGGGGGGAGAGGACACTAGTGTGTGTGTTTGTGTGTGGTGATGTGAAGGGGGCAGTGGACACTACTATGGGCATTGGCCACCCCCATAGCAGTGTCTTCTACCACCCTTCACACCCCCCAAACCCTGCATTCAAAGCGTGACGCACTCCTTAACCCTGCATTCTGAGCATAACACACTCCTTAACCCCGCATTCTGATCGTAACGCACTCTTGATCCCTGTATTCTGAGCATAATGCACTTCTTAACCCTGCATTCTGAGCGTAAAGCACTGGTGAATCCTTCATTCTGAGCGTAACGCACTCCTGATCCCCGCTTCTGAGCATTACACACTCCTGATCCCTGCATTCTGAGCATAACAGACTCCTTATTCCTGCTTCTGAGCATTACACACTCCTGATCCCTGCATTCTGAGGGTAACGCACTCCTGATCCCTGCGGATGCACTCCCACTTTCGTGTAGATCGCTGCATCGTTGTGCAGCGATCTACGAAACTTCTGGCCCCTCCTCCTGTCCCCCCTCTACTGCCTTCTGGGAGACACACAGGTCCCAGAAGATAGCAGGACCATTTAGAAAGTGCAGCGAGACTCGCGCATGCGCCGTATGAAACAGGCTTCAAAGCTGTAAGGCTTCACGGCCTGTTTCCCTTACTAAAGAGGCTGGCGCCTGCACCTGGAGCCAATGGACAGATCGGCTTGGAGTACTGACTTTGCTGGCTCCCTGGACAGGTAAGTGTCCTAATATTAAAAGTCAGCAGCTACAGTATTTGTAGCTGCTGACTTTTAATTTTTTTTTTCTCCAGGCTGGAACTCCTCTTTAACTACGCATTCTTTGCATAATGCACTGGTGAACCCTGCATTCTGAGCATAATGCACTGGTGAACCCTGCATTCTGAGCGTATTGCACTCCTGAACCCTGCATTCTGAACGTAACGCACTCCTGAACCCTGAATTCTGTGTGTAACACACTCCTGGACCCTGCATTCTGAGCGTAACGCACTCCTGAATCCTGCATTCTGAGCATAACGCACTCCTGAACCCTGCATTCAAGTGTAACACACTCCTAAACCCTGCACTCTCTTGTAATACTTATTTTATTTTTGTGTCCACAAACATCTACGTTTGGGGGTAACAATGTATCATCACCCGCAGTAGATCACAAAGGCAGTGTGTTTTGAACACAGTGCAGGAAACACACATGGAACATGCCTTTCTGGCACCGCATTCTGGTGTGAACCGGCACTAACAACAGGACACTGTGCCTGGTGATCTTTGACTTCATCAGTGTTGTTCAAGTAGAACTCCATCTCTCTAAGGTTGCCTACCTCTGAGTTAGAGAATAGAGCTCCAGTGAAACATGATACGTGAGTAGAGGGAAGGGACACATCCCCCTTTCCACACTGCTGTAGAAAAATATAGCCAGCTGAGGCTATGAATCACCTGATGCGTGCTGAAGAGGGAATTCGTGTGGCACGTTACGGCCCATAATTCACTGCGGCATCGCAGTGCATTGCTGGATGATGATTGGCCAAGCATGCACTATGACCCGCATGCTTGGCCAATCACAGTGCCGTCTGAACAGAGAGCCGTAATTGGCCAAAGCCAAGGAGGCTTTGGCCAATTATGGCTCAGGGGATTTAGTACACGTCCCACACTATATAAGGCCGCCTGCAAGGCGGCCCTGTGTAGTGTGTTCCGGCGTTCATGGATAGAGAGAGACAGACAGTGTCATTTGATTTAAGTTATATAGATTAGGCAGGACAGTCAGTCAGTTAGCTGCACTTACAATGTATTGTGTATATATATCCATCCCAGGTGTTATATATATATATATATATACACTGTATTCAGTTTAGCTAGATCCGTTCCTGTTATCTTGCTACTGACAGGCAGGCTTGCATTGTTACAGTATTTACAGATACCTGAAGAAAATTGCTGGTGTTCTTTTGATCCTATTAGTACCACGGTCAGGCAGCTAGACTATTTACAGTTAGTGTAGTGCGTCCTCCTCGCAGTGTTCAGCTAAAGCTACAAGTTAGTTTAGTGTGACCTCTGCACAGGGTTCAGCTAAAGCTACAAGTTAGTGTAGTGCGTCCTCTGAACAGTGTTCAGCTAAAGCTACAAGTTAGTGTAGTGCACAGTGTTCAGCTAAAGCTACAAGTTAGTGTAGTGCGTCCTCCTCACAGTGTTCAGCTAAAGCTACAAGTTAGTGTAGTGTGTCTTCCTCACAGTGTTCAGCTAAAACTACAAGATAGTGTAGTGCGACCTCTGAACAGTGTTCAGCTAAAGCTACAAGTTAGTGTAGTGAGTCCTCCTCACAGTGTTCAGCTAAAGCTACAAGTTAGTGTAGTGCGACCTCTGCACAGTGTTCAGCTAAAGCTACAAGTTAGTGTAGTGCGTCCTCTGAACAGTGTTCAGCTAAAGCTACAAGTTAGTGTAGCGCACAGTGTTTAGCTAAAGCTACAAGTTAGTGTAGTGCGTCCTCCTCACAGTGTTCAGCTAAAGCTACAAGTTAGTGTAGTGTAGTGCGTCCTCCTCACAGTGTTCAGCTAAAACTACAAGTTAGTGTAGTGCGACCTCTGCACAGTGTTCAGCTAAAGCTACAAGTTAGTGTAGTGTGTCCTCCTCACAGTGTTCAGCTAAAACTACAAGTTAGTGAAGTGCGACCTCTGCACAGTGTTCAGCTAAAGCTACAAGTTAGTGTAGTGCGTCCTCTGAACAGTGTTCAGCTAAAGCTACAAGTTAGTGTAGTGCGACCTCTGCACAGTGTTCAGCTAAAGCTACCTGTAGAAGGTTGGTGGTGTTTTCTTGATCCTATCACTACCGCAGGCAGCTAAATTATTTACACGTTAGTGTAGTGCGACCTCTGCACAGTGTTCAGCTAAAGCTACCTGTAGAAGGTTGGTGGTGTTTTCCTGATCCTATCACTACCGCAGGCAGCTAAATAAGCTACAAGTTAGTGTAGTGCGACCTCTGCACAGTGTTCAGTTAAAGCTACCTGTAGAAGGTTGGTGGTGTTTTCCTGATCCTATCACTACCGCAGGCAGCTAAATTATTTACACGTTAGTGTAGTGCGACCTCTGCACAGTGTTCAGCTAAAGCTACCTGTAGAAGGTTGGTGGTGTTTTCCTGATCCTATCACTACCGTAGGCAGCTAAATAAGCTACAAGTTAGTTTTTTGTAACCTCTGCACAGTGTTCAGCTAAAGCTACCTGTAGAAGGTTGGTGGTGTTCTCATACTACAGGCAGACAGTTGATTTTGCTAGCTGCAGTATCTATATATATATATATATATATATATGTATATATATATGTATATGTATATATATATATATATATATATATATATATATATATATATATATATATATATATCTCCCAGCTTAGTGCAGCTACAGGCCATTAGTATGTCTGTAAGGCCAACAAGGAGAGGCAGACAGTCACAAGCCAATAAGCCAATAAAAGAGGGCAAGCAGGCTCTGTGTCTATAGGCAACAGTGCTGGTCGTGGAGACGGTGCATCCTCATCAACACGTGGCCGTGGGACACGCTTGGCCTTTTTTTCGGCAGCTGGCCGTGTTGAGCCACAACATGCGGAAGACTTTGTCGAGTGGATGACCAAGCCGTCCTCATCCTCCTCATCCTCTCTCACCCATGCTCAGGGTACTTTGTCTGGCAAAGAAGCTGCCAACGTGGCCTCTTCCCTCAGCTCAATGGCATCAGTGACTCCTTCCCTAGCCCCACCATGTCCTCCTGAGGAGTCCCTCGAACTGTTTGACCACGGTGTTGGGTACATGCTCCAGGAGGATGCCCAGCGTTTAGAATGCTCTGAGGATGATACTGAGCTAGATGAAGTCAGTAACGTGAGCAGGGACAGAGGGGGTGCCCAAGAAGGACAGCAATCTGGCAGTCATGCTCCCCCTGCTGCAGCATACTGCCAGGTTTGCTCCAGTGATGAGGAGGGAGGGGATGATGAGGTCACTGACTCAACGTGGGTGCCTGATAGGAGAGAGGAGTAGGAGGCACATCACCAACGAGGCAGGATGCCCTCCAGGGGCCAGCCTAAGGGCAGCACATTGACTGCATCACACCGCAAAGCTCCACATGTGCAGGGCGCTGCTGTCTCTGCGCGTTATTCCAAAAGTTCTTTGGTGTGGGCCTTTTTTGAGACGAGTGCATCAGATCGCACCGCTGCTATTTGCAACATATGTCTCAAGCGTATCCCGCGTGGCCAAAACATCTCCCGCTTGCGCACCACATGCTTGACCAGACATATGTTGACCTGCCATGCAGTTCGTTGGCAAGCGTACCTAAAAGACCCACACCGAAGAACAAAGAGGACCTCTCCTTGCTCCTCATCAGCTGAGATCTCCAACCCACTATACCTTCAGTCCTCTCTGAGACCTGCACTGAGAGGAATGAAGGTGTAGAATTAGGTGTGTCACAGCCAAGTACTTGTGGGCAATCTGCTTTCGGTACACCGACGTCAGATTGTACCAGGCAAATTTCCCTGCCCCAGCTGCTGCACCGCCGAAAGAAGTTCGCTCCCAGACATCCACATGCCCAGCGGTTGAATGCTAGCTTGGCAAAATTGCTAGCACTTCAACTGCTACCTTTTCAGTTGGTAGACTCTGCCCCCTTCCGTGAGTTTGTGGAATGTGCGGTTCCTCAGTGGCAGGTACCCAAAAGCCACTTTAAGTCACGGAAGGCAATTCCGGCTCAATACCAGCATGTGGAAGGCAATGTCCATGCCTCGCTGGACAGGACGGTCAAGGGTAAGGTGCATATTACCGCTGACTCATGGTCCAGCAGGCATGGACAGGGACGTTACCTAAGTTTCACTGCGCATTGGGTGACTCTGCTGGCAGCTGGGAAGGATGCAGGACAAGGTGCAGTAGTGTTGGAGGTTGTTCCGCCACCACGCCTCCAAAATGCCACTACTAATGATTCTGACACACCTCTCTCCTCCACCTCCTCTTCTTCTTCCTCCATGGCCTCTTCCTGTGCTTTGTCCTCAGAACCAGCGGTGCTCCGTAGGCGTTCAAGGGGCTACGCAAGTACGCAGGCCAAAAGATGCCATGCGGTGCTTGAGCTGGTATGCTTGGGGGACAGGAGTCACACTGAGGCAGAGGTTCTGTCAGCTCTGCAGGGGCAGGTTCAGAGGTGGTTGACGCCACACCAACTTAAGGCAGGAATGGTGGTTTGCGACAATGGCACCAACCTCCTCTCCGCCCTCCGACAGGGACAACTGACCCATGTGCCCTGTTTGGCTCACGTCCTTAACTTGGTGGTGCAGCGGTTCTTGGGCAGGTACCTGGGCTTACAGGATGTCCTGAGGCAGGCCAGGAAAGTCTGTGTGCATTTCCGCAGGTCATATAATACCAGTGCTCAGCTGGCAGACCTCCAAAAGGAGTTTAACCTGCCCAAGAACCGCCTAATCTGTGTCATGCCCACCAGGTGGAACTCAACGTTGGCCATGCTGCAGCGGCTGCACACGCAGCAGAGGGCCATAAATGAGTACCTGTGCGACTATGGCACCAGGACAGGGTCAGGGGAGCTTGTTTTTTTTCCCCACGCCAGTGGGCTATGATTAGGGATGCATGCATTGTCCTGTCACCATTTGAGGAGGCCACGAGGATGGTGAGCAGTGACAGTGCATGCATCAGTGACACTGCCCTTGTCCACCTGTTGGAGCACACGCTGCGTGGAATAATGGACAGGGCACTTGAGGCAGAACAGAGGCAGGAAGAGGAGGACTTCCTTATCTCTTAAGGCCCCCTTTATCCAGACAGTGTTCCTGCGTGCCCGCCGATCACACAGGAAGAGGACGAGGAGGAGGATTGTGTCAGTATGGAGGTGGAGCCTGGCACTAAGCATCAGCAGCAGTCTTTAAGGGATCAGTCCCAAGAAACACATGGACTTGTACGTGGCTGGGAGGAGGTGGCTGCGGACCATGTCGTCCTTAGTGACCCAGAGGACTCCGGACCGAATGCCTCAGCAAACCTACACTGCATGGCCTCCCTGATCCTGCAAAGCCTGCGTAAGGATCCTCGTATTCGTGGTATGAAGGAGAAGGACCAATACTGTCTGGCAACCCTCCTTCATCCACGTTACAAGGGTAAGGTTGCGGACCTTATCTTGCCATCGCAGAGGGAGCAGAGGATGAAACATCTTCGGGAGGCCTTGCAGAAAGGTCTGTGCAACGCGTTCCCAGAGACCGGGAGATTACAAACTCCTGTTTCTGGACAACGTGTTGCTGAGGCTTCGGTCAAAGAAGGAGCGGTGGAGAAGGTGGCCGTCTAACCGATGTGTTCAGACAATTTTTTAGTCCGCAGCCCCAAGGTATGATCGGTTCCAGCAACCATCGCCAGCGTCTGTTTTACATGGGGCAGGAATACCTAGGGGCAAGATCTGACTTGGACACCTTTCCCACCGAAAATCCTCTGGGTTACTGGGTCTTGAGGATGGATCACTGGCCAGAGCTTGCACAGTATGCAATTGAGCTACTGGCCTGTCCTGCATCCAGCGTTCTTTTGGAACGCACATTCAGTGCTGCTGAAGGTTTTGTAACCGATCACAGGGTGCGTCTGTCCACCGACTCGGCCGATCGACTGACCTTCATAAAAATGAATCAGTCTTGGATCACCACCAGCTACCAAGCACCTGATGCTGATGTAACCGAATAATTTTTTTTGAAATGTCAGATCCCCTCAAAGACTGCCTATGCTGATGCTGAGTGACTATCCTGTTATGCTGAGTAATTATCCTCTTCCTCCTCAATGATCATGCTGATAGCTTGTAAGAACATTTTTGGTTCTGGGCGCCGCCACCAGTGCCTAAGGCCCAAATTTTCAGCCCCTGTTTAACAGGGGCGTGTAATTACAATTTTTGATGTAATACTTTGCAACAGGGCTCGTTCCTGCATTCCAACTAGAGTATCTGTTAGGGGTTGCAGTGTTGTGGCACCAGCACCAGTGCCTAAGGCCCAATTTTTCAGCCCCTGTTTAACAGGGGCGTGTAATTACAATTTTTGATGCAATACTTTGCAGCAGGGCTCGTTCCTGCGTTCCAACTAGAGTATCTGTGAGGGGTTGCAGTGTTGTGGCACCAGCACCAGAGGCCCAATTTTTCAGCCCCTGTTCAACAGGGGCATGTAATTACAATTCTTGATCTAATATTTCACAGCAGGGCCCTGTGAGGGCTTACAGTGTTGAGGCCACAACAACACCTAAGGCCCAAATTTCTGCTGAGTATATAGGGCAGGCCCCTACTTTCAAACATCCAACTTACAAATGACTCCTACTTGCAAACAGAAGGAGACAACAGGAAGTGAGATGAAATCTACCCCATAGGAAGGGAAATTCTCTCCTGTAAGAGTTAATATGGGAAAAACTTTTCTCCTTTCCACTGATGCTTTATCACCAATCCTTGTTTCACTAAAAACCCCAAATTTTCAAAAAACATTTGTCGTTGGGACAAAAAGTGAGGTGAAATCTTCTGAAGAGGAGCACAGACAGCAAAACAAATGTCACAGGGGTGATAACCCTTCCCTATGTTTTCCAAAAAGCTTAAAAACTTAAAAGAATTTTTTGGCTGGAACTACACTTTAAAAATGTACCAGTTCAAAATTACAAACAGATTCTACTTAACAACAAACCTACAGTCCCTGTCTTGTTTGCGCCGCCTGTATATTGCTGTTCAGAGTATATAGAGCTTTGGGGCCCCACGCCTTTCCTTTTTTTAATTTGGCTGCGGGGTTCCCCTTAATATCCATACAGGACCCAAAGGGCCTGGTAATGGACTGGAGGGTGCCAATGCCGTTTGTCTCACTGATTTTCATCCATATTTCCAGGACCCGACATTACATTAAAGCCACAAGCAGTTTTAAATGACTTTTTTTCCTTTAAAAATTTAATTTTGTGCAGGGACTGTTCTAAGCATGGGAAACACGCTCCACTTTACAGGCATACTATAGACACCCCCCAGGTACGATATTTAAAGGAATATTTCACTTTTTTTCCATTAAAATCACTGCTCCCGAAAAAACGGACGTTTTTAAAAGTTTTTTTGCATTGATACATGTCCCCTGGGGCAGGACCCGGGTCCCCAAACCCTTTTTAGGACAATACCATGAAAATTAGCCTTTACAATGAGCACTTTTGATTTCGAACGTTCGAGTCCCATAGACGTCAATGGGGTTCTAACGTTCGGTCCGTTCGCAGGTTCTGGTGCGAATCGAACCGGGGGGTGTTCGGCTCATCCCTACTGCTGATGTGCAGTATGATGATACTGAAGTCCGGTGTGTTGACTGTGTGATAGGTTTCAATGGGATAAAACGCTGTGCAAAAGTAGCTCACTAAAACATCCACAGCTGTTCAAGGCTTGCTAATGTTTATCTTCTGGTGAGTGCATAGATTGGTGGAGGGATATCACTGTGGAAGAGCATCTGGCAACACTTTGGGTAAAGTGTCCCCTTTTCAATGCTGAAATTTGTCTGATTTCTAGTAAGTGTTTTGGCACTCCATACTCATCATTGGAGGAGTTCTTTGGATATACTTAGGAGTCCTGCTAATTTCTGACATAAGTTTATTTATTCATTTTCACCATCTGTTTGTTCTTTTTTCACTGATTGACGATTTTTACTGCAGCTTTGTCAGGATTTACTGGCTCTATTTCACTTTTGGACTTTTCTTTGCACATAATAGGATTTTAATAGTACGATTTATATTGAAGCACTACACAAACTCTTTTTACTATTGTCACTTGGAGGTTGAATATTCACCTTTTTATGCCAGCTGCTATATATATTATCAGGTGCTCACTTTACCTTGACTTTTACATGAAAAAATAACTGTTTTAGATTCACTCAAAGTATTTACATA
Source organism: Lithobates clamitans (assembly GCA_037952925.1). NCBI lineage: Eukaryota > Metazoa > Chordata > Amphibia > Anura > Ranidae > Lithobates > Lithobates clamitans. The sequence goes on from JBBGZY010000364.1 coordinate 85,451, forward strand.
ACATGCACATGGCAGGATTCAGGTGGTTGTCAGAATAGCTATAAGACCCCTTTCACACTGAGGCGGTTTTCGCTAGAAATAGCCTCTAAATAATGCCTGAAATCTGCCTCCCATTCATTTCAGTGTGTCTTTTCACACTGAGCCGGTGCGCTTGCGGGACGTTAGGAAAAGTCCTGCAAGCAGCATCTTTGGGGTGGTTTGGGAGCGCTGTATACAGCGCACCTAAAACGCCCTGCCCATTGAAATGAATGGGCAGCCCCTGAAAAGCGCTTCGAAAGCACGGCAACACGGGTGTTTTTAACCCCTTCTTTGGGGTTAAAAGCACCCCCCCACCCCCATAGCGGCCGAAAAGCGCTGCTTAAACAGCACTAAAATGCCGCTAAAACAAGCGGCGCTTTAGCACTAACGAGGCCGCAGCCCCAGTGTGAAAGGGGTCTAAGATTTTTGGCTGAGAAGGAAACCCGCCCTAGAGGAAATTGTGGAGCAACTGTTTTGCGGGTGGAGTAAGTTTAACCTTTTTGCTCTGGTAATCATTGCCTACAGTACAGAAAGTGATGAGAAATTCAAAATATTAGAGTTGTCAGGTAGGTATAGGAAAATCTTCCAATGGGTAAGTGGTTTGAGTGCCAACTATCCAAGAATGGAATTTCCCTCACTTTGAAGAATTTCTTCTCAATTTCAATTGAATCTTAAGGAGAAGAAGAAAAGGCAGACCTTTCCAACAGATCACAAGCAGCGAAAAAAAAAAGCAGCAAAAAAAAAAACCAAACTGACGGTTTTCACCCTTCTACAAAAAAAAATATGGCGAGATATACACTTGAAATTAGATTTACATGTCTCTTGGAGACTCACGCATATCAGTTATTATGGAGTGTTTTGTTGATACAAGCTCTTCGGACTGTGTACGGCTTTGGCCCTTGAAGCTACACCCAATATTAAGTGCAATGTAGTCACTTCTCATTCTCATACTTTGTACCAGAGTCCTGGTTTCTGAAGCTCCAAGGTTGAGAGGTATAAAACCACACTGCAGAGAAATGTAGGGAGAGGTGAAAACAGCACAATAGGTGGTGTTTAAAGGGGAGTTATTAGCCATTTTTGCTTTTGTAAATAAAGATCTGCCCTTACCTCAGGCAGTACTGACACAGTGACGCCAGCACTACCTGATGAAAACTATAGAGGGGTGCTTCAAAGAGACCGGCCTACTCGCATGGAGCTGGCTGAGGAGTTGGATCTCCTCTGCAGGAAGTTAACTGCCTTTGTGCCAAAAGCTGCATTAAACAGCAATACAAATCTCCCAAAGATCAGGGAGAGAACCACGGCAGTGGAGGGAAGGGTGAGCGACGTGGAGGACCAGTTGCCCCCCCTTCACAGGGATGTCAGAATGGCCACTCAAAATGCCTTCCAAGCTCTCAGTAAAACACATGTCATCGAGAACTGCCTGAGACGCAACAATGTGCGTATAATGGGGCTCCCTGAAAAAATGGAAGGCCGGGATCCCACAACATTTATTGAAGGATGGCTGCAGGAAGTTTTCGGCAAAGAAGCTTTTTTCCCCCTATTTACACTGTGGAGAGAGCCCACAGGGTGCCCCCGCGACCCCTTTCGCCTGGAAACCCCCCATGATTGATACTGGCCAGACTCCTGAATTATAAGGATAGGGAGGTGGTGCTACGTCTGGCTAGAGAAAAGAGCACGGTTACACATAATGGTACCAAAATCTCATTTTATCCGGACTTCTCTGCGGAAGTGCAATGCAGACGATCAAAATTTGCTGATGTCAAGAAAAGGTTACAAAGGCTGCAGTTACCATATGCAATGATGTTCCCAGCCAAGCTAAGGGTGATGGCCGGAGGACAGACCCAATTCTTTGAAAATGCAAAAGAAGCAGCCTGGCTGGATCGCAATGAGCAGGATCTTCGTCGCCAAGGCTGAGAAAATGGAGCAGGATAAACCCTGTTTGGTAGTTGAAATGCTGGGAAGTATAGGGCGCTAAATTCCTTTCTTTGTTCATCGTTCCGAAGAGGAACTATACATGTTACTTACACAGTGAGTGACTAACGCAAAAAATATCTTTATTTTTTTTCATTACTCACTATCTTCACCACTAGCAACGGCCAACACAGGTGACGCTACTGTGTCGGGTGCATGTGAGTTATGTGAAGTCATGGGTTACATGGCTACTGTTTCAATGCTCAGTTGGCATAAAAGGACAGATGGATCGTATACCATACAGCCCCCGGAAGGTTCTGGCTATGTGCGTTTAATCATGGCTAGATCCAGGGCATTCATCTATCTCCGTTTATGTTTTCTTTTCTACTGTTCTGCCGCGCAGTTGCGCAAGACTTTCCATCTTTTACGAACACTGTGTTTCCAATGCACAGCCCCCCTGCAGGGCAAATGCTTTTTGATGCAATAATATCCACTACACTCGGGCCATCATGCAGTCCATGTCAACCTGATCTCTAAGAGTCAGATGGCTCACAAAGGGTCCCTTTTCACCATATTTCTAACTGTATGCAATGTTGTCCACACCTATAGTATCGTGGAATGTCCGAGGAATGAATGACCCCCTGAAAAGGACCATGATCTACTCATGTTTGCGCAAATTCCACCCCGCCATCATTGGCCTTCAGGAGACACATCTCCTGAGAGACAATGTGGGGTGTTTGCAATACGCCTGGGTTGGCAAGTCATATCACTCCACTCACTCCGCGTATTCACGTGGGGTGAGTGTATTGATACACAAAGCATTGGTATACCAGGAACTTGATTTGATGGTGAATGCTTCTGGTAGATTTGTCTTTAATTACTGTAAACTGTATACTTTAACATTGCTGCTAGCTTTTATATATATCCCACCCCCGTTCTCACGGGATGTGTTACAGTTGTTGCTGACGTACCTGGCAGGTAAGCCTGATGTCCCAGTGCTGATTATGGGAGATTTCAATTGCTATCTAGACCCTAAATTGGATAGACACCCCCCGGTCCCTCCCCCTAGGGGTAGCAGGGGTACTGCGTTGAGCTGCCTACTGGCAGAGGTGGGCTGGACAGACATATGGCGCATACGTAATCCGGGCGCGAAGCAGTTTCCTTGTTTTCCCAAAACCCACGGCTCATTGTCACGTACTGACCTCAGTATAGGCACGTCCAATATAGTTGATCACACATCCAGAGTGTAGTATTTTCCTCGTGGAGTGTCTGATCACCCGCCAGTGGTCCTCTGGCTGATTACCCAACCCCCCACCTCGTTGCCCTAAGGTGCCTTGGAAGCTTAATGCATTTTGGCTCAAACTGTTCACCTCCCCTGAGCGAATAGCAACCCAAATTGATCGATTCTTTCAATCTCAAAGTCACTTTACGGATAAGATCCAAAAATGGGAAACTTTCAAGGCCTACCTCAGGGGGGTGTTTATTGCAGAGATAGCTACAGTTAAAAGAAACTCCTCAGCCCTACTGGAACAGGTGGGGGACCAGGTGCGTCAGCTGGAACTATCTTATGTCATGGATCCTACTGACTCTGCAAGGGAGGCATGGATTTCAGCCCAGGATTCTCTGGACCACTTGAGATCCTCAACTGCAGAACGCAAGCGATTCTTCACCAAGCTGGCATTTTATGAGTAAGGGGAGAAAACGGGACGCCTACTGGCATGGATAGCTAGGTCGTAGCAACAGTCCCCGGCAGTTGGAGTGATCCGCGCTGCCAATGGCAGGGTGGTTAATGACCCAGAACACATTATATCTGAGCTGGCATCCTTCTACAAAGACCTCTACAGGGTGAGGGATGGCTACTCAGATACTGATCTTGCAACCTATCTGTCGGGGATTGAGTTACCCTCTCTGTAGGAGGAGGCCAGGCAGCAGCTGGAGGCCCCTCTGACCATGGAGGAGCTACAAAGTGCGGCATGCTCCTTTTACACGTGTAAAACACCGGGGAAGGATGGCATCCCCATGAAGGTCCTTACTCAATATGGTGAACAGATAATGCCACACTTACTAGAAGTATTTAATGCCTCCCTCGAGGAGGGACGTCTACCGCCCTCAATGACTAGAGCAAACATAATCCTGCTGCTGAAACCCGGGAAGGATCCGGTTGACCCAGGTTCCTACAGGCCTATATCTCTCCTTCAGAGCGATGTTAAAATCCTGGCTAAGGTCTTGGCGTTGCGGGTCAACTGGATCATAGCATCTATAATACACCCTGACCAGGCAGGCTTTATGCCGCAAAAATCCACGGCCACTAATCTCAGGCGCCTGTTTCTAAACATGCAGCTGCAGGCAGACAATGGGGGAAACAGGGCTCTGTTGTCCCTAGACTCCAATAAGGCATTTGACAGTGTTGGCTGGCGATACCTATGGGCGGTGCTGTCCATGTTTGGGTTTGGAGATCGATTCATAGCCTGGCTTAACCTGTTATATTCTCCCCCGCAGGCGACTAACAGGATGTCCGGCAGGATGTCTCATGCGTTAGCTTAGGCAGGGGCACAAGGCAGGGTTGTCCCCTGTCCCCCCTGCTCTTTGCCATCGCTATTGAGCCACTGGTGGCTGTGGTAAGGACAAGCCAGGGGATTACAGGGTTTAGGTTTGGTGACCTTCACGAGAAGATTATGTTATATGCCGACGACATGATGCTTTTCCTGGGGGGACACCACTGCTTCTTTGGCTGAGGTGATCACCATTATTTCAGGATTCGGGCACTTTTCTGGCCTGACAATCAACTGGTCCAAGTCGGCCCTGATGGTGCTAGATGGAGAACAAACGGTGGATCTGCCGGATTCCTGCCCGATCCCAGGGGTGACCTTATTCAAATACCTGGGAATACAAATATCACCTAAACTTGCGTACTATTACAATTTTTTTTTTTTTTTTTTTTTTTTTTTTGCCACCTCAGTGATTAGTCGGAGACCTGATCCACTTTATCAGTGTCATCTATGTCTCTCCTTTTTTTTCACATCATTTGTAGCTTACTTGACAAGTGTATAAGTCTTATATTCAATCTAACAAATACAGAAAAGAAAAAGAACCCCAACCCCTTAACCCCCTCCCCTACCCCCCTCCCTCCCTCCCCCCCGCACCTCTTGTGTACATTTGTTGTTATCTCTATTCTATTCAATTCTTATTCTCAGACCTTCAGCAACACTCCATAATTTTTTAAAGTCCTTCCAGTTTTGCCACTTGTTCCTCCCTTCTACTGATTCAGCTTCACTTTCAGGTCCTCCTTCTTCCATGTATCGGATCCTTTCCACTACATCAACCCACTCCCATATTGATGGGCCCTCTAACTTCTGCCAATTTTTTGCTATGACCTTTTTTGCCGCATTCAACAGGTGAGGTACTAAGGTGTTTTTATATATTTTAACCTCGTACTATTACAATTTAAATATACATCCCTTACTGTCTAGATTTAGAGACAAAATTAACACTTGGAATAATCTTAAACTTTTGCTGGCAGGTAAGGCAAATTTAATAAAAATGATACTGATGCCACAGCTACTATATTTCCTACACAATTCTCCGGTTGTGATCCATCTGAAAATCTTTAGGGTGGTTAACACCCTCTTTAGACGTCTACTATGGAACACAGGCCCCCCCAGAATTGAATTAGAACAGCTGCAGAACCCTAAGGACAGTGGAGGATTGGCAGTGCCCAACCCTTGGCTGTACTATATCGCGGCCCAAATGCAGCATCTGATTGGTTCCATGGCCCAGGATCAGGCTGGCTCATCGGCACAGCTGCTGCTGATTGGATCTGGAGCAGAGACTATTGCGATGGGCTTGGAGGCTCAGATTTTCCACAAAGGTAACAGACACCCACCTTCACTTTAATCCTGAAAATCTGGAATAAGGGTAGACAACTACAAGAGGTGACTGGCTTTACGGAATATAGTCCGATATGGGGGAATCTCCCCTATGTCGAACTAGCAAAACTAAAACAGGGACCCAGATGGTGCCCCTTTGGTGTGACTTTCGCACATATTTCAGAACGGCAAGTTACTGTCATTCTCTGAACTACAAGCCAGGTTTAATCTACCTACTACTATGTACTACCCTTATCTCCAGCCCTGACATGCAGTGGGTGCGCAGGGAGACGCTACCCACTGGACTATGTCAAGCACCCCCATTTTCCATTTATTGCAGACCAGCGTGGAAACTAAAGGGATTATCTCACATTGCTACCAGATGCTATTTGCGCATCACTTAAAAGCTCACCCAACTAAGACACCATCCCTATGGGAGAAAGATGTAGGTCCACTCACGGGTGAACAATGGGAGGAAGTCCTGCAATCAATCAATATATGCTCTTTCAACGTGGCTCAAAAGATCTCCCAATTATATATAGTACTTAGAGTACACTACACCCCACTTAGATTATATAAAATGGGTAGGCGGCTGGATTCTCTATGTAGCAGATGCGGGCGAAATCAAGGCAATCTCATCCACTTACTCTGCAGATGCCCAAAACTCCATAGGTACTGGAATGAGGTGCTTGTGGTGCTTTGCATACTAGGGGTCCTGGAGGAAATTGACCCGGAGGAGGTGGTCTCTAGGGCATTGTTCCAGGCACGCAAAATTATTCTGATTGGCTGGAAATCGGTCCCCTCACCCTCAGTGGCATCCTGGATAGCACATATGGGAAATACCTTGGTTATGGAAAAATACATTTATCAACATAGGGGTAGCCCTGGCAGATTCGAAAAAATTTGGGCACCATGGCTGGAAACCCCTGGACTAAGTCCCAGAGAATTGGTAATGATTGTTGCAATGCCCTGCGGAAGGACCATAAAGGTTTAGTGATGGACAATAGCCAGATGTATGATATGTATTAGTATGTTGTTAACATCTTAGGTTTAAAGACGAGATAAATTTGATGGACGCTGGGAGGAATGTACTTTTTGCATGAAAGTGTATTAATATGTGTTGCTTGTGCATTGGAAACTGTGTGAACTTGTTCAATAAACACCTTTTTGAGTAAAAAAAAAAAAAAACAGCAATATAAGCTACCGCAGGTGGATCATCCTGTAGGATCTAAGTGCTGCATTATATTCTATTTTTGTCTGTAGCTGGTTCAGCTTTAAACAGCAAAGACGCTACAAAATCATTTTACTATGTAAAATATTCCTCTTATTTTCATTCATTCTGAACTTCATGCAATGGTGCAACCATATTTCAAACCTCCTATTATTTATTAATAGAATGCATCTTATAAGATTTTGCAGTAGTAAGTATGCAGTTATAAAAATACTTACTCTGCCAATCTCTCGAAGTTTTGTTAACATTACAACAATTGTGGAGTTATTTTCCCAAAGCATCCTCCAGAAATCTTCTGTGGTTTCTGCAAGAGGTCCTTGTGTTGCAATATAGGCTTTTTGTTGTCTAGAAAATGCAAAGTTACATATTAGTGTTTGCACACAAATATCACACAGCTATTTTTTTTTACACTAAAAGATGCCATACCTGTATCCATCTATAAAGCTGGCATTAATATAATCTGAACCTTCCACTCCTCTGATTGGCTGCAGGCAAACTCTTGTGGTCTCATATGGCATGATATTAACAAGGCGGTTCTTAAATTTGTTGCATGGAAGATTGGCACTGATAAATCTTGAAGTGTGAGCTTTTGAATTGGCAAGGCGCTAAAATACAGAGAATAATTTGTACTTCATTTTACCTTATAAAACAATGAAAACGTATGTAACGATACACACACACATGCATACTAAATTTCCTATTATTTGGGCACTGTGTTTTTGTAAAGAGTAAAATTAGGATTTTTTTTCTACCGCTTACCTGTAAAATCCTTTTCTTGGAGTAGATCACGGAACACAGAGCAGCCATAATAACTAACTGGGTTATACGCCACCTATAGGTGAATGGACACTGGCAAACCAAAAAAACCCCAAAAAACAGGAAATCCTCCCCTATATAACCCCTCCTACACAGGAAGTACCTCAGTTTTGTAGCATGCAATAAACTTCCCAGACAAGAGGGGAGGGATCTCTGTGTTCTGTGATGTAAAAGGATTTTTACAGGTAAGCTGAAGAAAAAATCCTAATTTATTTATCGTACATCACGGGACACAGAGCAGCCATAATAACTAACTGGGACGTCCCCAAGCAATGCTTTTTGAGGTTAGGGAGCCCATTATGACCAAAGAAACACCATCAGAACAACAGGATCTATATTGATGTCTGCAGTACACTCCGTCCAAATGCAACATCCTCCTGAGTCCCAACATTCACTTGATAAAACCTAGTGAATGTATGTTCCTAAGATCAAGTAGCAGCCTTGCAAATCTGAGCCATCGATGCTTGATGACGAACTGTCCATGAAGCACTCACTCTTCTGGTAGAGTGTGCCCTTACTGGAAAAGGCGGAGCCTGAACAATCACTTGGCGGATCCACTGAGAAATAGTTGACTTAGATGCTGCCTGTCCCATCTTGGGACCTTCTGGCAATATAAACAGATCTCTCCATAAAGAGGACCTGTCAGGGCTGTGCTATCAAGGGATGTAGTTCAAGGGATGTAGCAATAACGTTTAACCAAAAAAAGAAAAAGCTTTAAGTGATTGTAAGGGTTCAATTAAAAAAAATAAAAATAAATATATCATACTTACCTCCACTGTGCAGTTCACTTTGCACAGAGTGTCCCTGAACTTCGTCTTCTGGGGTCCCCTGGCGGCTCTCGCGGCTCCTTCCCACATCAGATAACCCCCTAGGAGAAGTGTTCTTCCGAGGGTGTTACCTTGCGGACGTGCTCCTGAGTCCAGCATTTGTGTCCATAGACACGAATGGCAGACTCAGCCTCGCCCCCCGCATCATTGGGTTTGATTGACAGCAGCAGCAGCCAATGGCTGTGCTGCTATCAATCTATCCAATCAGGACACGAGACACCGGCCAGAGTTGGTGTGCTCGTTCCCGTTGCGCAAATTTTAGGGCTCAGGTAAGTATAAGGGGGGCTCGAGGGCGCTGCTGCATTAAAAAAAAGTCACCTTAATGCATAGGATGCATCAATGCTTCCAAGGATGCGTCGAATTGTTCCCGAGCATGCGTGATTTTTTGCGCATCCGAATTGCATACAAACGCATTTTCGGATAGCAACTTTTTCCAACCAAAAAATAGAGAATCTGCCCTCAATCTTTTGTAGGCTGGAATTCTGCCAGCAAAAGTCCGATGAAGTCTACACACGGTCGGAATTTCTGACCAAAAGCTCACATCCGACTTTTGCTGGCGGAATTTCTGATCGTGTGTACGGGGCATAAGTATGCCTATGATGTGCTTTGGAAATATCTTATTGACAACTTTTATTTTCTTTCCTGCATTTTCCAAAAAACTTGTGGCAAAACAATGCATTTTCAAAAAACTCACCATACGTAGTTAGGTTGAAAAGACACAAATCCATCTAGTTCAACCAATAAAAAGGGAAAATTAAAAAACATACAATGCCAAATGCACAATCCTATACCCACAGTTGATTCAGAGGAAGGCAAAAAACACCAGCAAAGCATGATCCAATTTGCTCCAGCAGGGAAAAAATCCCTTCTTGATCCCCCAAGAGGCAATTGGATATTCCCTGGATCAATTTTGGTAATATCCAGTTATATTATGTACATTTAGGAAAGAATCCATGCCTTTTTTAAAGCAAGCTACTAAGCTAGCCAGAACCAGCTCTTGGGGGAGTCTATTCCACATTTTTACAGCTTTTACTTTGAAGAAACCTTTCCGTATTTGGACATTAAATCTCTTTTCCTCCAGATGTAAAGAGTACCCCCTTGTCCTCTGTGATGACCTTTAAGTGAATATCTCAGCACCAAGTTCACTATATGGACCACTTATGCATTTATACATGTTGATCATATCCCCCTTATTCTCCTCTTCTCAAGAGAGAATACTGTAAATGCAGTTCCTCTAATCTAGGCTCATAGCTGAGCTCCTCCATCCCTCTTATCAGTTTGGTTGCCCTTCTCTGCACTTTCTCCAGTTCCTCAATATCCTTTTTGTGAACTGGTGCCCGAAACTGAACTGCATATTCCAGATAAGGAATTACTAATGATTTGTACAGGGGCAAAATTATATCTTTCTCTCCAGAGTCTATACCTCTCTTAAAACCTTTCAGAAAATATCTTGTAGTGTTTGCTTAGCAAAATAGAGTCATTTTGTGTTTGCCTCTACTGTCCTGGTGCTCCACGGCCCCCAAGAATATGACAGATAGTCAGGAAATTAGATGCGTAATTTATGCTTCTTGAAAGCCCAAAGGTACTTCTTGGATTTTTGGCTGCTCTATGCATCTATTCTGTGAAAAAGTCTCACACTTGTGGTATCCCCATGTTTGGGGTGTAATCATAAGTATGCCTTTGCTGTGTGTGAGAAATATCTTATTAAAATTGACAACTTTGTGAAAAAAAAATTGTATTTAAAGCGGGATTCCGTCCCTGAAAAAAAATAAAATAAAAGTCAGCAGCTACAAACACTGTAGCTGCTGACTTTAAATAAGTACTTACCTGTCCTGGGTGCCCACGATTTCGGCCACCGAGGCCGACCCGTCCCTCGGCTCTTGAGTCCCGGCACCGCCATCCTAAGTAAGGGAAACAGGCAGTGGAGCCTTGCGGCTTCACTGCCAGTTTCCTACTGCACACGCACGAGCGGCGCTCTGTGAATGGCCCCGTGGTGTTCTGGGAACACACACAGTTCCCAGAAGGCAACGGGGCCGCTCACCTGAGGAGCAGAACACGCCGCGGAATAGGAAGAGGCAGATTAGAAAGACTGCCTAGCAACAAGGGTTTAGGTAAGTTTAAAATTTTATTTTTTTTTCAAACGTTTTTTTTTTAAATTTTTTTAGGATTTTTCATTCAATTTTTTTTTTAGGGTGGCGCTCCACTTTAGTTACAATTTCAAAAAACTCACCACACCTCTTGCTAAATGCCTCCTTTCCAAAAAGGGGTCATTTGGGTGGAGGGCGGTATTTGCACTGCACTTTCACACAGACTAAATAGTATACACTGGACATGGGTTATTTTACCAAGGAAATATACAGTGGCTTGAAAAAGTATTCATACCCCTTGAAACTTTCAACATTTTGTCATGTTACAACCAAAAACATAAATGTTTTTTTGGGGATTTTATCTAATAGACCAACACAAAGTGGCACAAAATTGTGAAGTAGAGGGAAAATGATAAATGGTTTCCAAATTTTTTTACAAATAAATATGTGAAAAGTGTGGCGTGCATTTGTATTCAGCCCACCTGAGTCAACACTTTGTTGAACCACCTTTCGCTGCAATTACAGCTGCAAGTCTTTTTGGGCATGTCTCTACCAGCTTTGCACATCTAGAGAGTGACATTTTTGCCCATTCTTCTTTGCAAAATAGCTCAAGCTCTGTCAGGTTGGATGGAGAGCCTCTGAACAGCAATTTTCAAGTCTTGCCACAGATTCTCAGCTGGATTTAGGTCTGGACTTTGACTGGGCCAGTCTAACACAGAAATATGCTTTGATCTAAACCATTCCATTGTAGCTCTGGCTGTATGTTTAGGGTTGTTGTCCTGCTGGAAGGTGAACCTTCGCTCCAGTCTCAAGTCTTTTGCAGACTCTAAAGGGTTTTCTTCTAATGCCGCGTACACACAAGCGGACTTTCTGGCAGACTTGGTCCGGCGGACTTGACCCTTTTGGACAATTCGATCGTGTGCGGGCTCCAGCGGACTTTCTTTTCCCAAAAGTCCGACGGACCTAGAAATAAAACATGTTTCAAATCTTTCCGACGGACTCGAGTCCGGTCGAAAAATCCGCTCATCTGTATGCTAGTCCGACGGACTAAAACCGACGCTAGGGCAGCTATTGGCTATTAACTTCCTTATTTTAGTCCAGTCGTATGTCATCACGTACAAATCCATCGGACTTTGGTGTGATCGTGTGTGTCCAAGTCCGTTCATTTGAAAGTCCGGCGGACCTACGCTGCAAAACACGTCGGAAAGACTGTCGGACAAGGTCCGTCGAAAAGTCCGCTCGTGTGTACGCGGCATAAGATTGTCTCGTATTTGGCTCCATCCAACTTCCCATCAATACTGACCAGCTTCCCTGTCCCTGCTGAAGAAAAGCATGGTGTGTTCAGGTTGATGTGTTAGTGTTAGTGCAGTGTTAGTTTTCCACCACACATAGCATTTTGCTTTTAGGCCAAAAAGTTCAATATTGGTCTCATCTGACCAGAGCACCTTCTTCCACATGTTTGCTGTGTCCCCCACATGGCTTCTCGCAAATTTCAAATGGGACTTCTTATGGCTTTCCATCAACAATAGCTTTCTTCTTGCCATTCTTCCATAAAGGCCAGATTTGTGTAGTGCACGACTAATAGTTGTCCTGTGGACACCTGAGCTGTGTTACCATGGGCCTCTTGGCTGCTTCTCTGATATTAATTAGCATTAACCCTCCTTGCCCGGCCTGTCAGTTTAAGTGGATGGCCATGTCTTGGTAGGTTTGCAGTTGTGCCATACTCTTTCCATTTTTCGATGATGGATTAAACTGTGCTCCATGAGATGTTCAAAGCTTGGGATACTTTTTTATAACCTAACCCTGCTTGTACTTCTCCGTAACTTTATCCCTGACCTTTCTGGCATGTTCCTTAGCCTTCAGTGATGTTTGTTCACTAAGGTTCTCTAACAAACCTCTGAGGGCTTCACAGAACAGCTTTATTTATATTGAGATTAAATTACACACATGTGGACTCTAGTTACTAATTAGGTGACATTTGGTGAGTGGCTTTTTTCTTGCAACCCTCCCAAGTTTGTGGAAAATTTGTGATATTGTCACATTCACACAATGACCATACATTGTCTAAAATTCCTGCAACTGCTTCAGTGTTGCTGTGGCCTCTTGGTAGCCTCTCTGATCAGTTTCCTCCTGGCTCTTTCATCCAGTTTGGAGTGATGTCCTTATGCAGGGAGGGTCTGTGTTATACCAAATACCTGACACTTCTTAATAGTAGTCTTCACTTTTCTTCTAGGCATTGATAAAGACTTGTGCATGTCCACAACTTTATCCCCGAGATCTTTTGACAGTGCCTTGCCACCCAAAGTTGACTGTTTGCTTCAGTTGCACTACCAAGGACTGAAACGCTCCAGGAAATTTATTTTCATGCTGAGCTAATCAAAATGACCACAGCTGATCACAGTTGAAAGTCAAATGGTTTTGTGTGCCATTGAGAAGGTGATTAGCTACACCTGCTTGAGTTAACAAGTAATTTTTAGAAGGGGGTGATTCGTTTTCCAACTCACTGATTCTGTTTTTGACTTTTTTTTCTGACATGTTGGGTGTTAATATCTTTACTTGGATGTTATAAATTGCACTGAGTAAATACAGCTAGATAAAACAAAAACTGTGTCTGTCTTTGTTTCAGGCAACAAAATGTGATCATTTTAAAAGGGGGGGGGGGATTCTATTCTATACCCACTGTAGAAGTAGAAGTGGTACTGGGGTGGGCTGGGGGTTGGGAATGTGTCCACTGTTAGTTCACCATTACATTTTTTCTAAATGGTGAACTAAGACTTTAAGCAAGGTAAAGGTATCACCATTTAAAAAGAATGAACCACAATTCACTGCCTCTGACGGTCTGGAGTCTGGAATGATGAAGATGACCTGGGTGCCTTTGAGTTCTAGCCTCCTCATGGAGGGAGGGGGAGCAGAAGAACTGCACCACAAATAAGTGTACCCCAACAATGCTCAATGTATATGATCCCAAACTCAAATAAAATATCAGTGCTTCATATATAGATGTGTCTGTGATAAATCATTGAGTGATATATTAACATCATATGCACCATATGGATGTGTGCCTGAGTGACCTTCCAGATTTTGTTGTTCTGTTCTTCTGAGAACGTGACTGACTTCCTTAGGGTTCAGAAGCAAGGCTTTTTGTGCCCCCTTTACGGAGGTGTTTCGTGGAAGCAGGAGGGATTCAGAAGGTAGTCTGACCCAAATGCATCAGGAAGCAGCAGGTGAAGGACTTGGCTGTTAATAAAAAGAATGGCTGCTCCAATTGCGATCATTGTTTAGCCATTGCAGGGGCCAAGCAACATTTCAGTTTTCCTGCACCATTACTTTGTAATCCTGCTTGCGTTCCACCCTGGAGCGTAGTAGGGCGGCCGCATGCGTGTCAGTGGCGTGTTGACGCAGACACGGCTCTGCCCGGCCCCTCTCTTTGGGGAGGGGGGGGGTGTGTGAACACACAGTGCACTCAGACGGTGAGGGATCCATGATGGACGCTGGATGCCCAGACTTAGGCACCAGCGTTACCATCTTGCCTTATCAGTTTTCCCCTATTATTTAATTGGGGATTGAATCATCAAGTACTCCAGCTGGGTAAATCTGCCCCTTCCTGTGTGGTCATTCCTGCAGTACACAACTGGGAGTAGGTTGCACTGCAGCTAACTGTGGAGACCAAGGTATGCTGAACTATTAGGCAGATTGTTTTGATTTTAATCATTAGATATATAACTGGATACTAGGCAGATTTAATCTCTTAGTACTTTGCTTATGACTATATTACAATTTAAATGTCTCTAAGGCCCTGCATACCTGTGCATCCTATTTACAACTCTCTATATCTGCTTATCTATACAGATGAGCATCATAATAAACTTTCCAATGACCGATTACTAACTGGCTGTTTGGCAATACATGGTGGGAGCCTTTGCTCCGTTACCTGGGGTCCCTGTATGTGCAGTTTTGGGCTAATTTCCTTGCGGTCCTCGTGGTTCCATCTAGTGCATGTCTGCGCTGCCCTCTTTGAGAAACAACTGATCACTTACTCATCAGTTATAAGCAATATTTGTTTTTTTATAATTTTGTAAGTATGACATATGATCTGTTTATACCATATATAGATACACAAATACACTTTTCTTTGCTCGATGTGCATTTTTATATTACTATGTTACTAATACAATATATTTATATTGTAGAACTACTACAACCCATTTGACATAAAACCTCTGATGAACGACTATAATTAGTCTGAAACATGTAAGGTGTATACGCCAGTATGTACGACAGCTAGCGTACCAGTTTTTATGGGCAGAATGTGCCAGACATACAGAATGCGCTATTTTTGGTATTATGTAACATGATCTTATAATCACAATCGCATTAATACTATATTTTATAATTAATATATATATATATATATATATATATATATATATATATATATATATATATATATATATATATATATATATATATAATGACTCTGAGGAAGGGCACGATCCAGGCATGATCCTGTATGCCTGACTTTAGGATGTCATGTTGATGTCTTTTTGATGAACTTTTTCTAATAAATAAGTGTTGGTGCAGCAATCCCATCTTCTGAATTTTCTCTATATTGAAGCCTGTGGGAAGACTTGATTGGATTGTTTATATATATATAAAAAATCTCTTTTACCTACACTATGGTCTGCCTGTCAAAAAATCCATGAGGGGATTTACTGTGCTATATGTACCAGGTGTTTTTTGTTCTTACTTTGTAATACTGACATATTAAGGGTTCCCATGCCAGTAAAAGTTTAGGCATTGACAAAATTAAACCAAGGGTATTTTTCCCCGCATAATAATGGTTCAATGTTGATTGTAGCTTAAGGAGACAATACTCTAGTAGTGGCAGGGACATGATTTGGAAAGTGAATGAAATATTAGGAAGCAGAGACATATTTGTTACAGATATCCTCCTGGCCTATGTAACCTGGCATTTCTGGAGTGAATAGAGTTTTTTTTTTGCCCAGATATTGATATGCCCAGACTTTGGAGTCCATGAAACTTTAGGGGTTGCAGATACAGTATTTGCATTTTGAGATATGAAAAAATGAATGTCTAACATTTAGAGGAATTAATTCTTTCGAATTATATTAGTTCAAATTTGGCTATAACCTGCTGAACCTTTGCAAGTGATATAAATGGACTGGTGACAAAGCATCATCTGCATACAATCCAATTTTGTGCTACCTATATGCAAGCATTATCCCCAAAACTTCTGGAAGGGTCTTCTGAATGGCTCCAGAATTCAAGCAAAAATTAAGGTGGAAAGGGGACAGCTTTGTCTGGTACCATTAGTAATATCAAAGGGTGCAGACAGTAGTCAGGGGTTGTAGCTCTTGTTGAGTGAAGTGTACGAGGCCTGGATAGCCGATTCAATAAACCATTCAATCAAAATTTAGTAAGCACCTCTCTCAGATAGCCCCAGTGAACCTGGTTGAATGTCTTTCCTGTGTGTCCAAAGAAAAGTAGAGAAGGCACACAGCCAGTTTCTGCTCATTATAATAGATTCAAAAATTGCCTTGTGTCATCGGAAGCATTGCAGCCATTTACAGAGTGCTGATCTAGATGAATTGGGGTAGGATGTCTTCCAGGCTTGTAGCTGCATGGAATGTCAGCATTTTGC
Source organism: Lithobates clamitans (assembly GCA_037952925.1). NCBI lineage: Eukaryota > Metazoa > Chordata > Amphibia > Anura > Ranidae > Lithobates > Lithobates clamitans. Next base: position 101,869 of record JBBGZY010000364.1, read on the forward strand.
CTGGTTAAGAAAATCGTGACTATTAAAGCTTCTAAAGTTTCCTTAGGCAACTGACCAGTGCAGGCAGTCATGTCATAATTGCTTGCAGGTGGGGGGATAGCAAGTCCCTATATGCATTACCAAAGCCATCAGCATGTATCAACAGCCACATGTATTTTCTGTATATGTAATATGAGTATTCCTGCGCTACCGTGATGGAGAAAGAACATGGAAACTAGAAATGTATGGACAGCTGCATGCACCAAAATTGGGGACAAAACAGAACCCCAAAAAACAGAATGAGATAAGGGGAGGGGGTGCTGCGCTAACCAGAGAAACTAACAAGATGGTCAAGTGTGAAGGATCTCTGAAGGGGTGGTGAAACTAATTGAGGGGATGCTGATATCAGAATATCATGCCGCTATTCCCATATCAATAAGGGCAAAATAGGACAAATAATTGCAATAGATAAATCCTGTGCATATAGATAATGCATATACGCCAATCAGACTTAAATAAATGTTAGGAACATGTTAAATGGTTAGGAACATTTGATTGGTGATCGCGGCACCTCCATTTCCCTTATGTAGACTTTTGGAGTACCAAGATGGCCGCGCCTCAGATGATGTCTTGATGACGAAACGCATAAGGCGTGGCCTCGGGATAAGCACACGTTAGCATCTCTCTGCTTGAGTTAGTTCCGGTTTCTAGCAGGCGGGCGGTGGAACGCACGCCACACCACGCTGCCCACCAGCTGTGAGCCGGCTATTGGAGCGCTGTCAGCTCCTGTGTTTATAACTGTTTTTAACAATTTTTACCATATTCTTATGGATTTTTATTAATAAACTCCATTTTTTCGGATTCACGCTATGAAGTTTTTTCTTTCCTTACTTCATATGGATGTTTATCATTGGGGATACTACAATATCAGAGAAGGATAAAACACCCCTGGACGGAGGATCGCTTCCTGGATTCGCCATCGCAGGATTTTTTACATATGCCTTTTACCCCTGCAGGGGTTAGGCAGTCCGGTGGGTGTAAGCACGAGTGGGGGTGCAGTGAAGGACGGGGGCAACACCAGTTAATGCTGAGACCACGTTTTCTTCACCAGAAGGATGCACTTTAGGACTTTGATTTTGGACACTTACTGCTTTTTATAGATTTTTTTGTTTTTTCTATACACATTTTTTTCACTTTTCATAATTTGGTTTTTTGGACTTTTGATGCACACATGCTGGGGATTTTTATTGCTAAAACTGTTTTTATTGCCATAACTGTTTGTATTTTGGATTTCCTGATTTTTTTGCCCTTTTTCATTTTCTCAACCTTTGGGCACATTCCTATATACATATAGGTATTTGGTATATATTGAGATATTGGCACATATACATATATTTTAGGAGCACGTTGCACTTTATTATATTATATTTGCTGGGTGTGTTGTTTGCACTTTGATATACCTCAGCCCCCGCAACACATTGGTTACACGTATAATATTAATAATAGCTTTATTCTATTTCATTTTATCTTATTTATTCTTTTTACACGTATGTTTTTTGCACTTGTATGAATCACCATTAATGCACATATAGCCGGACAGCGCCAATTCCCCTGTTTAAAGCATTTTTTAAATAATTGTACTGACATAAGCTGAGAAAAGTACCAATGAAACCACTAAATAATGCTAAAACATGTGCAATCTGCAAATATCAATAAGATCAATAAATATACTCCCTGATGAAGTCACGTGATCGGTGACGTCACGCGTAGGGACGGAATGGGCACTTCAGATTGATTGAGGCTAACGAGCTCGCTGCTCGTAGGAGTTTAACACCGGTCTGATATTTTCTCTGTGAATACCTTTATCTGTTTTAATAAAAATCCATTGTTTAACTATGCGGTACCCCCTTGTCCTTTATTATTGGTACACCCCAATGTGAGGCACGGAGGTGGAGTTAAGACCCGCGCTGGTCCAGGACCATTACCAAAAGACCACAGCCACCTACATTAGCTTGCTACTTACCGAGCACCACCAGGCGTGGAAGCAGTGACAGAACCCGTGCAGCCCAGGACCCCAAGTAAAGACCACAACCACCTGCTAGCTGATTTATGCGGTTGACCTAGCACCGCTAGGTAAGGGGCCACTGCTTACTTAAGTGTGTTATTACACGAAGAGGACTTATATGTCTGCCACTCCTCTGGCACCTCACTTTATTATCACAAATTTTGAGCACAGTGAACTCTTTTTATTGCACCCCTAAGGACATCACCACTGTTGCACTGTGGACATTATTATATAATTGTGTTTTTTCACTTCATACACAGGTGCATGATATGTGATTTGCTATTTGTTATAATATTTAGAGGATCATACACTGCTGGTACACTGTGTGAGTTTATAGATCATTATAAGAGCACTTAGCACCATGCACTTTTTAATGCGTTTTTGCACGTTACTATTGATATATTATTGATATATGCATATTGCATTTATATGCATTCATTACCAGATGCTTTTCTACAGATGTTAGTATATTTATTTTAGTTTGATTGGCGCATTAGCATTATTCACATACACTTGTTTTATCTATTGCAATATTTTCTTTATTTACCCATATGGATATGGGAATAGCGGCATGATATTCTGACATATTATATAGAGGTTTACTGTTGGCATAATTGTGTGAGTTAATATCTGTAAGTATTATAGAGTATAAGGTCACTTAGCACCATGCACTTTTCATGCATTTTTGCACGATCTTATTGATATTTGCAGATTGCACATGTTTTAGCATTATTTAGTGGTTTCATTGGTACTGTTCTCAGCTTATGTCAGTACATTTATTTAAGTCTGATTGGCGTATATACATTATCCATATGCACAGGATTTATCTATTGCAATTATTTGTCCTATTTTGCCCTTATTGATAAGGGAATAGCGGCATGATATTTTGATATCAGCATCCCCTCAATTAGTTTCACCACCCCTTCAGAGATCCTTCACACTTGACCATCTTGCTAGTTTCTCTAGTCAGCGCAGCACCCCCTCCCCTTATCTCATTCTATTTTCTGTATAGTAAAAGGAGAAGATTTGTTTGTGAAATGAGAGGTGCAGGGCATACTTTTTTTCTCCTTCACTTGCTAATGACACATAAGTAATGTATTCCTGTTGTTAAAAAATACACAGTTCTTCTTAAATATAAATCAAGAATGTGGGAGGGGCCAAGGCCTGTTCTCAGATGAGATGCTGACAATATTGGGATCCTACACATGTTCTCTCCTCTTCTTGACTGATGGGTCAATTTTCACCATTAACCCTTTCACTGCCAAGGCCGTATGGACTTACAGAAGTGTCCACAGGTAGCCAAGTCAGTACAGCGCTTCAATGACCATAAGCTTATATCAGAATTGTTCAGCAGACAGTGCTGAACAATTCTATAACTCTGATCAGCGAATTACAACCTGCTGATCAGAGTTATTAACCCCTAATCTGACGACCCCCCCCACCCCACCCATGCCACCGTTTCCCTGCCCCCTGCTTCTCCACCCCTTCTCCAAAAGAGATATGGGGGTCTGTTTAGACCTCTGATATCTCACCAAAGACCCCCCCAAAAAAACACAAACATAGTAAGACCCCCCAGGTCTGCCTGCACTCACCCCTCATGGTGACGCCCCCCCCCACTCACCCCTCCACAGTGACACCCCCCCCACTCACCCCTTCATGGTGACACCCCCCCGCACTCACCCCTCCATGGCTTCCTCAGCTTTTCCTCCCGGCCAACCTGATCCATCATGATTGGCCAGGAGGAGATGACAATAGCAAATATTAATTTGCTATTGTCAGAAGTGGGTGGGTTCGGGATGCAATCTTCTGCGCCCTGAGCTCAACTTTTTTCAAGCCAATTGGAGCCTCAGGCTCTAATCATGTGGCTTGAAAAAAAACAAACTTATCCGGCACCCTGTAGGGCAGCGGCGCCCCAGCACTCCTAATGAACTGGCCGCTCCTGGTAAGACCCCTTTCACATGGAGCGAACGCTGTCAAGCAGATTCGCCTGCTCAGCGGGGGATCTGTCTGCTGATCTCCGCTGAGCAGACGGATGAGAGGTCCGTGTCCGCTCCGCTGATGCCACTTTCCTCTATGGGGCGGTCGGATGGAAAGGAACCACCTGTCCATTTCCATCCGAAACCATCCGATCCGATCTGCAAGATGGATGGGTTATGGAATCCCCATCCGTCTGTTTTTAGCGGACTGGACTGGATCGGATGCAGGTGGGTGTAAACCGGCATATTTATATCAGCCTCTATAAAGAACAATGGGTGGTTTGATTGGGCCCATCTGAAAAATGGACAGGCAGACCAGATCGATCTGCTTGTGTGAAAGAGGCCTAAGGCCTTGTTCACACAGGGCATACACAGCGTACATTTGCAGGGATGCACAAGTGTTCCGTGCATCTCTGTGCAGGCAGTCCCATTGATGTCATTTGGGATGTAGCACCTGCAGGAACAGAGCAGTTGCTCCCAATTTTACATCCATGTAGGCCCACATGCATGTCCCTGAGCTCGCACTGTCTGCGTTCAGGGTCATGTACCCACACCCACACGGATGTCAGATTGGGAACAGCAGCTATGCCTGTGCAGCAATTGCATCCCAATTAACATAAATGGGATTGCCTGTACGGGGATGCATGGAACACCTGTGCATCCCTGTGCGGGTAAACATGGCCCCCCCATGGGCATACACTTTAGTATGCCACATGTGAACAATGCTTTAGTAGCCATTTAGCAGGAATTTAGTAAGTTATGTTGTGTTTATGTGTACTATTAATGATTTTAGTGTATTTTTAGCGAAAATATTGTATTGATAAACATTCGCGCAAATATCGCACTGCCTTAAAAATCAGTAGCACTTTCTTTCTATTCTCCTGGCCATGTGCTTTCAGAAAATGTATGGTTTGATGGGTCTTTTACGAATTCTGAAAGCTGTAAGTGAAAAATGAAAACCTCCAAATTTTTTGAGAAATTTTTGGGTACGTTAGATTTTTCACCATTTTGCAAAAGGTGCAATTTTAAATTTACAAATATTTGTTATTTATTAGCTCCATACAGGTTAAGCTTTTATACCTAGTAGGGATTTAGCAGGAATTTGGTATAATTAGCTGGGTTTTTATCTGCTACTAATGGTTTTGTATTTTTTTGTATTTGTATTTTTTGCGTATATATTGGTTTGATAAACATTTGTGCAAATACCACTGGGTCTAAAAAAATCAGTAGCACCTTGTTTTTATTCTAGAGGTCATATATATATGGTTTTGGGGGTCTTTCACAAATTCTGAAAGCTGTAAGGGAAAAATGAAAACCTTCAGATTGTTTGAGAAATTTGGATATTTACATTTTTGCGTACGTTCGATTTTCACCATTTTGCAAAAAGGCGCAATGTAAAAATTACAAATATTTGTTATTTATTAACTCAATACAGGTTAAGCTTTTATATTTAATAGGAATTTTGTAAAATGTGCTGTGTATTTATCTGCTAATCATGATTTTAGTGGATTTGTAGCAAAAATATTGTTTTGATAAACATTTGCGCAAATATCGTGGGACTTTAGAATTCAGTAGCACCTTCTTTTTATTCTACTGGTCATGTGCTTTCGGAAAATATATGGTTTGGGGGGTCTTTTACAAACTTTGAAAGCTATAAGTGAAAAATAAAAAAGCAAAGGAAAAATTGCAAAAATGGTCTGGCCACCTGAGTGTACAAAATGGAGCACAGGACCTGGCAGCAAAACTGTTAATGAGAGCCTGATGCAGATGCTTGCCCCCCCCCCCCCCCTCATTCTTCCTGCTCAATCAAGTAACTATTCGGTTTAGTGAGGCCCCATTCATCTCTGAGTGTTTTTCTGCTTGAAAGTCTAAAATGGACAAAATCACATTCATTTCAATGGCCCCTGTTCAAATCTAAGTGCTCTATCACGTGTAGCAAAATGCCTGTCGCTCAAAAAGGTACACAAGCCTCTTTTTGGTAGATTAGGCCCCATAGACTTCGCTGGGAATGCCTGAAAACGCATAACATGAGAGTTTCAGAAGCATTTTGTTTTGTGTTTTCTGCTCAAACAGCAGCTCTCCACCCCTAATCTCCTCCACCTCTACTCCCCCTAGATCTTTCTATTGGCTAAACAAAAAGTTGTAAAACACTTGTAATACATTTCTAAAAATGCTAAAAAAACTCTCTGCTCTGGCGTGAATGCAAATAAAACTCTCTGTTTTTAATGTGAATTGCTAGACGGGGTCAACTTGGTTGTTTTGCAGGCTAGCTGGTAAGTGTGCTGGAAAATCTTTTTTTGTCTGTGATGTGTGTTGCCCTTCCATGTGCACCTTACTGCAAACAGGTTGGGATGGTTGCCACTTTTTTGTACAGTTGGCTGAATTGGATGTGGGGACGCACTGGATGCCTTTAGCTGCCACTGTCTTCTGGGGGTCCCTGTGCCTTTATGGAGGGCTGAGATCCCTTCAAGCAAACCTGCCCTTAATCTATCCACTGCTATGTATGCTCCAACATGGGAGACCCTGAAAATTTTAGCGTTAGGACCGCAGTATTCAAAGGAGCCTTTGCAAATGTGTGCAAACAAAAACCTCTGTTTTTAATGTGAACTGTTAGACAGGGTTGATTTGGTTGTTTTACAGGCTAGCTGGTAAGTGTGAATGATCTGGTTTTGATCTGGTGTGAATGCAGCCTGAAGGATAATTCGAGCAGTGTCACAGCTTAGCAGTTGAAGCAGCATGTTAAGCGTACACGCTCCAACTAGGGACTCTGGTGAGTCCACTTAGGCTACTTTCACACTGAGGCGTGCGTGTGCTGGCGGTACAGTGGCGCTAAATATAGCGACGCTTTACCGTCGTTTTAGTGGCGCTAGCGGGGCGTTTTTTACCCCCCGCTAGCGGAGGAAAAAGGGTTAAAACCACCTGCAAAGCGCTGCTGCAGCTCTCCCCCATTGTTTTCAAAGGGAAGGGGCGCTTTAGGAGGGGTAAATACACTGCTCCTACAGCGCTCAAAAGATGCGGCTTGCAGGGCTTTTTAGACCGCCATGCAAGCGCACTGCTCCAGTGTGAAAGCCCTTAGGGCTTTCACATTAGATTGCATTGAGTGGCTCTTTCAGGGCGCTTTGCAGGCGCTATTTTTAGTACTTTAGCGCCTGCAAAGCGCCTCAGTGTGAAAGGGGCCTTAGGGAAAGCATGGCCACACAACAGCCAAACCATTAAGCAAAAGATGAGGACGATTGCCTGCTGTTACCACTTCTGACCATTCAAGCAATGCACAGTCTGTTGGTCGCTCTGATCAGGGAATTGGACAGCCGATAATGGCCGTGTATAATGATGGTGGACCAAACAACTAGATTATTCAGTCTTAACCACTTGCCGACCGCCTCACGCAGATATACTGTGGCAGAATGGCACGGGCAGGCAAAATCACGTACCTGGTACGTGATTGCCTTCCCGCGGGCAGGGGGTCCGATCGGAATCTCTGTATTACACAGAGGCAGGGGATGTGATGTCATCTCTCCTCGGCTCGGCAGTTTCCGTTCCGGCGCCGAGGAGAGAAGACATCTGAGTGAGTTGCACAACACAACACACACAGTAGAACATGCCAGGCATACTTTACACCCGCCTTTACCCCCCCCGATCACCCCCTAATCACCCCTCCCCCCCCGTCACGCAGTTTTTTTTTCTGATTACTGCATGGTGTCAGTTTGTGACAGTTAGTGTGGTAGGGCAGTAAGTGTTAGCCCCCTTTAGGTCTATGGTACCCCCCTAACCCCCCCAATAAAGTTTTAACCCCATGATCACCCCCCGTCACCAGTGTCGCTAAGCGATCATTTTTCTGATCGCTGTATTAGTGTCGCTGGTGATGCTAGTTAGGGAGGTAAATATTTAGGTTCGCCGTCAGCGTTTTATAGCGACAGGGACCCCCATATACTACCTAATAAATGTTTTAACCCCTTGATTGCCCCCTAGTTAACCCTTTCACCACTGATCACCGTATAACCAATATGGGTGGCGCTGGTTAGTTCGTTTATTTTTTATAGTGTCAGGGCACCCGCCGTTTATTACCTAATAAAGGTTTAGCCCCCTGATCGCCCGGAGGTGATATGCGTCGCCCCAGGCAGCGTCAGATTAGCGCCAGTACCGCTAACACCCACGCACGCAGCATACGCCTCCCTTAGTGGTATAGTATCTGAACGGATCAATATCTGATCCGTTCAGATCTATACTAGTGTCCCCAGCAATTTAGGGTTCCCAAAAACGCAGTGGTAGCGGGATCAGCCCAGATACCTGCTAGCATCTGCGTTTTGCCCCTCTGCCCGGCCCAGCCCAGCCCACCCAAGTGCAGTATCGATCGATCACTGACACTTACAAAACACTAAACGTATAACTGCAGCGTCCGCAGAGTCAAGCCTGATCCCTGCGATCACTAACAGTTTTTTTGGTAGCATTTTGGTGAACTGGCAAGCACCAGCCCCAAGCAGCGTCAGGTTAGCGCCAGTACCGCTAACACCCACGCACGCACCGTACACCTCCCTTAGTGGTATAGTATCTGAACGGATCAATATCTGATCTGATCAGATCTATACTAGCGTCCCCAACAGTTTAGGGTTCCCAAAAACGCAGTGTTAGCGGGATCAGCTCAGATACCTGCTAGCACCTGCGTTTTGCCCCTCCGCCCGGCCCAGCCCACCCAAGTGCAGTATTGATCGATCACTGACACTTACAAAACACTAAACGCATAACTGCAGCGTTCGCAGAGTCAGGCCTGATCCCTGCGATCGCTAACAGTTTTTTTGGTAGCGTTTTGGTGAACTGGCAAGCGCCAGCGGCCTAGTACACCCCGGTCGTAGTCAAACCAGCACTGCAGTAACACTTGGTGACGTGGCGAGTCCCATAAGTGCAGTTCAAGCTGGTGAGGTGGCAAGCACAAGTAGTGTCCCGCTGCCACCAAGAAGAAGACAAACAGGCCCGTCGTGCCCATAGTGCCCTTCCTGCTGCATTCGCCAATCCTAATTGGGAACCCACCACTTCTGCAGCGCCCGTACTTCCCCCATTCACATCCCCAACCAAATGCAGTCGGCTGCATGAGAGGCATTTTCTTTATGTCCTCCCGAGTACCCCTACCCAACGAACCCCCCCAAAAAAGATGTTGTGTCTGCAGCAAGCGCGGATATAGGCGTGACACCCGCTATTATTTTCCCTCCTGTCCTGGTCTTTGCATTGGTGAATGTTTTGAACGCTACCATACACTAGTTGAGTATTAGCGTAGGGTACAGCATTGCACAGACTAGGCACACTTTCACAGGGTCTCCCAAGATGCCATCGCATTTTGAGAGACCCGAACCTGGAACCGGTTACAGTTATAAAAGTTACAGTTACAAAAATAAGTGTAAAAAACAAAACAAAACAAAAAAAACACAAAAAAATATAAAATAAAAAAAAATAGTTGTCGTTTCATTGTTCTCTCTCTCTCTCTATTCTCTCTCTATTGTTCTGCTCTTTTTTACTGTATTCTATTCTGCAATGTTTTATTGTTATTATGTTTTATCATTTTTGCTTTTCAGTTATGCAATTTTTTATATTTTACCGTTTACTGTGCTTTATTGTTAACCATTTTTTTGTCTTCAGGTACGCCATTCCTGACTTTGAGTGGTTTTACCAGAATGATGCCTGCAGGTTTAGGTATCATCTTGGTATCATTCTTTTCAGCCAGCGGTCGGCTTTCATGTAAAAGCAATTCTAGCGGCTAATTAGCTTTTAGACTGTTTTTTCAAGCAGTGGGAGGGAATGCCCCCCCCACCGTCTTCCGTGTTTTTCTCTGGCTCTCCTGTCTCAACAGGGAACCTGAGAATGCAGCCGGTGATTCAGCCAGCTGACCATAGAGCTGATCAGAGACCAGAGTGGCTCCAAACATCTCTATGACCTAAGAAACCGGAAGCTACGAGCATTTTATGACTTAGATTTCGCCGGATGTAAACAGCGCCATTGGGAAATTGGGGAGGCATTTTATCACACCGATCTTGGTGTGGTCAGATGCTTTGAGGGCAGAGGAGAGATCTAGGTTCTAATAGACCCCAATTTTTTCAAAAAAGAGTACCTGTCACTACCTATTGCTATTATAGGGGATATTTACATTCCCTGAGAAAACAATAAAAATGATTTAAAAAAAAAAAAAAATGAAAGGAACAGTTTAAAAATAAGATAAAAAAGCAAAAAAAATAATAAAGGAAAAAAAACACCCCTGTCCCCCCCTGCTCTCACGCTAAGGCGAACGCAAGCTTCGTCTGGCATCAAATGTAAACAGCAATTGCACCATGCATGTGAGGTATCACCGCGAAGGTCAGATCGAGGGCAGTAATTTTAGCAGTAGACCTCCTCTGTAAATCTAAAGTGGTAACCTGTAAAGGCTTTTAAAGGCTTTTAAAAATGTATCTATTTTGCTGCCACTGCACGTTTGTACGCAATTTTAAAGCATGTCATGTTTGGTATCCATGTACTCGGCCTAAGATCATCTTTTTTATTTCATCAAACATTTGGGCAACATAGTGTGTTTTAGTGCATTAAAATAAAAAAAAAGTGTGTTTTTTCCCCAAAAAATGCGTTTGAAAAATCGCTGCACAAATACTGTTTGAAAAAAAAATGAAACACCCACCATTTTAATCTGTAGGGCCTTTGCTTTAAAAAAATATATAATGTTTGGGGGTTCAAAGTAATTTTCTTGCAAAAAAAAATAATTTTTCATGTAAACAAAAAGTGTCAGAAAGGGCTTTGTCTTCAAGTGGTTTAGGAGAGTGGGTGGTGTGTGACATAAGCTTCTAAATGTTGTGCATAAAATGCCAGGACAGTTCAAAACCCCCCCAAATTACCCCATTTTGGAAAGTAGACACCCCAATCTATTTGCTGAGAGGCATGTCGAGTCCATGGAATATTTTACATTGTGACACAAGTTGCGGGAAAGAGACAATTTTTTTTTTTTTTGCCCAAAGTTGTCACTAAATGATATATTGCTCAAACATGCCATGGGAATATGTGAAATTACACCCCAAAATACATTCTGTTGCTTCTCCTGAGTATGGGGATACCACATGTGTGAGACTTTTTGGGAGTCTAGCCTCGTACGGGACCCCGAAAACCAAGCACCGCCTTCAGGCTTTCTAAAAGCGTAAATTTTTGATTTCATTCTTCACTGCCTATCACAGTTTCGGAGGCCATGGAATGCCCAGGTGGCACAAACCCCCCCAAATGACCCCATTTTGGAAAGTAGACACCCCAAGCTATTTGCTGTCATTGGGGGGGGGGGGGGGGTGTGCCACCTGGGCATTCCATGGCCTCAGAAATCCTGAAGGCGGTGCTTGGTTTTCGGGGGCCCCGTACACGGCTAGGCTCCCAAAAAGTCCCACACATGTTGTATCCCCATACTCAGGAGAAGCAGCTAAATGTATTTTGGGGTGCGATTCCACATATGCCCATATCCTGTGTGAGCAATATATCATTTAGTGACAACTTTGTGCAAAAAAAAAAAAAAAAAAATTGTCACTTTCCCGCAACTTGTGTCAAAATATAAAATATTCCATGGACTCAACATGCCTCAAAGCAAATAGCTTGGGGTGTCTACTTTCCAAAATGGGGTCATTTGGGGGGGTTTTATGCCATCTGGGCATTTATGGCCTTCAAAACTGTGATAGGTAGTGAGGAGTAAAATCAAAAATTTACGCCCTTAGAAATCCTGAAGGCAGTGATTGGTTTCGGGGCCCCGTACGTGGCTAGGCTCCCAAAAAGTCCCACACATGCGGTATCCCTGTGCTCAGGAGAAGCAGCTGAATATATTTTGGGGTGCAATTCCACATAGCCCATGGCCTATGTGAGCAATATATCATTTAGTGACAACTTTCTGTAATTTTTTTTTTTGTCATTATTCAATCACTTGGGACAAAAAAAATTAATATTTAATGGGCTCAACATGCCTCTCAGCAATTTCCTTGGGGTGTCTACTTTCCAAAATGGGGTCATTTGTGGGGGGTTTGTACTGCCCTGCCATTTTAGCACCTCAAGAAATGACATAGGCAGTCATAAATTAAAGCCTGTGTAAATTCCAGAAAATGTATCCTAGTTTGTAGGCGCTATAACTTTTGCGCAAACCAATAAATATACACTTATTGACATTTTTTTTACCAAAGACATGTGGCCGAATACATTTTGGCCTAAATGTATGACTAAAATTGAGTTTATTGGATTTACTTACAAAAAGTAGAAAATGTCATTTTTTTTCAAAATTTTCGGCCTTTTTCCGTTTATAGCGCAAAAAATGAAAACGGCAGAGGTGATTAAATACCATCAAAAGAAAGCTCTATTTGTGGGAAGAAAAGGACGCAAATTTTGTTTGGGTACAGCATTGCATGACCGCGCAATTAGCAGTTAAAGAGACGCAGTGCCAAATTGTAAAAAGTGCTCTGGTCAGGAAGGGGGTAAATCCTTCCGGGGCTGAAGTGGTTAAAAAAATATATTACACATTTTATTTCAGTGCAACCAGATTTAAGGTTATAAAGCTTTGAAAAGAATTCTGCAAAGCGATTGGCAATATGTTGAGGGTTCATAATTTGACTGCATTTATCGTCAAGCAGATAGGATATTTTAGTCTTTTATGAGGTGCTGGAGGAGGTCCACAGTGGCTGGCAGTGGTAGCTGTGCGAGTTGGGTGTAGTGCGGCGCTCCTGGTTCAAGCTGCCATCTTTTTCTGTCGGCCAAGCCTGCCCCTACAGGGTACTTTTTGCTGTAGTTCCTATGTTGTGGAGACGGCTCAAACGCTTCACCAACTAATTAACCTATACAAATTTATAATTAACAGCAACAAAAACGCTACACATCTCAAGATTACAGAACTGATGGGAACTTTATTTTACAGAAATAAAAATTGAAATAGAAATGTAGATTCATACATAAATTCAAACTTCTAAACTAGATAGGGACAGACTTTTTAGTTTGACACCATGCCACTTGAATTTCTCACATCTGACAATAAAGCTTGTTTCCCTGTAAAGAATAGGCATTTATTTTTATATGGATACAGTGTTGAATGGTTAAAAGCACTGTTTTAATTGTGTGCTTATTAGGGAAGTTTATTCTCTCTAATTAACCTGACCTCATTGGGGATGAAAGTGAAGGTATTATCATAATTTTGTGTTGCCACAGGGCAAAAGTAGAGGGGAAATTTTCCATGGGGGACATTTGTTCCCGTGACAAGTGTCTAATGTCCTGTACACACGGTCGGATTTTCCGATAGAAAAAGTGCGATCAGATTGTGTTGTCGGAAATTCCGATCGTGTGTGGGCTCCATCTGACTTTTTCCGTCACACAAAGTTTGAGAGCAGGATATAAAATTTTCCGACAACAAAATCCGATCGTTTAAATTCCGATCGTGTGTACACAAATCCGACGCACAAAGTGCTACGCATGCTCAGAATAAATTACGAGACGAAAGCTATTGGCTACTGCCCCATTTATAGTCCCGACGTACGTGTTTTACGTCACCGCGTTCAGAACGATCGGATTTTCCGACAAATTTGTGCGGCCATGTGTATGCAAGACCAGTTTGGCCCAAAATCCGTCGGAAAAAATCTGATGGATTTTGTTGTCGGAATGTCCGATCAATGTCCGATCGTGTGTACAGGGCATAAGAGTGGTAACCCCTTACATTTGAAAGATGTCCTGTCACTTCCTGTTAAATTACAGGACAGGAAAGGAAAAAAAAACAAACTGATGGTGGTTTTAACCTTTACCCACTCTATCCAAAATGAGAGAAAACGTTTTGGCTCTTGATATACTTTAAGCCTTTAATTTTATATAAACATTTCAAAAGTACTCATTTCACTAAAGTGAGAAGTGTGCTTGGCATTCTGATCTCCTAATCAATTACTCCAATAACAGCTCTGAATATATCTTAACCATTTACAATAACCGATGCTACTGTGTCTAATGCCGTGTACACACGACCGGACTTTTCGTCAGCAAAGGTCAGACGGAACGAATACGGCGGACAATTCGATCGCGTGTGGGCTTCATCGGACCTTTGCTGTCGAAAAATCAGATAGACTTTAGAAATAAAACATGTTTCAAATCTTTCCGACGGACTCGAGTCTGGACGAAAAATCAGTTCGTCTGTATGCTAGTCCGACGGACGAACAACGACGCAAGGGCAGCTATTGGCTACTGGCTATGAACTTCCTTATTCTAGTCCAGTTGTACGTCATCACGTTCGAATCAGTCGTACTTTGGTGTGATCGTGTGTAGGCAAGTCTGTTGCGTCGGACCCCCGTCGAAAGTCCGTCAAAAAGTCCTTCGGCGTTCAGTCCGTCAAAAGTCCGCTCATGTGTACACGGCATAAGAGTGTCAAAAAATGTCAATTTTTAATGGTTGTATCATATATATATATATATATATATATATATATATATCCATAGCAAGTTTTAGACTTGTATAGTGTCTAAGCCTCGTACACATGATCGGATTGGCCAACAGAGCATCAGACTTTTGTACGAAGGGTGTGTGCCAGGAGCTTGTCTTTCATACTAATGGCACACAATTGTCGGCCAACAGACACGAACATAGTGACATACTACGTGCAATTTTAGCTCTTGAGCACCACCTTTTGGGCACCTTCTGCTAATGTCGTATTTGGTGAGCATTGATTCCGAGCATGCGTGTTTGTACTTTGGACTTTTGTGTGACGGACTTGTGTACACACGATACGAAAATCTGACAACAGACCGTTGTCCGCTGAAAATTTACTACCCTGCCATCCAACATTTGTTGGCAGAAAGTTGGACAACAATTGTCTGAAGGAGCGGTCGGATTTTAGGCAGTTTGTCATCACACAATTCCCTGACAAAAATCCGATAGTGTGTACGAGGCTTAAGTCCAAAAGGGTTAGAATCTCTGCCTGTGTTTTTTTTTTTTAATGTCTCCCTGATAAGATGCACCCCATGCATTTGTCCTCAATCACTGGGATAACAAGGTGAAGGAAAATCCAAAATTATGAGTTGTCACTAGAACAGGAATAGAGGGGAAATCTATTGGGAAAACAACATTTCCCTGCAAAGTGCAACTCCCCTTGCAAAATGAACAGCCTCTTCACCTCTAGTAAATCATTTTCAGTCTTAATATATTTCCGTAACTTTCGAGAGATTATTATTCCCTTAGACAGAAGTCTAAGCAAGTCGCAATTAAATCGGCAAAAAGTAGTACAGGAACCTTTTTCAAAGTCGTTGCAATTTAAACGGCTCCATTGCCGACAATAATTTGTGCGACTTGTCATGCGATTTGGAGCTGTCAAATCACATGACTAATCGGACCAGTGTGAACCGGGTTTTAGGCTCCATGCACACTAGCTTATTTTTAAGCTTCTAGAAGCTAGTTTGAGCATTTTTTTCTGCCTCTAGAAGCAAACAGTGTTATTCTATGTGTCCTTGCACACTAAACTAGAAGTGTTTTTCCAGCTTCAGCTTTTAGGAGCAGAAAAAAAATGTGATTTTCCAGCTGAAAAAAAAAGCAGACAGCGCCTAAACACTGTTAGCCAGTGGCCTGCCAACGTCCTTAACAACCAGTGTATTGCTGGTTGTTAAGGAGCAGGCCGGCAAGCCAGCCACCGCATCCAAAACAGATGAGCCATCAGCTGTCAGCAGGGTTCCCCGATGACGGCTGAATGTAAACACAATTGCCGGCAATAACAATTGAGAAAAATAAAACTGTGTGCCCCCCCCCCCCCCTTATGGGTCTGGTACAGATGTTAAGGGAAACCCCATGCCAAAAATAAAACAAACAAAAAAAAAGGTGTGGGGTCCCCCCAAATGCATACCAGACCCTTAGGACTGGTATGGATTTTGAGGGGAACCCCATAATATTTTTTTTTTTTTTTTAATGACGTGGGGTCCCCTCCAAAATCCATACCAGACCATTATCCAAGCATGCAGCCTGTCAGGCTAGGTAAGGATAGGGTGGGGGGGACAAACTGGTCACCGACACCCCCCCCCCCAAAATGGGGAGCGGGATCTAGGGGCCCCAAAATGGGCCCGGCATGGACTGACCCAAAAGGGCCTAGCATGGATTGGAGGGGTCCCCCACACAATTTTTTATTGCTGGCAATTGTTGTGTTTATATTCAGCTGTCAGCAGGGAACCCCGTGACAGCTGATGAGTGATCCGTTGTTAAGGACGCAGCTATTCACTCACCCAATCCTTGACAAAAACGTTATTGCTCCTGATCACTCTTGAAAACATGGAGCCTTAAATAGGTTTGATTCAATGATCCTTCTAAGATCATAATTGATCCCTCAAAAACATCATACTTCAGACAATGGTTTGTACAATGCAACTTATGGCTAAATAAAGGAATTACAACAAAAAAAAAAAATCTAATTTCACGATTGCAACAAGGAAGGTTTTGGGTGTTAGCATGCAGTGATTTTTGTTTCTCATCAATCCATGAACTGTTGTCTCAGAAACATTGGTGTTTTGCAAATCTGAGATGTGAAGCAATGTAGAAGGTTGTTGTTTGTTAAATAAAACTTTTTTTTATTACTATTATGACTAGAGGGTTCTTTACTGTAAGAGCAGCAAGGATGCGGAATTCCCTTTCACAGGTCAGCGGGGGGGGGGGCATCAATAGTTTCAAGAAACTATTAGATAACCACCTGAACGACCACAACATACAGGGATATACAGTGTAATACTGACATATAATCACATACATAGGTTGGACTTGATGGACTTGTGTCTTTTTTCGACCTCACCTACTATGTAACTATGACTTGGAAAAATATTAGACAACATTAAAATCCTTTAGAGTTTACATAATTTTTCTTCCAACTGTAATGCTGGGGTATAAAAAATGTAAAAAGAAAAGAATTGCGCTAGGTGCAAAAAAATGTGAAATGAAAATATATTAGTGAAAATCACAAAAAAAAATTTGAAAAATATCCTGCAGCTGAACACTATAACCCCGATATAAGGGCACAAAGAATAAAGATAAAAGTATAAGTGCAGCGCTGTGTTTCCTGATTGATCTACTAAGCCTGTTTTGACCCCTCTGAATAAGGGTGGTCACAGGCTTTCTGGTAAGCCTCCACTTTTTTACTCTCAGGTGACGGGCAGCACTGGTGGAAAAAAGTTTAAATCCAGAATCTCTTATTGGATATTTACCATCCGGATATCTTTACTCACAAACTATTTTTTTACACAATTTTTCATGGTTTTATTTGCCCTAATGGACGTTTATTTATCACTTGCACTTGATTAGCATAATTGCATAATTGCACTTATTGTTATCATTGTATTTGATTAGCACAATCGCACTTATTGCTATTATACACTATTTCATTATTTGTGGTACCTATCTAGCGCTGCACTTATACTTTTATCTATACTGCTCGGGTAATTGAGAGTTCAGGGCTTTTAAAGAGTGATTAATGGTGGGCTGCAATATAACCGGGGAAGCCCATTGATGAAGAATACTGTTATATTAGATTATAGGGAAGATGTAAATACTATTATTAATTATTATTATACATGGTTTACTGTATATAGAGCCAACAGTTGAACAGCGCTTTTACAATAAAAGAGAGACAGTACAGTTGAAATACAATTATTATACATTTCAAGACAAGAGATTTAGTAGGGCCCTGCCCAAGACTGCTTACAACCTAAAAGGGAGGGTTGAGTGGTATAAAGTATGATATTTGTGTTTGGATGAGTTGATAAATGGACGTTTAGGAGCAGTTGGGCATCTTTTTCAACTGCTCCTGAACTCTCCTCTATGTTATCTTATCAGTACATGTACACAGGTTCATTTATAGTCATTTCTATGTAGTTGCGTTTAGAGGCTTTTTTTGGAACCCAAAAAAATGCGTTCAGAAGCTGTGTATAGAGGCATTTCAAACGCCAAACGCGGCTATCAGCGTTTAGGCGTGTTTTCATCTAGTAGCGTTTTTAAAGGGAAACATTTCATTTATTACTTTTGAGCCTGGAAAATGCTAAAAACACACCAAAAACTCAATTATCAATGTATGCAAGCTTGATACACCATGTGATATTCCCCTCATAAGCCAATTATACTGTACAATACACAACTTGCATTACTTGACGCTGAAGTTGAATAGGAATTTCACTCACCCGTCAACCATTGAGAATTTAACCTGATGACCCCCACATTGAGCTTGAGGCCCTAATGCCTGGCTGTTCGCATTTCTTTATGACCCAACATGTTATAAAGTTTTCCAGCTAGCTAATGAGATTCATACAATTGTCTCTTCCTTCCCCCAGTCTGTAACCCTATATCAATCTCTCACGTGTTATGCGAACTAGACGGGGTCTAACCTTTTCCAAGAGAACGTCAAAGGTGGCAATTGACATGCATGTAAAATTAAAAAATTTCTTTGGGTAATTACGAAGCTGAAATTACATATTAGAAAAGTATCCTGTGAACATGCATTGAGCCATCAATGGATGTGTCCAGTAGCGATGAAATCTGGTCCTCACACAATTTTCTAGAGCCTCAGCAAAAGCAACATCAGGAGCACTTTCTCACACATGCTCATCATGGGATCCATATTAACAAACCCACCAAAAAATAACAGCTAGCTACAAGCACACTGCTTTCTCAGCTGCTACTCACACTGTTCTCTCACAGAATGACTGAAATAGTTAATAAATACTTGTTTTTAGTGCTTTCTAATCATTTTGGAGGGTCTCCTGAGGTTATCTTTAGTAAACGCTCCTGAACGCAAACGCGACTAAATGGGGCTTGTAAACGCTGCAAAACACACGTTTTTAAACGTGGATTACTAGCTATGATGTTCCAGCATTCAGGAGAGGTTGAGAAACGTCCCATGTACATGAAGCCTTATTGGGCAGAAGAAGGATGGGCTTCCCTGAATAGAGGAGTTTGGTGCTTTTAAAGTATAATTAATACACTATTTTTTTCAATAATGGGGAGTCATTTTTTCACCGTGTCTGTGTATAGCTGTGTGCGTACAGCTCACTGTACTGGGGTGAATAGGCAGGTAAGCAACTTTAATCCAGAAGAGACAAAGCATGCCTCTCCTGCATTAAAAGTCCTGCCTCTTTGCCCTTTTTTCGTTTTTTAAAGTTCTACTTTAAGGAGAACATCAGTGATCACAGCAACCTGCATGGCTGCAATATGAGGATTTAAATAACCAAGTAATTAAGAAAGCTTTCCAGTTGCATTGCATTTTAATCTATATATTCTGTGCAGTTCTTACCTTGAACTCTAGCTCCATGCCTGTAACATGTTCTCCAACCTCAATCTGAGCTAACTTCTGAATATATGTATACAGATTTCTTGCTGGAACTTCTGTGTTCCCACATGCCACGGCTTCAAACAAGGCATCATGGATAAAGCTGTACTGATCTTCTGTCTGTACCATGTAATTTCTCTGTGAGCGCATTAGTGTCACGTGCCCATAAATATCTACTGTTTTTTCATGTTTTATTCTTTCTAGCATTGCATCAATTACTATAAAACACCCAGTTCGCCCAACTCCAGCACTAGAAAAAAAAAGATCCAACAGTTAATATTAAAAATGAGCAAGGTCAGGTTCACAATGGAAGATCATTTTATACTCTTTTGCATGAATCTTGTTATGGGTTACTCATTAAGACATGTACAGCTTAGATAGACATTACATTTTTTAGTTTGGAATATTTGTAAAAACCTTTTAAACCTTCAATACGCTGCTCACATATTTAACAATACAAAGACTGTTGTGGGTGGATTAAATGAGGTATGCTCTAACATCTTTTTTTTCTCACAATAGTGGTATGCTCTAACATCTTACAATTTGTGTTTTAACTTTCCTACTCCCCCAAAGCAAAATTGAGCTAGCGCTTTTGTTTTGACTTTCCCTGAACCAAAACTGTTGCAAAGCATCATTCACAGTCCTAAACTGCCATGGCGTGGCCAGTAGACCTGTGGCTAGGATCCTATGTATTCTAATAAGCAGTGGCTGCTCAGCTGTACAACTGAAAGACAAGCTGAAAAGAGATGAAGCTGTCCGCAGCTGTAAGAATGTAAAGAATGTATACACATATGTAATTGCTGTAACCTGCAATTGGAGACAGATGTCCACCCTTGGATGCCAATACATTTTTGTCTAAGTGCAGACATTTATTCCTAACTACAAATAATCGCTGGATGAGTAGATACATGCTTACAACCACAGACAGCCCCAGTTCCTTTCAGCCTGTTATTCAGCTATACAGCCTAAGCAGCCATTGTTGTTTGGAACACCTTGGATTGTTGCTGTTGGTATCTGTAGGTATACTTGCTCCATCATGACAGTGTATGACATGTGAATGAAGCCTAAGAGGCTGAGCTTGCTAAACTTGTTTTTTTTTCCAACCCATCTAACAAGTAAGGCTACATTCAGATGGTGGAATTTTTGCATTAATTAGTCGATTCTTGCCAGCGGTTATAAACTGGCAGTAGTTACATGCAGATAGATATTTTAACCAATCCAGCATGTAGCCTGTCTATGCCAGGGTCAGTGTTTCTGCTGAGTTTTGGCTGCACACAAACTGGTCGCAGCTAATCTCCCAGTTTGTTTCCAGCCATAGTACAGTGTTATTGTGTTCACAGGTGCCATTTAGCTGCCTCTGAACGCAGCAAACTAGCCACAGATACTGTATTTGCCCATCTGAATGTAGCTTAAAAAATATCTGTAAAAATGTAATGGAAATTCTCTGGTCTAAACAGGAAATTTGGTCAAGATAGTCAGCTTAATGCCCCTATACCTGCAGTGAACAATGATTGGTCCTGCATCAGGAGGATTACATGTTTTTACTCTTCTGAGGAATGCAAGGAATGGAGTTGGATACTCAGGAACCCCATGGTCTGGCCAGGCTGTAAATTGGAATTGTCGGACCTCTCTCTTTTCGGTTGATCCATTCTGCAGGAACAAAATAGTCTTGTAACCACTTGTTAAAATTTTTTAAAAGTGATCTCTTTACTTGCATTCAAATTTGTATAAAATGTGCAGTGCTAAAAAATTCAATAAAAAGTTCATAAACTGTGATTTTTAAAGTGCAAACGTTCTTCAAATCCCTCCAAAATAGCCAAATGTCTCACTCACCAGAAATCCTTAAGTGCAGCAATAACGTGTCACTCACAAAACAGCGCAAGACATGTGAACACCAGTGAGAGCCATCACCACACCAATTGCCACCCACATGTATTGGGCACTCACCGTCATATATGCTGCGCAAACTTTAAGCAGCAATAAGGCTATTGTGAATTAACCATGCAGGTGTCACTGAGATCCTTTCAATCACAATACAGGTGTCACAGGAATCCTTCCGACAGCATTACAGTTGTTACAGGGATCCGTCCAACAGTAATGCAGGTCATGCTAGTATCCTTCCAATATTCTCTGGGTAGCACAGCACAGAGGCTCTCATCCATCACATGTCATAAATCATAGACAAAAGGTGCCATATAGTGTAGTATTTAGAGTTGCCACCTCATTCCTTGAGGCTGGGTTCACACTGGTGCGACACGACAGCCGTCCTACTTTGGATCCGACTTTGCCCTGCGACATGAAGCCGGCATGTGTCCGACTTTCAATGAACGGGGATCCGACTTGGATCCCCGCCAATGCCGGCACTGTGTTTGGTATGAATCTTTAGGGGGGAACTCCGCGCCAAATTTTAAATAAAAAACCGGCATGGGTTCCCCCTCCAAGAGCATACCAGGCCCTTGGGTCTGGTATGGACCTTAAGGGGAACCCCCTACGCCGAAAAAACGGCGTGGGGGGTCGCCCCCAATCCATACCAGACCCTTATCCGAGCACGCAGCCCGGCCGGACAGGAATGGGGTGGGGACGAGCGAGCGCCCCCCCCCCTCCTGAACCGTACCAGGCCGCATGCCCTCAACATGGGGGGGTTGGTGCCTTGGGGGAGGGGGCGCGCTGCGGCCCCCCACCCCAAAGCACCTTGTCCCCATGTTGATGAGGACAAGGGCCTCTTCCCGACAACCCTGGCCGTTGGTTGTCGGGGTCTGCGGGCGGAGGGCTTATCGGAATCCAGGAGCCCCCTTTAATAAGGGGGCCCCCAGATCCCGGCCCCCCACCCTATGTAAATGAGTATGGGGTACATGGTACCCCTACCCATTTACCTAGGGAAGTGTCAATAAAAAAAAAAACACAGTACACAGGTTTCAAAATTAATTTATTGGGCAGCTCCGGTATCTTCTTCCGACTTCTCCCGGTGTTCCGCCTCTTCTCCCGGGCCCCGCCGCTATCTTCTTCCAGCTCTATTGCCAGCGAGGGGCCCGGTCTGCTGCCGCTGTCTTGTCGCCGCTATCTCGCCGCTACTTCTCTTCATCTCTTCTTCCGATGTTGACACGACACTCTCCCCGGCTGGAATGCTCTCTGTGCGCTCTGCTCTGACTTATATAGGCGGTGACCCCGCCCCCTTATACCGTCAAAGTCCCTGGGCATGCTGGGACTATGACGACATAAGGGGGCGTGGTCATCGGGTGATGACCACGCCCCCTAAAACGTCACAGTCCCAGCATGCCCAGGGACTGTGACGGCATTAGGGGGCGTGGTCACCACCTATATAAGTCAGAGCGGAGCGCTCAGAGTGCATTCCAGCCCCAGAGAGCGTCGTGTCAACATCAGGAGAAGAGGGCAGAAGGCAGAAGGCAGATTGAAGACCGGGCTCCTTCGCTATAGCAAAAGAGCAGAAAATAGCGGAGGAGCCTGGCAGAAGATCCGGAGAGCGCGGAGAAGAACCGGAGAGACCCCCGAAGAGAAGAAGGCAGCAGATCGGGCTCCTCCTCTTTAGCAAAAGAGCGGCAAAAGAGCAGAAGAGAGCGGAGGAGCCCGGCAGAAGACCCGGAGAGCGCGGAGAAGAACCGGAGAGACCCCCGAAGTCGGAAGAAGACCCCCGGAGCTGTCTAATAAATTACTTTAAAAATCTGTGTAGTGTTTTTTTTTAAATTGACACTTTTTCCCTAGGTGAATGGGTAGGGGTTCGATGTACCCCATACTCATTCACATAGGGTGGGGGGCCGGGATCTGGGGGCCCCCTTATTAAAGGGGGCTCCCGGATTCCGATAAGCCCCCCGCCCGCAGACCCGGACAACCAACGGCCAGGGTTGTCGGGAAGAGGCCCTTGTCCTCATCAACATGGGGACAAGGTGCTTTGGGGTGGGGGGCCCACACTGCGCCCCCCATGCCCCAAAGCACCCCCCCATGTTGAGGGCATGCGGCCTGGTACGGTCCAGGAGGGGGGGGGGCCGCCAGCTCGTCCCCACCCCCATTCCTGACCGGCTGGGCTGCGTGCTCGGATAAGGGTCTGGTATGGATTTTGGGGGGGACCCCACGCCGATTTTTTTGGCGTAGGGGGTTCCCCTTAGATCCATACCAGACCTAAGGGCCTGGTATGCTCTTGGAGGGGGAACCCATGCCGGATTTTTATTTAAAATTTGGCGCAGAGTTCCCCCTCAAGATCATCTGAGCACAAGTCGCGTGCCGAAGTCGGATCATGCAAGACGACAATCCGACTTTGATCCGACTTCAATGATAGTCAATAGGCTGAAGTAGGATCAAAGTCGGACCAAAGTAGTACAGGGAGCATTTCTAAAGTCGGAACGACTTGTGTCGGACCAGTTAGGACGGCTCCCATAGGGAAACATTAAATTTCACACGTCATGCGACATGAGCTCCCAATGTCGGAGCGTTTGTCGGACCAGTGTGAACCCAGCCTGAAACCCGAACACATATGAATTACACAGGTTCTGAAGGCTAATTTAATTCAGATAAGGCAACAAGTGAGTTTAATTACCACCTTAATCAGCCTCAGAACCTGTTTAATTAATATGTGTTCGGGTTTAAAGGGATGAGGTGGCAACCCTAGTAGTATTTATTAAAAAACTATCAAGGTCCAATGCAGTAAGAGCCTCAAAAAAAAAAAAAAAACTTAACCTTTTTTTTTCCAAAATGACAAAAAAGTGAATAAAAACATATGCCACAAACGCCAACACTCACATATATCGCCACCTCCGACACATGCAGCATGGCAGTCCAGCGCGTCTAGCTACGCGTGTTTCACACTAGTGTGTGTCTTTAGGGGCCTCTAGTGGATGTACCAGTGTACCAGTAGCCTGGCACTTACAAAATGGTGTTGACACAACATCCTGTCCGGCACCATTTTGTCAGTGATACTTCCTGTTCGGCGACATTTTACTGTGGACCAAGCAAGCTAAAACCATACTGCTGCTGCCCAGACCAAAATAGGAAAAAAAAGGAATAAAATATACAGAGAAAAGGGCCAGGACCCATCCGATATTTGCATACATATCCTTAAGGACTCAAAGCGGACTCCATCTTATTGTGGTCCGCCCAAATAAACTAATATATTAATCATTAACTTACTAACTGCAATAAATGTATCAATAATATCAGACTCCATTATTTAAAATATCCATCATACTCCAAAGTCACGATCAGGGGCTGGCTACAAAATCTCCAGAAACATTAAAAGTGATATTACTCATCTTACATATTTATTTTTAAATACACTCTACCCCTATATACTCTTATATATTGAAAGTATGTAAAAGTAAAGTTTTACACCCTGGAAGCAAGATAGGAAAGTATATAATTATTTTTAAAAATATCAGTAAAAACTACCTAGATGCACAACATGATAATACATTCAACTGGTATCAATAAACCAATTGATATCCCAATCAATGTTATGTTCATGTGAAAAAAAGGTTTTTAGTTTATACAACCAGTACATTTAAGCTTTAGAAATGTCTCTGAATATGAATAGAATATTATAATATATTCAATATATATATGTAAGATGAGTATTATCACTTTTAATGTTTCTGGGGATTTTGTAGCCTGCCCCTGATCCTGATTTTGGCATATGATGGATATTTTAAAGGGTTTGGTAACCCGCATGTCTTACTTTATATAATCTGCTTGGTCTTCTAATGATATGTCCCCCTGTGTGTGTGTGTGTGTTGTAAAAAAAAAAAAAAAAAAAGAAAAGCCGTATATACCTTATCTGTGAGCGCTGATCAGTGGTCATGTAACGTGCCACATCTCTCCTCTCCTCATCTGACAGATGCAGCTGGAGAGGCCCAGATCCCCTCGCTGATGTCAGTCTGGAAGGGAGGAGGAGAGGGCCGCAGAGAGCCAGCGCATCACCTGACTGCTGATCAGCGCTCACAGATAAGATATATACGGCTTTTGTTTTATACAACACACACACAGGGGGACATGTCATTAGGAGTCAGAGTAGATTATATAAAGTAAGACATGTTATTAAAGCAGAAGGGGTGGACCCTGATACAGGAGCCGACGGGCAGATAGGGAAGGGGGGCGGTGAACACAAGAGGAGAGATAGCAGGGCAGGAGTCATGCAAACTGACCACGGTGTCAGGGCTCAGCAGCCATGATTACCATGGTCAGTTTACATAGGGGAGGGGAGAAACTAGTAGGATCAGTCAGGTTTTTTAGGTGTTACAGGGGTCCAAATGACACAGCACAAGCACTGTGTCATATAACATGTTTAAAGAAGCAGTATCCTTTTTTTTTTTTTTTTTTTGGGGGGGGTGTTAACATATGCTTTAAATAATACAGTCTGATATTATTTATACATTTATCACACTTAGTAAGTACATGATTAATGTATTAGTTTATGTAGGAATTACAACAGTTTGTATATGTGCCTCCCACTTTTTAAGGGACCAAAAGTAATAGTGGAAATATGAAAAAAACTGCGCTAAGACAAATAGCAAATGGAGCTGTATCCAAAATACAGCCTCTCAAAAACGGCAATTCAAAATTTATCTCGTAAATTCATCTAATGATAATGAAAATCATAAACTCATTAAATACTTGCCCAAACATCTAAATGTGCATATACATAATGATAATGAACCATTAATAAATTTGTGCTTATTAAGTTGAAATATGGTACATCAAATACAAAATGTGAATTAAACGTTCATGTTGAGTCCAAAAATGATTGTGAAAAAAAACATCTGGTGAATGGATTAATGAAAATCAATTAAAACCAAAAGTGACCGTTTAAGGAAAAAAGAAAACACCCGTGCAAACATAAATAAATAAAAAGTCCATAAGATGCAGGCAGACTATCTTCAAAAAACTTTGGATAGGAGTTTATAGTTGAATCCACCACCAAATCAATAGAAATGGACTCTTACCAGAGTTCCATGATCCCCCATGACAGAGGATCAAGGAATGCGTGAATCCACAGAGCTGGTGGATGTTAGAGACCTTGCGCTCCTCCACCTTCCATTTAAGGATGCCCCACAGAGGCTCAATCCTTGTAATCCTTGTCCTTAGTCTGCTTGTCTTCAGCAAACTGTTTGCGGGCTTTGTGCATCATCTTTAGAAGAGGCTTCCTTCTGGGACGACAGCCATGCTGACCAATTTGATGCAGTGTGTGGTGTATGGTCTGAGCACTGTCAGACTGACCCCCCCCCCCCACCCCTTCAACCTCTGCAGCAATGCTGGCAGCTCTTATAAGTCTATTTCCCAAAGACAACCTCTGGATATGACGCTGAGCACGTGCACTCAACTTCTTTGGTCAGCCATGGCGAGGCCTGTTCTGAGTGCAACCTGTCCTGTTAAACCGCTGTATGGTTTTGGCCACCGTGCTGCAGCTCAGTTTCAGGGTATTTCAGGGATCTTATAGCCTAGGCCATCTTTATGTAGAGAAACAATTCTTTTTTTCAGATCCTCAGAGAGTTCTTTGCCATGAGGTGCCATGTTGAACTTCCAGTGACCAGTATGAGAGAGTGACACAAAATTTAACACACCTGCTCCCCATTCACACCTGAGACCTTGTAACATGAGTCACATGACACCGGGAAGGGAAAATGGCTAATTGGGTGCAATTTGGACATTTTCACTTAGGAGTGTACTCACTTTTGTTGCCATCGTTTTAGACATTGAAGGCTGTGTCAAGTTGTTTTGAGGGGACAGCAAATTTACATTGTTATACAAACTGTACACTCACTACTTTACATTGGAGCAAAGTGTAATTTCTTCCGTGTTGTCACATGAAAAGATATAATAAAATAAAATATTTACAAAAATGTGAGGGGTGTACTCACTTTTGTGAGATACTGTATATATATATATATATATATATATATATATATATATACATATATATACATACATACATACAGTATATAACTTTATTGCCAGCAGCTGTAGGATAGGTGTTTAGCGCTGAATTGTTTTGTTGTACATTTACTAGCATTTAACTTACCTTATGAAGGGAGAAAGTTCGTACACAAAATGTTGCCAATTCAATGGTGTCTAATAGTGTTACTTGAATAATTCCATATGTGTCTGCACCTCGACTTGGCCAATACTGGTCACATTTAATCTAAAAAAACCAAAAAACATTTTTTTTTAAGTGTATTGTAACATATTAAACAACACCTTCTAGTTCAAACGTCATCCTCCTAGATCAGTGATGGCGATTAGCTAATTGTGATGCCTGTGCGTTCCTCCACGATCCCTGGAAGGTTTCGCTCATCCTAAGTCGCATGCTGTTTGTCGGTGCACTTTCATGTTGTGCCTCCTCTACCTATTGCTTGTGAGTTGTTTCTTTTTACTATTTGTATTCAATAAATGTTTTAGAAGATAATGCACAAGGCTAGTGCGCCCCTGTTTCTCTTTTCTTTTGGTGTCTACTAGGATTCCCCATCCTTGAGGGCAGCAAGGCCTGTGTTGACGTATTAGCTATGTGGTGATCCACCGGTGCGCAGGAGTCGTTTTTTCTGTTTTGCTATTCTACTATCAGTGATGGAGAACCTTAGCACCCCAGATGCTTTGGAACTACATTTCCCACAATTCTCATGCACTCTGCAGTGTAGTTGAGCATCATGGAAAATGTAGTTTCAAGACATCTGGGGTGCCAAGGTTCGCCATCACTGTCCTATATATTTCACCTTACCTACCAAAAACTATCTATGCAAGTAAGGGGCTTCTCTAGATAAAAACAAACTCTGCAGCTTTGACCAAAGTTGAATAATGCCCTTGCTCCTACCTCCTGAAGTCTGACTGAAAATCTCCTCAAGATCACTTCATCCTGTCCTGCCTTAATGCTAGGATGTTGCTAAGAGACTCCTAGCTCTTACTGTTCACCTCCACTATCCCAGGAGCAAGCTCTCTCTATGAACCCCCACTCTCTCCGCCCTGACACAGTAGAAAGTGAAGTTTTAATTTTATTTTTCTTTCCTTTTCTTTTTAATGTTACAGATGAGAGCAAAGATTCTCTAAAGTAAGTGTTCCTCACTGCTAAGAACTTGAGGAAATGTAGCAGAAAGTGGAACCCGAAGACCCCCTGGTCACACGACTGGCACTGTCTATTTTCCTTGGGCTTGCAGGTCTGTCTGTGTTGCCCTGACTTAATTGCTAGGGTGTAGGTGCTGAGTTGTACAGTCTCAGTGTCTGCCTTTGGGATCTTGTAGCATCTCCAGGTATGGGGTTTGATGTTGTGGGTTGTGTTGTGTTGTGTTGTTCGCTTAGTGGTAGTGCTTCCCAGTGAGTTCACAGTCTACTTCAGAAATGTGGTTTAAGGCCTTGCTGGCCCACTTTTATTAATAAAACTGAAAGTGCACACAGAAAATGAGTTTCCCATGCAGGGGTTTCCACCATGAACATTAACATAAATGATGTGCAGGCTTGTGGCTCTCTCTATCTGCGCTGCTGCTTAGGCCTTTTGCCTTCAGACCATATAACACAGCACCTCAGTGCTCCTGTACAAGCTCTGTACCTTGTATCTTTTCCAGCTCCTTCCTGCATTGTCACTGACTGCACCTGCACTTTGCAGACATTCATGCTCTGGCTGCCCCTTGCAGCATCTCTGAACCCTGGGGAAGGATTGGGGTCCTCCTGACCTCTATGCAGAGACCTCCCGTCTCTGGGGTAGAGCCCTGAACTGTGGTCAGGTCCTAGATTATAAGGTTTGTGAACACCTGCTGGTTTCAGGTAAGACCCAGACAAAGGATTGAAGACTCCTTCCCTCCCAAGTCACTTCAAAGTCTCCGACGTTCAAACCCTGATTCAGAACTGACATTCTGGAGTCCCTCAAACTTTATTTGAGAACCCTGTGTTGTTTTCTCTTACATTATAACAGTGGCAGGGCCTCAAACACAGAGCTAGCTTGTAGTCTGTCTGCAGTGACTGGAAAGAAGTTTGTGTTTGAGAGTTCAGACATATTTTTCTTTGGCATTGTTCATTATGTCCTTTGGGATTATTTTTTTAGGCTGTATTGTAAAGAGTTTCGAATGGACAAGGAGTTGTTGCAAGCTGAATGGTTTGGACTGGTAAGGTTTTTGGTGGAATGAGTTGGGTCTGCTGTTTTGAAGGTGGTCTCAGTATGAGAGTGCCCCTTTCTGTACTGTGAGCACTACAGGAACTCTGCCTAGCTTAGCCTGGCAAGAATTGCTGGAGGTTCTTGCATAATTCTACAGTTTATAGAATATTTGCTTTGAGCTGCAGGCATATTTGAGTTGGTTTAGGTAGGCGACAGGGATCCATACTTCATGCCATAAGAGAGGACTGGAATGAGGACATTGTCAAAGCTTTTAACCACTTTAGCCCCAGAAGAATATACCCCCCTTCCTGACCAGAGCACTTTTTGTGATTCGGCACTGCATCGCTTTAACTGACAATTGCGCGGTCGTGCGACGTGGCTCCCAAACAAAATTGACGTCCTTTTTTTCCCACAAATAGAGTTTTCTTTTGGTGGTATTTGATCACCTTTGCAGTTTTTAATTTTTGCGCTTTAAACAAAAAAAAGCGACAATTTTGAAAAAAACGCTATATTTTTTACTTTTTGCTATAATAAATATCCCTAAAAAATATTTAAAAAAACATTTTTTTTCCTCAGTTTAGGCCGATACGTATTCTTCTACATATTTTTGGTAAAGAAAAAAAAAATCGCAATAAGCGTTTATTGATTGGTTTGCGCAAAAGTTATAGCATCTACAAAATAGGGGATAGTTTCATGGCATTTTTATTGATAATTTTTTTTTTAATAGTAATGGCAGCGATCAGTGATTTTTATCGTGACTGCAACATTATGGCGGACACATCGGGCAATTTTGACACATTTTTGGGACCATTGGCATTAATACAACGATCAATGCTAAAAAATTGCATTGATTACTGTAAAAATTTCACTGGCAATGAAGGGGTTAACCACTAGGTGGTGCTGTAGGGGTTAAGTGTGTCCTAGGGAGTGTTTCTAACTGTGGGGGGGAGGGACTGTGTGTGACACTACACTGATCGCCGCTCCTGATCACAGGGAGCAGAGATCAGTGACAGTGTCACTAGGTAGAACGGGGAGATGCTTGTTTACATTAGCATCTCCCCGCTCTTCCTCACCGTGAGACAATTGCGGGTATCCCCGCAGACATCAGGTCCGCGGCACCCGCAATCACGGAGCTCCCGGCGTGCGCGCCCGCGAGCCGCCTCTTAGAGGGCAAAGTACAGGTACGTTAATCTGCCTGTACGTGCCCTTCTGCCGCAGTATATCTGCGTGAGGCGGTCGGGAAGCAGTTAAAGTATACAGTAATTAAAGGCACACATTTTGTTAGTTTTGGATAGAGAGGAGAGGGATTAGAACACCTGTCAGTTTTCATTGCTATCTGTCTCCGTTAGGGAGATTCGCTCTCTCTACTTGTCCTGTTTACCATGATCATTGAAAGTAAAAGACAATCCCAAATTTTGGGCTGTCCCCAGAAAAGCAATAGAGGGGAAATCTTCCAATTGGGACACTAGTTCTGATGACCCGGGGTCCCCAAAAGATTCCCTTAATTTGCAGGGATTTTCTCTCACTTTTTGTTTTGGCTAGGGGACAGGAAGTGGAGTTAAAGCTCCCCAATAGGAGACAACGATGTAAAAAATAAACCTTACGGGGGTAAAACCCTCCCTCACCCTATCCAAAATGAAAAAACAAAAAAACAAAAAACAGTTTTGCCTATAGTTCTACTTTAAGCCAGACTCCTATCAGTGGCCTGAGGTGGTACAGCTGCCTTGTGATGACATAAACCAGGGGTGTCAAACTCAGTTTCATCGCAGGCCGTATTAGCATTTTGGTTGCCCTTAAAGGGTCGTTTCCATTTGTAGGGCTAAGTTTCCAGAGCACCCCTCACCCTTACATCAGATGTCAAGAGCCCCCCCACAATTTAAGAGTCCCCTACCCTCCCTTACATTACAGTGCACCCCCTTACCTTGTGCTACTGCAAAACTGGAAAACAGAAAGTACAGGGTCTAGAGGAGGACCAGAGGAGAGTTGGAGTCAGTTGCTGGAGTCTGCTGAATGCAGAGATTAGGGGAGGTGGAGATGAGGGGGTGCTTCGGCTGCACAGAGAGGAGTCAGATCTATAAGAGGAGTTCTTCCCTCCTCTCTGCTGCTGACTGCTGAGAAGGGGAGGGGGCTAAGACAAGCCTCTCTGTGGATGCAGAGAGAAGAGCAGGATCTGGCGATCTGGAGTTCTGTCCTCTCTACTGCCAGCTGTTGGGACAAGTTGGAGGTGGAGATGACGGAGTGCTGCAGCAGCAGGAGAGATGCGAGGGCCACATGAAATGGCTTGGCGGGCTGAATTCGGCCCCCGGGCCTTATGTTTGACACATGTAACAGACGTTTCTGTATGCCTTGTTTTAGGGCCTATGGCTCGCTTAAAAACATCCTGATTAGTTATTTTCTAGACAGAGGTACAGTATGTGTAGTTGTTAAATAATCAAGAGTGCAATTTTTCAATGTAAAGGAAGAACTCATTAATGGTTTTGTGTTACTTCCTTTAGAACACTATTCTTTTTTGCTTTCTTTGGGTTGATGGGCAGTGCCTATGTCGCACAGTATCTCTCCAGCACTTGCAGACTGTCTTGTAGGCCTTTCTCTGTTGCTGACAGTAATATGAGGTCATCTGTACACAGCATGAACGCCAGTGTCACGTAAATGGGGTTCTGACTGAGCATCATGTGACGTCCAGCAGGAGGGGGTGTGCGCATCGCAGCGATCAGTGGTGCGGCGGAAGTCTGAAACACCGCTACACCAATCTAGGTAAAGAGTCTCTGATGGAGGCTCTTTAACACATGATCAGCTGTGTCCAATCACGACTGATCACGATATAAACAGGAAGAGACGTTTATCTGCTTTTCCTTACTCGCATCTGACAGATGCGAGTAGACGAGAGATGATCGGCGGCTCTCCTGACAGGGGAGGTCTGCGCTGATTGCCCCCCCGCGGATGCCCACACTGGGATGCCACAATGTGCCCAATATATGCCAATCAGTGCCCACAAATGGTGCCAGTCAGTGCCCATTATGAATGCCTGCCAGATCAGTGATGCCCAGCAGTGCAACCAGTGTCCATCAGTGCCACCCATCAGTGTCCATCATTGCCACCTATCAGTACCCATCCGTGCAACCTATCAGTGCCACCCATAAGTACCTATCAGTGCAGCCTTTTAGTGCCCATCAGTGCAGTCTATCAGTGCCCATCATTGCTGCCTATGAGTGCCCATCAGTGCCGCCTATCAATGCCCATCAGTGCTACATACCAGTGCCACCTATCGGTGCCACCTCATTGGTGCCACCTCATCAGTGCCCATCAGTGCCCGTCATTGAAGGAGAAAACTTACTTTTTACAAAATTTAATAACAGAAACAAGGAAAAACTTTTTTTTCTCTAAATCTTGGTCTTTTTTTATTAAAAAAAAATTTGTTTGAGTACAGTATAGCATGACCGCGCAATTGTCATTGAAAGTGTGACAGCGCTGAAAGCTAAAAATTGGTTTTGGCAGGAAGGGGGTGTAAGTACCTTGTATTGAAGTGGTTAAGCAATAGTCATCGTGGATCCATGAGATACCAAAGTTGTCAAACAAATCTGATTTATTTTTATGAGGAGGTAAGCCAAATCATAGACAAAGGAGTGGCTGTGAATTTAGTCTACCTGGATTTTGCAAAAGCGTTTAACCCTTTCATGCCAAAGCCTATTTCTGACATTTGTTGCTTACAAGTTAAAATCCATATTTTTTTTACTAGAAAATTACTTTGAACCCCCAAACATTATATATATATATATATATATATATATATATATATATATATATATATATATATATATATATATATATATATATATATATATATATATTTTAGCAGAGACCCTAGAGCAGTGATGGCGAACCTTGGCACCCCAGATGTTTTGGAACTACATTTCCCATGATGCTCATGCACTCTGCAGTGTAGTTGAGCATCATGGGAAATGTAGTTCCAAAAAAATCTGGGGTGCCAAGGTTCGCCATCACTGCCCTAGAGAATAAAATGGAGGTCATTGCAATATTTTATGTCACACGGTATTTGCGCAGCGGTCTTTCAAATGCAATTTTTTTGGGGGAAAAAAAAGACACTTTCATGTATTAAAAAAAACAAAAAACTGTAAAGTTAGCCCAATATTTTTGTATAATGTGAAAGATGTCACGTAGAGTAAATATATACCTAACATGTTATGCTTTGAAATTGTGCACACTGGTGGAATGGTAAACTACGGTACTTAAAAATCTCTATAGGCGACGCTTTAAAAAAATTTAACGGTTACCAGGAGTTAGAGTTGCAGAGGAGGTCTTTGGCTAGAATTATTGCTCTCCCTCCGACGATCGTGTAGATACCTTGTGTGCTTTGAACACTGTTTACATGTGCGGGAGCGACTTACGTATACGTGTATTCTTTGCTGCACAAGCTTTAAAAAAATTTCTTATTTTTTTTTTTTAACTTTGTCCCTTTGAAAAATAAAAATCTGATCACTTTTATTGCTGTCACTGTAAACATCCCTTGTGACAGTAATAGGTGGTAACAGGTACTCTTTATGGAGGGATCAGGGGTCTAAAAGACCCTAAATCCCTCCTTTGCACTTCAAAGTATTCAGATTGGCAAAATCGGAGTTTCTGAATACTAAAAAAAATTTTTTTTCCAAATCTGCGCCATTGGCAGCCGAGTAAACCCAAAGTGACGTAGTTTCCGGGGTTTTACATCGGAGACCCGATCAGAGCCGAATCCGGCTTCGTTTAGTTCTCAGCCTAGGTGATGAACGCGCCGAATGGTGGTTCCGGTCTCCCGGTGGGACAGGAGGCCCAAGAAGAGCGTCAGAAGGCGTTGGGAGACCAACCGCTGACTCTAAAAAAACAGTACTGGGGTGATGCCTGTAGCTGCCGAACCCCCCCGGTATAACTCCTTCAAGCTGAGAATGCATATATACAGTTTCTCACACATGGCTAATGTGTAGGATACAGTCTACAGGGTTCGAAAACTGGCTAAATATATATATATATATATAGAATGTTTATTATTATTGATTCATACTTTGAATGGTCTAAGGTTATTAGTGGTGTGTACCCCAAGGTTCAGTGTTGGGAACCTTACCTTTTATTATATTTATAAATAATAAAGAGTTTGGGAAAAGCACCACTTCAGTGTTTGCAGATAACACAATGGAATAACATCCTTAACCACTTGCCAACCAGGCTTTTTCTGGTACTTTTTGTTTACAAGTTTAAATCAGTATTTTTTTCTAGAAAATTACTTAGAACCCCCAGACATTATACATTTTTTTTTTTAGCAGAGACCGTAGGGACTAAAACGACGATCGTTGCATTTTAATTATGTCACATGGTATTTACGCAGTGGTTTGGGAAAAAATACATTTTAAGAAGTTAAAAAAAAAAACAATATACCCCAATTTTTTGTAAAATGTGAAAGATGATTTTTGTGCCGAGTAAATAGATATGCAATTTATCATGCTTTAAAATTACGCATGTTCAAAGAATGGCGACAAACTACGGTACTTAAAAATCTCCACAGGTGACGTTTTATATGCCTTTAGGTTACCTGTTTAGCATTACAGAGGTCTAGCGCTAGAATTATTACTCTCACTCTAACGTTCAAGGCAATACCTCGCATGTGTGGTGTGAACTCCATTTATATGCATACGTGACATACGTATGCGTTCACTTCTGCACGGGAGCATGGAGGGATGGGGCTTTAAATTTTTTTTCTCTTATTTATTTTACTTTTTATTTTTACACTGTTCCTTTTTTTTTAATCACTTTTATTCTTATTGTAATGTATTTCTAGAGTAAACATCCCTTGTAATAGAAATAAGGATGACCCTTTATGGCGAGATCTAGGGTCAAAAAGACCCCAAATCTCGTCTTTACCATTAAAAGAGAAAAAGATAGAAAAAATCTTTACTTCGATCTCAGTCTGATTCATGGTTTCTGACAGTAGGCGAAGGGGCCGTGAATTCAGAAGATGCAGTCAATCCACTGGTTGGTAATATTTTTTCCAGATTGGATGAGCAGGATCACTGCATGGATCAGTTTGCCATGGTGTAACAAATGCTCCTGATTCGCACCGCTGACCTGGAATCTCCCACTGTGGCAGCTCCGGTGCAACCTGTGTTGCAGGCCGTCCCTGCTGCTGCTCCAGTCTCTGTGCAGGCACCCGCCTTGAGTATTACCTCTATAAAGAGGTATGTCTGGTTCCGCTCCGCTTCCCCAGCGATTTGGGGGCGATCCAGTCCAATGCAGAGGATTTCTCAACCAGGTTGAGATATACTTTGAGATGCTGCCCCAGGCGTTTCCCACGGACAGAAGCAAAGTAGGTTTTGTAATATCTTTGTTTTCTGAGAGAGCCTTGGCCTGGGCAAACCCTCTATGGGAGATGCAAAAACCTGTTGTCTTGAGTTACCCTGAATTTGTGGCTTCTTTTATAAGGGTATTTGACGTTCCCGCATGCTCCGCTTCTGCTGCCAAGTGCCTCATGTCCATCAAACAGATGGAGCCTTCCATACCTAAAAAGAATACTAGCAGAGCCAGTGGACATTCCTGAGAAGTGGCAACAAAAAGATGTGTTTGTAAAACTTGTTTTTTTCAGATTTCTGGTGAGTTTAACCCCAAAGGGGCGAGTTTCTTCTCACGCGGTGACAAGCCTAGGTGTGTGGTGCATGAATATATGAACTTTCATCACCCTTAAGAAATTTGATTCACTCACCTGAAACCACTTCAAGGGACTTTTTTCACTTATATGAGGAATTATATAAGAGTGTGTCATATAAATATAGATTGACATGAGCGCTGCTATGGTAGACATTTTGGACGTTTTTATTGCCATTGGTTTTACAGAGTACGAGAACTGTTGCCGATTACGCCATTGAATTCCGTACTCTGGCAGCAGAGGTTGCTTGGAACAATGAGGCCCTTGTGGCTGCTTTTTCTCATGGTCTCTCGGATACCATCAAGGATGAGATAGCAGCCTGAGCTTTACCCTCT
The DNA here is from genome assembly GCA_037952925.1 of Lithobates clamitans. NCBI lineage: Eukaryota > Metazoa > Chordata > Amphibia > Anura > Ranidae > Lithobates > Lithobates clamitans. Next base: position 138,297 of record JBBGZY010000364.1, read on the forward strand.
GAGCTGGAGAAGTTGATCACGTTTGCCATCCTCATTGACTCCAGACTCAGAGAAAGACTTCCTTTTAAGGAGCGCTTGTGAAAGCCTCCTGTACATTTGTCTCCGAACTTTGCAGTCTCACCCTTGCCTCCCTCACCTCCCATGCCTCCTGGTACCGATGCGGTCTGTGAAGATGAATCCATGAACTTGGCTTCACGCGTCTCTGTGTGGATGAGAGAACCCTTAGGAGCAGGGAGAGATTGTGCCTTTATTGTGGCCAGGCAGGTCACTTTTTGAAGTCTTGTCCTACCCGTCCAGGGAACGCCCGAACCTTGATGTCCGGTTACGGACAGAAGTTAGGTGGCGTTGTTTAGTCCCCAGTTATCCAGAAGGATAAGACCCTGGCTTCAGTTGCCCTTTCTTGGGCTGAGTTGTCCGTCGAGATACAGGCTCTAATCGAATCTGGGGCTGCAGGCCTGTTTATTCATGCTGCCTTTGTATCGAAGCACTCGATTCTGCTGCAGATGTGCGACAATCCACTTGCCATTGAGGCTCTTGATGGGAGACCTCTACAGCCTGCCCATGTGACTCAATGTTCCATTGTCCATGGCTGTAGGGGCTCTTCACCATGAGATAATCGAATTCCAAGTTATTTCCTCACCTAAGTTTCCGCTGGTTATTTATTATCCTTGGTTACAGAGGCACAACCCCTCTTTTGATTGGCTCCGTGCTGAGGTTCTCTCCTGGTCGCCTCAATGCAGTAAGTCATGCTTCCAGAAGGTAGCCAAGGCACCTCTTCACTCTCCTCCCTGCCGGAGGAGTACTGCGATTTTAGTGATGTCTTTGACAAAGGTCAAGCCAGTAGTTTATATAAACAAGAAAGTGTAGCGCTAAAGTGTATTTAGTGAAGATAGGAGGTTTTTGAGTGGGGAGAGGTCAATCCACATTGGGAGTGGCATGTAACCCCATCCAAGCCAAAACCAAATACAAGTGTAAACAAACAATATCACCACCTAAGTAAAAAGGTGCAATGCTTTTTCTTTCAAGAGAAATGCAAATATACATGAAAAAAATAGGTGAAATAACTCAACCAATAGTATTCTCAAAAGTCCACATTTTTGGTAGTGAAAAAAAGAAAAATAAGAGTAGGAAATATAAACAATGTCCACAATATTGGTGAAGAAGTGTAAATCCCAAGTGGATAATATAGGCTTAGCAATTTAATCCATATGTTGCATAATGCCGATGAAACAAATAGAACCCAAGGCAGATATCTTCACAATAAAGAGACTCCAAATCAAAGTGAAAGGTAGAATACTCTTACCAACTTCGGTGGACTCACAAGCCGTGGGCGGTGAGTCTAAAGAGCTTGTACTGTCTCACGATGAATGACAGTGTAACGAAGGGTTGTGCACCGGAAGGTATCCTCCTCAGATGGGGAACCCAGAGACTGTCCTGAGGGTATTTAAAAAGTATATAACAGGCAGAGTAGTGTTATAAAAGCTGTGGCGTCTTGAGCGCCCTCTCACTTGTGCTTCAAAAAGCCAGTAGTTTACCTCCACACCGGTCGTATGATTGCGCAATTGACTGTCAACCTGGTGCCAGAACCCCTCGTGGCCAGGTTTAACCTTTGTCGGTCTTGAAGAATAGGGCCATGGAGGAGTATGTTGCAGACGCACTTTCTCGAGGTTTCATCCGCAAATCCTCGTCTCCTGCTGGTATCTTCTTTGCGAAGAAGAGTGGTGAACTGAGACCTTGTATTGATTATAGGGGTCTCAATCGTTTCACGATTAAGAATGCCTATCCGATTCTGTTGATTACGGAGTTATTTGACTGCCTCAAGGGAGCAACGGTTTTCACAAAGCTTGATTTGAGAGGGGCATACAATCTCGTGAGGATTAAGGAGGGCGACGAGTGGAAAACTGCATTTAATACCAAAACAGGCCATTATGAGTATCTCGTAATGCCTTTTTGCCTTTGTAACGCCCCGGCAGTTTTCCGGGAATTTATTAACAATGTCCTCCGAAATTTGTTGCAGTTATATGTGGTGGTTTATCTCGACGATATCCTCATATTTTCCAAGTCCCTTGAGAGCCACCACATAGATGTCTATCGTGTGCTTCAGAAACTAAGAGAGAACAATCTCTATTGTAAATATCGAGAAGTGCGAATTCCATCGCGAACAGCTTAAATGGGTTATGTCATTTCCCCTTCTGATTTTTCGATAGATCCAGAGAAACTTTCAGTGGTCCTACAGTGACCTCGACCCGTGGGTTTACGTCCTCTGCAGCGTTTTCTTGGCTTTGCCAACTATTATCAGAAGTTTATTCGTAACTTCTCGTCTCTGGTAAAGCCCCTGACTAATATGACCAGAAAGGACGGTAACTCACAGAGTTGGTCACTGGAGTCCATTAGGGCCTTTGAGAGTCTCAAGGCTGCTTTTGTTTCTGCTCCTGTGTTGTCACATCCTGATCCTACGTTACCTTTTATCCTTGAGGTTGATGCTTCTGAGACTGGAATTGGCACCCTTCTGTCTCAACATCCTACCTCTGAGAGCGCTATGCATCCTTGTGGCTATTTTTCCAAGAAATTGTCACCTGCGGAGTGCAATTACGAGATTGGTGACAGAGAGCTGTTAGCGATCATTTTAGCCCTGAAAGAATGGAGACATTTCGTCGAAGGTACCACTGTGCCGGTTCTCATTCTTACTGACCATAAGAATCTCACATTCTTGTATGGGATCTTTTCTTGTGTAGTTTCAATGACATTGTCTCATTCGTACCTGGTACTAAGAATGTAAGGGCTGATTCTTTGTCACGACAATTTTCCTCCACTTCCAAGATGGATTCGGTTCCAGTTCCTGTGATTCCTCCTGATCGTATTCTGGCTATGGTTCGCACCAGTCTCACTTCTCCTTTGGGTAAAAAAATTCTTGCTGCTCATCAGGTCCATGCTCCTTCTGAGAAACCCTGTGACCACTGCTTTGTCCCAGAGAGTCTCCGTACTGCCATGCTCCAGACTTACCATTCTCCTAAGGCTGCTTGCCACCCTGGGAAGAATCAACTCTTTTGGGCCATTTCCCAACAATTCTGGTGGCCTAGTCTACGTGTTGATGTAACCACCTCCGTAGCTGCTAGTTCCGTGTGTGCTCAGAGTAAGACTCCACAACATCTTAAAGTGGGCCTCCTATAACCCATACCCATTGGAGAAAGGAGTTACCCAGCTACCAGGGAAATACAGTTATCCTTATGGTGGTTGAATGGTTCTCGAAAATGTCCCATTGTATTCCACTTAAGAAGTTGCCCACTTCTAAGGAACTGGCTTCCATTTTTGCTCGGGAGATCTTTCACTTACATGGGCTACCCAAGGTGATTGTCTCGGACAGGGGTAGTCAAGTTTGTGTTCCCGTTCTGGCGAGCCTTTTGTGCTCAGTTGAGAATTCAGCTTGCTTTCTCCTCTGCGTATCACCCGCAGTCTAATGGGGCCGCAGAACGAGCCAATCAGTCCTTGGAGCAATTCCCACGTTGCTATATTTCTGACCATCAGAACAACTGGTCAGATCTCTTACCATGGGCGGAGTTGTTTGTCCACAATAGTGCCTTGAATTCTGCTTCCCGATTGTCCCCGTTTATGGCGAACTATGGTTTCCAACCTTCCATGTTGCCTGACTCATTTGTTCCGCAGAGTATTCCTGCGTTAGAGGAGCATCTTCCTGGTCTTCTTTCGACTTGGGCACAAGTCCAGTTGGCTTTGCGACATGCTAATGATAGGTACAGACTACATGCTGACCGCAGACGCCTGCCTGCGTATTCCTACCAGGTTGGGGACAGGGTCTGGCTGTCATCTCGCAACTTCTGACTTCGTGCTCTCTCTCTGAAGTTTGCACCTCTGTTTACTGGGCCTTTCCGTATTCTTCGCAGGAATCACCAAGTGGCTTACACATTAGACCTTCCTTCTAATATGCATATCTATTTCATGTCTCCTTAATAAAACCTTTGGTCTGCAACCACTTTACCACCTCGGTGCCTCGTCCTCACCCTGTACAAGTTGAGAACCATGAGGAGTATGAAGTACAGTCCATTGCTGACTCCCGTAGGTTCCGTGGGCGCATACAGTACCTGGTGCATTGGAAAGGGTACAGTCCCCGAGGAACACTCTTAGGTCTCATCCTCGGGCGTACATACCCCTGTCCTCCTCTGTGATTTCCATAGATTTTTTCCCCTCGGGTCTTGTGGCCCTCATTGGGGGTCTGGGGGGTCATTGGGGAGGGGGTACTGTCAGGGCTGGGCTCAGCCCTTCCTTCTCAAAGCTGGCTGCTCAGCTGTTAGCTAACTGCCAGCTCCTTTCTCTGCACAGTGACTCACCTGTTGATGATATCCTGCTCGTCAGTCCTGCCTACTTAAGCCATCCAACCCAGATGATTTCTGCCTTCGCCTTGGTCACATCTCTAGAGACGCTCTCCTGTGTTCCTGTTAACCACTAGCTGCCCGCCCACTATCATATAACGGTGGGACGAGGCAGCTCTCATTCTGGGTGGACGTCATATGATGTGATCGCCTTCCCGAGCCACTAGGGGGCGCGCCCACGCCGCGTCACTGGGGACCCGATGCATGTGCCCGGCGCCCGCCGGGCACCCACGATTGCCCAGTAACCGAGCAGGACCGTGGATCTGTGTGTGTAAACACACAGATCCACGTCCTGTCAGAGGAGAGGAGACCGATGGTGCGTCCATTGTACATGGGGACACCGATCGGTCACCTCCCCCAGTCAGTCCCCTCCCCCCACAGTTAGAATCACCTCCCTAGGACACACATTAACCCCTCGATCACCCCCTAGTGTTAACCCATTTCCTGCCAGTCACATTTACATAGTAATCAATGCATTTTTATAGCACGGATCGCTGTATAAATGTGAATGGTCCCAAAAATGTGTCAAAAGTGTCCGATATGTCCGCCTCAATATCGCAGTCACAATAAAATCGCAGATCGCCGCCATGACTAGTAGAAAAAAAATAAAAATGCTATAAATCTATCCCCTATTTTGTAGTCGCTATAACTTTTGCACAAACCAATCAATATACGCTTATTGAGATTTTTTTTTACCAAAAATATGTAGAAGAATACATATCGGCCTAAACTGAGGAAAAAATTTGTTTAAAAAAATTGGATATTTATTATAGCAAAAAGTAAAAAATATTGTTTTTTCCAACTTGTCCCTATTCTTTTGTTTATAGCGCAATAAATAAAAACTGCAGAGGTGATCAAATGCCACCAAAAGAAAGCTCTATTTGTGGGGAAAAAATGATACAAATTTCATTAGGGTGCAGTGTAGCATGACCGCGCAATTGTCATTCAAAGTGCGACAGCGCTGAAAGCTGAAAAATGGCTTGGGCAGGAAGGGGGTGAAAGTGCCCTGTATTGAGGTGGTTAAAGACTAGCTTGGCTGACATTCCTTCTGGTTCCAGTTCCTGCTTGCTATTCTACTACGCTCATCTCTGGCTCCCTGACGTTTTGGCTTGTCTGACTATCCGTTCCGGTTCCTGAACTCTGGCTATGTTTTGCCTACGTTTACTCGGTTTCCTTTTTATTATTATTATTAAACAAGTGTGATTTAACTGTACTTCTCTCTCAGTCTGATTCATGGTTTCTGACACATAGAAGGTCAGAGTGTTAAATTCCCTAACCTTCAAAAATTCTAATTCCTTTTTGGAAATTAGACCCTCCCCGAAGGTCAAATGCAGTAGTCGATTAGGTTTATCCACCACAGCTGGAAAGGGATTAGAGGGAGGTTTTCGGGATTTGTGGGGGTCTGTCAATTGACGCATCACCTCCTTTTCGTATAGATCCGCTGACATTAGAACAATATTTCACCCCTAATCACTACCTTGAATAACCAAATTTGGAGCTTCTTCCAATTCTTGTAATGCCGGTCTCTCCTGTGTAGTCAAATTATCCAGTCCCTTCCAACCCCAATTGATGTGGTGGAGATCCTGTCTTACCAGATCTAAGAAGAGGCCAATCCACTTATGCTTAGATAGTGGGGGCATCTAGATTGAATTCTGACACCAGATAGTCTACTAAAGGTTACACTTGGCGTCTCGTCTTCCGAATCACTGGATTGATTTAATTCCAGTAGGGAGACGAGAGTATCCAAGGCTTCCTTTTCATCTTTATCTATCTCCACATGTGTTGGATGGTAAATTGGACTGTCTGCTTCTATGACAGTAGCTGAAAGCCACTTTCCTCAAAACAGGTTGAGGTCTTTAAAGATCTCAAACTCATTCATAGAAGCCGTAGGAGAGAAATATAAGCCTTTTTGTAATAATGAAATATGTGTATTGAGGGGGAACTCAGATAAGTAAGCGGGATCGACTCAATAACATCTAGGATTGGAAAATACATAGACCATTATCTCCAGCCTCTGGTGAAACTTATTTCGTCCTATTTAAAGGACACTGGAGAAACTATTTAGAAAAGGTACAATACCATGAGGATCTTATTTTGGTGACTGCGGATGTGTCCGCTTTATACACTTGTATACCACACAGTTTGGGCCTTTCAGCAGTTGAATTTTCTTTGAACAAAAACTCAAATCTCTCACTTATACATAAAAATTATACTATGGAGCTTTTAAGATTCGTTACAAAACACAATTATTTTTGGTTTCAGGGCAACTGCTTTTTACAGACCAAGGGCGTGGCCATGGGGGCCAAGTACGCCCCAAGCCTGGCTAACCTGTTAATGCCCTTTAGGAGGAGGATGTCGTCTATGCCCTTAACAAGCCCGAATTGGTGTTGTGGGCCAGGTATATAGACGACATCCTCCTCCTATGGAAGGGGGATAAGGCTTCCCTCGATGCTTTCATGGCCATTTTGAACCGGAACGATCGAAGTATTGTTCTGAATTATGAGGCCATAATTCAGAACAATATTTCACAATATTTCATAATTCACAACTATACATTTTCTAGACTTGGAAATCACAGCTACTAATAATCGCCTGGAACTTAGGACCTTCTTTAATCCCACCGACAGGAATGGCTACATTCCGGTGGACAGTTGCCACCACCATCTGTGGCTTCAATCCATCCCCCGAGGCCAATTCCTCTGCCTTAGGCGGAATTGTATGAGGGACAGTGATTTCCTCTCTCAGTCCTATATTCTCCGACAAAGATTTGTAGATAAAGGCTACAAGCCCTCAGATCTCAACGCCGATATTAGTGCGGTCTCCCTGATTGATAGAGCTACCCTCCTGGGGACTAAACCAAAAAGGGCCAGAGATGATAAATCCAAATGGCCCTTTTTTACGTCCTTTTCTATTCAGCATAAATAGATAAAAAAGATCTTTAACAAACATTGGAAAGTCCTACAGAGTGATAAAATCCTGGGAGCCTTCTCCCAGAAAAAGCAGCAGTCATCTTTAGGGGAGCACGCTCTATACAGGGCGACATTGCTCCTAATACTATAGATCCCCCCAAAAGTATTTTGTTCTTTCCGGAATGTAAAGGATATTTTCCTTTCAGAAAGTGTAATGTCTGTCTACATAATGCTCTAGGGCAGTGGTTCTCAACCTGGGGGTCAAATGACGATTTGCCAGAGGTCACCGAGTCCTGGGCTGTTTCTGAAGCCTGCACTGCTCTCCCAGCCTACCTGTGATTATAGTTGCCATTAAAAGTCTCCACTACAGTTCTCGGATCAGCAGATGACCTTGATCAAGAACACCTAAGTTGGCTTATCAGAACCCCCCCCAGCACTGCTACTGATCCCACCCCCCACCAGAACTGCCACTCACCCTACCCCCTCCAGCACTGCTACTCATCCCACCCCCCACCATCACTGCCACTCATTCCACCCCCCATCAGCACTGCCACTCATTCCACCCCCCCATCAGCACTGCCACTCATTCCACCCCCCCATCAGCACTGCCACTCATCCCACCCCCCACCAGCACTGCCACTCATTCCACCCCCCGCCAGCACTGCCACTCATCCCACCCCCCGCCAGCACTGCCACTCATCCCACCACCCGCCAGCACTGCCACTCATCCCAACTCCCCACCAGCACTAGCCACTTATACCAACTCCCCGCCAGCACTGCCACTCATTCCATTACCCCCACCCACCAAGGAGTAGGAGAATTAATAAAAATAGAGAATACATGGAAGGGAGAGCAAAAGAGGGGAAAGAACAAAGAAAAAGGGAGAAAAAGAATAAGAGAACAAGAAAGACAGCTAGAAAGAGGGATGGGGGGAAACAAACAAGAAATTAAGATAGAGAGAGATAAAAGGGAAAGAAAGGAGAACAAAGAGAAAGAGTGTTACATCCTAAAATGTACCATAAGGGGTTTTAATACTGTACGAGTGGAAGGGAGTCAGGGAGCGCTAAATGTCCATGGGTTAGGAGCACAAATTATTTGTCTTGCCTTTGGTGCGGACAACCCACGCTACAAAAATAATTTTACTGTTAGGGGTCCCCACAACTTGGGAAATTTTATCAAGGGGTCACGGCACCAGACAGGTTGAGAACCACTGCTCTAGGGAGATGTAAAACTGACACTTTCATGTCCACTGTTACCATGCACATATATTCTATGAAGCACTTTACCACCTGTGTAACGAGGTACATAGTGTACCTTATTACATGTCCATGTAAGAAACAATATGTGAGCCGGACTATTAGGAATTTCTCCATTAGGGTCAACGAACATTTGGCTAAAATCAAGAAAGTATGTCCTAAACACACTGTTTCTCGTCACTATCTTGAACACCATGGGAAAGATCCAACTGGTACCCAGTTCCAGATCATAGATCATTTTGTCCCCCACTGGAGAGGCGACTCATGCCTACGGGGTGTGTCTCGACTTGAGACCTTTTGGATATATGAGCTCAAGAGCTACTCGCCCCATGGCATGAATGTCGACTGGGATTTAAACAGCTTTATCAATCAGGCCTGATCCAGTTTTTCGTTTTTTCTTTTTCTGATTATCCCCAAATTTTATTGAGGTAATTGATGTAAGTAGGCTTTTTCTATACAATACCCCATTTTGAGTCTCTTTAGGCATAAATACATTTATTCCATTACATATATTGTCCCAGCATACAACTACATGGGCCTTTGGGGGTTTACACCAGGACCCATGAATGTATGTCTTTTGCGTGCGTTTGGATATACTACTCCATATGCATCAATTTGGTGCGCATGTTGAGTGGTTACTGCTTATGCTACTTGTGAACTATATATATATATATATATATCTCCATGTCTGGGTGTTCATTATATGTTGTTTTATATACACTGTACATATTTCACTTTTCCATCTAGTGGTAGTGGACTCGTGGGCTCCCTCTGCTGGTGAGTGCTACTATGCACCCTCCGGTAGGAGATTGGGCCACGATGAGCCCACTCATTTATCTTGGGTTTCTGTTGCCTTGATGTGACATTTGGCCTTTTATTACACTCATCGCTATAGTGGTAAACTAGGAACCCTTATGATGATGCTGCGACGAAGCCCTATTCCCTCAGGGAAAATGGGAACTTATGTATCGCATGCAGAGACGGTCACGTGACATACTGTGAACATGTCATGTGACTTTGTTTACATTGAGGGGAGTGTAGGTACGCATCATGCGTGCCAGGGTCTCCATGCGACCTCTTCGGAGGGTCGCACTACGTGACCCGACGACGTAATTGCGGCCGCTTCGTCATTGGAGAAGTAAACCTATTCGATATGGGATTTTGGTGTCACATGATCTTGCTGCCTGGACCCGCCCTCCTATTGGCAAATCCATGGAAGGAAGTGACAACGTCCTTACATCGCCCTGTTAATTTGACCGTGGCGATGCGCGGCTCAACTGTCACTGAGCATGCGCACGTATTACGTTCGTCACCGGGCTTGTGTACATTCCCAATGAGAATCGTGTGTGATAAAGTGACCTCCCAAACAGTGTTCTATTGGCCTATTCTTGTCAGGTGATGGCGGACTAAAGCGAGGCCTGGAGCGCACTACATGACGCTCGGTCTCTATTTTGGACCATATTATTCTGACATAGAATTTCCTGAAATAGGCAGTTTTAAACTAAGTTTGAGTTACCCTTTGTCATTTCAGTATATATACTGCCTCCCATGTTATATACAGTTTTAAATAAGTCCAGTTTGATGAGCCTGTTGTCTGGGCCCTCCCTTGGAGGGTGGATCATCTTGTTAGGAAATTTATTTAACTTGTAGCAATGTGAGGGGACAGAGATTTGCCCCTGTTAAAGACCTTTTCGTGTTGAAACGCGTCGGGCTAGCATTTACTGTACCCCACATTGCTTTTATCCTTCTTTTTAATGTTTTTGTGATCACTTTTTATTGCGTCATTTTAATACATGACATATTTCAATAAACCGTCTGGTTTTACCTGCACTATCCGGAGTCCTTCCTTTCCTTTTTCCATATGTTTGGTTTCTGGAGTCAATGAGGAACTGCATTTGGGCGACATCTACTTGGACTACAGACTGTCTGTGGAGCCCAGGAACCGGGAGTTGAGGACACCGGACCTACCTAACTTCCTCCTGTGTACAACACCAGATCCGGATCCAGACCTCATAGGATCCTGAGCCTATTTTACCCACTGTCGTACAACATGTACGAATCTAGGGAATCTAGGATGGAAAAGGACCTGGGGGTCCTAGTAGATGATAGGCTCAGCAATGGCATGCAATGCCAAGCTGCTGCTAATAAAGCAAACAGAATATTGGCATGTATTAAAAGGAGGATCAACGCAAGAGATAAAACGATAATTCTCCCACTCTACAAGGCTCTGGTCCGGCCGCACCTGGAGTATGCTGTCCAGTTCTGGGCACCAGTCCTCAGGAAGGATGTACTGGAAATGGAGCGAGTACAAAGAAGGGCAACAAAGCTAATAAAGGGTCTGGAGGATCTTAGTTATGAGGAAAGGTTGCAAGCACTGAACTTATTCTCTCTGGAGAAGAGAAGCTTGAGAGGGGATATGATTTCAATTTACAAATACTGTACTGGTGACCCCACAATAGGGATAAAACTTTTTCGCAGAAGAGAGTTTAATAAGATTCGTGGCCACTCATTACAATTAGAAGAAAAGAGGTTTAACCTTAAATTACGTAGAGTGTTCTTTACTGATATGCCCTGTACACACGGTCGGACTTTGTTCGGACATTCCGACAACAAAATCCTAGGATTTTTTCCGACGCATGTTGGCTCAAACTTGTCTTGCATACACACGGTCACACAAAGTTGTCGGAAAATCCGATCGTTCTGAACGCGGTGACGTAAAACACGTACGTCGGGACTATAAACGGGGCAGTGGCCAATAGCTTTCATCTCTTTATTTATTCTGAGCATGCGTGGCACTTTGTCCGTCGGATTTGTGTACACACTATCGGAATTTTCCGACAACAAAATCCGTTGTCAGAAAATTTTATATCCAGCTCTCAAACTTTGTGTGTCGGAAAATCCGATGGAAAATGTGTGATGGAGCCCACACACGGTCGGAATTTCCGACAACAGGGTCCTATCACACATTTTCCGTCGGAAAATCTGACCGTGTGTACGGGGCATAAGAGCGGCAAGGATGTGGAATTCCCTTCCACAGGTGGTGGTCTCAGCGGGGAGCATTGATAGCTTCAAGAAACTATTAGATAATCACCTGAATGACCGCAACATACAGGGATATATAATGTAATACTGACACATAATCACACACATAGGTTGGACTTGATGGACTTGTGTCTTTTTTCAACCTCACCTACTATGTGTGTCCACCTTGGTCGGTAAGAGTATTCATATACTTACCTTCGAAGTATTGATGAGAGTGACTACAGGCAACCTATATCTTATCCCCATTGGTTTGGTGTCACCCCAACAGGAAGAGCCCTCCTCCTCACATTTATGTGGACTGTTATCTTATGTTTGATGCTTACACACATTGTGTTTGAGCACAGCTGGTTTTGGTTTTTACACATCACACTTGGCTTTTTTATATGTACCACACCTATAGCACATGCACTACTTTGTTTTAGTGTGCATACTAGCGCTACACTATTGATTTACTATGACTATTTTTAAGTTCGGAGTAGTTTCTCTATTGGGATCAGTCATAGTGGAAATTGGCTGTATTAACTCTTGCGATTCCCTGATCTGGTCTGTGTTTGGTTCGTTTCTTTTTTCCTTTTCTTTTCCTTTTGCTCCTTTCTGGTTGGTTCTGGTTGTAGTTTTTGACAGACCTGTGTCGTTCTGTATAGTGTGAGCTTTGTCTAAAGAAAGTCACTGATTTGTCTATATGTTCTGATTCACTCTCAGATGATGACACCCCACTCTTAGAAGGCCTACTATTTCTACCCCTGCCACGTCTGGATCTACTTTTACCGCAAGGTACAGAGAGGTCAAAGGTTAAATCACTTTCCCAATCCCATATATTTTGGCAAATGTTTTCCTGTTTGGAGGTCCTCAGATTTTTCTGTACTCTCTCAACCTCTCTCTTTAAAAACTCATCATGTTTTTCCAAATCCTGATCCTGTTTGAATGGTTCCAGTAGTGCAGCACTCTCATCAATCTCAACCTGAATCTTATCCAGTTGAGCTTTTTCCTCCACTACAATCAATCGCATTATATCAAGTCCTCTATCCACACAACTCTTCTTCCATTTCTCAATGAACTTTGGGGTTTGCAGGTGTTCTGCAGGGATTACCTTCTCCCTGAGTCCCCTAGGAATAACACCCTGGGCAATATGGGAACTCAGGGAGGAAATATCCCACTTCCTAATGAGATGTTTAATAATTATTTTTTTGTGATTCGTTTTTTGAGAGATTCATGAGATGGATCTGATGCTGTTGGATCGGGGTTAAATGCTGCTGATATTTCCTGGTCAATCTTATCATTCAATTTATATGCCATGTAGATCACTCCCAATATGCCTTCCAATTTAAATTGCAAAAGTGGTAGGTGATCAAGCAATATTGAAAAGTTTTTTTGGGTCGCCGGATGACTGAGAAGGGATACTGAGAATATCCTGCATAGACGGTTACTCAAAAACATGAATAAAAGACACCCAGGCAGACTAATAATTAATTAGTGCACAGGGTAGTTCAAAGTCAAAACCCTATCCCTATGCTGAGGCCCCCACCTAAAATGACCGGTGTGGTTCCTTAAGGTCATGCATAAACATGAACCTTATAAAGGAACACTATGGACCTAAAAAAAAAATCAACTTTATTGAATATGGTTAAAATGAATTAGTGCAAAAAACTACAATTGATGTAAACATTAAAAAATGACAATGTTGTCAAACAACTCAGAGACCTGCCGGCAGCACACCTCATACACCCACCACATACAGTCCACACTGCAATAAGTCTATGGGGATACATTGACTCTCTCACAATCAGTGGGATAAGAAAGGATGAGATTATTCAAATGGTGAATCTACTCAATCCACAGAGACCAAAACCTGGTAAGAGCTGTGAAAATTTGGGATCAACACCCTCAAAAACTAGCTCTGGACAGAACTTTAAAAAAAAAAATAGCTGGATAGCTTCCTAAATGCACATAATATAACTGGATACTAACATATAGGTAATCACACCAGAGATAGTTGATCCAGGAAATATCTGACTGCCTCCTTGGGAATTTTTTTCACCTGCTAGAGCAAATTGGTTTAAGCTGTATTGTTTTTTTGCCTTCCTCAGGACCAACCGTGGGTATACTAGGATTGTGTATATGGAGGCTATTTATTTGTTTTTTTTTTTCCAACTGGATAGACTTTTTTCAACATGACAAAGTACATAACTACTGTATGTACAGCTAGTCCTGTGGTGAGGAACACTTACCAAAAGTATTGGGTCGCCTGCCTTTACACACACATGCACTTTAATAGCATCCCAGTCTTAGTTCCTAGGGTTCAATATTGAGTTGGCCCATACTTTGCAGCTATAAGGCCTCATATGTACACTGCTGCTGTTAAACGGACATATAGGAGCAGTTGGGCATTTTTTTCAGCTGCCTCTGAACTCTCCTCTGTGTTATCTTATCAGTACATGTACACAGGGTCGTTTATAGTCGTTTCTAGGTAATGCAAAAAAATGCGTTCAGGACAGATGTTCAGAAGCGTTTAAAACGGCAAATGCCCGTAACAGCTTGTAAATGTGTGTAAACGCGGTAACTCGCGTTTAGCCGCATTTTATTTACAGGCATTTTTCATTTTTGGCTATTTAAAAAAAAGAAAAAGCATTTTAAAAACGCTTCTAAATGCAAACGCGGCAAAACGCCGCATGTAAACGTGGCAAAACTGACATTTTAAACGTCGTTTACCATCTGTCACGTTAAATCGTTCAGGAGAGGAAGCCTAACAGCTTAAACTCTTCTGAGAACGCTGTTCATAAGGTTTAGGGGTGTGTCTATGGGAATGTTTGACTATTCTTCCAGAAGTTTATTTGTGAGTTCAGGCACTGATGTTGGACGTGAAGGCCTGGTTCACAGTCTCTGCTCTAATTCATCCCAAAAATGTTCTACCGGGTTGAAGTCAGGACTCTGTGCAGGCCAGTCAAGTTCCTCCACTCAAAACTCGCTCATCCATGTCTTTATGGACCTTGCTTTGTGCACTGATCCAAATCATTTGGTGGAGAGGGGATGTGTGGGTTTATTTTTCAGGTGTTGGGCTTGGCCCCTAAGTTCCAGTGAAGGGAACTCTTAAGGCATCAGCGTACCAAGACATTTTGGACAATTTCATGCTCCCAACTTTGTGGGAACAGTTTGGGGATGGCCCCTTCCTGTTCCAACATGACTGCACACCAGTGCACAAAGCAAGGTAAATAAAGACATGGATGAGCGAGTTTGGGGTGGAGGAACTTGACCTGCCTGTACAGTCTTGACCTCAACCCATATAACACCTTTGGGATGAATTCGAGCGGAGACTGCGAGTCAGGCCTGACCTCACAAATGTGCTTCTGGAAGAATGGTCAAACATTCCCATAGACACACTCCTAAACCTTGTGGACAGCCTTCCCAGAAGAGTTGAGGCTGCGAGTCAGGCCTGACCTCACAAATGTGCTTCTGGAAGAATGGTCAAACATTCCCATAGACACACTCCTAAACCTTGTGGACAGCCTTCCCAGAAGAGTTGAGGCTGTTATAGCTGCAGCTGCAAAGGGTGGGCCAACTCAATATTGAACCCTACGGACTAAGACTGGGATGCCATTAAAGTTCATGTGTGTAAAGGCATACTTTTGGTAATATAGTGTATATACAGTGCCTTAAAAAAGTATTCACACCCCTTGAAATTTTCCACATTTTTGTCATGTTACAACCAAAAAAGTAAATGTATTTTATTGGGATTTTATGTGATAGACCAACACAAAGTGGCACATAATTGTGAAGTGAAACGAAAATGATAAATGGTTTTCAACATTTTTTACAAATAAATATGTGAAAAGTGTGACGTGCATTTGTATTCAGCCCCCTTTATGCCCCGTACACACGGTCGGATTTTCCGACGGAAAATGTGTGATAGGAACTTGTTGTCGGAAATTCCGACCGCATGTAGGCTCCATCACACATTTTCCATCGGATTTTCCGACACACAAAGTTTGAGAGCAGGATATAAAATTTTCCGACAACAAAATCCGTTGTCGGAAATTCCGATCGTGTGTACACAAATCCGACGGACAAAGTGCCACGCATGCTCAGAATAAATAAAGAGATGAAAGCTATTGGCCACTGCCCCGTTTATAGTCCTGACGTACGTGTTTTACGTCACCGTGTTCAGAATGATCGGATTTTCCGACAACTTTGTGCGACCGTGTGTATGCAAGACAAGTTTGAGCCAACATCCGTCGGAAAAAATCCTAGGATTTTGTTCTCGGAATGTCCGAACAAAGTCCGACCGTGTGTACGGGGCATTACTCTAATACCCCTAACTAAAATCTAATGGAACCAATTGCCTTCCAAAGTCACCTAATTAGTAAATAAAGTCCTCCTGTGTGTAATTTAATCTCAGTATGAATACAGCTGTTCTGTGTTCTGTTACTCTGATACCCCTAACTAAAATCTAGTGGATGAATGAAAAACAAACTGCGCTAAATGATCCACATAAACTTAAAGCAGCAACTCTGTTGTGAGATACATGAACCACAATTATAAAAAAGAGCTGCGCATCTCTTTTTTATAATTGTAAAATCTAGTGGAGCCAATTGCCCTCAGAAGTCACGTAACTAGTAAATAGAGCACCTGTGTTTAATTTAATCTCAGTATGAATAGAGCTGTTCTGCGAAACCCTCAGAGGTTTCTTAGAGAACCTTCGTGAACAAACGGCATCATGAAGTCCAAGGAACACACCAGAAAGGTCAGGGATAAAGTTGTGGAGAAGTTTAAAGCAGGCTTAGCTTATAAAAAAATATCCCAAGCTTTGAACATCTTACGTAGCACTGTTCACTCCATCATCCGAAAATAGAAAGAGTATAGCACAACTACAAACCTACCAAGAAATGGCCTTCCACATAAACTGACAGGCCAGGCAAGGAAAGCATTAATCAAAGAAGCAGCCAAGAGGCGCATGGTAACTCTGGAGGAGCTGCAGAGATCCACAGCTCAGGTAGGAGAATCTGTCCACAGGACAACTATTAGTCGTGCACTCCACAAATCTGGCCTTTATGGAGGAGTGGCAAGAAGAAAGCCATTGTTGAAAGAAATTCATAAGAAGTCCTGTTTTTGCGAGAAGCCATGTGGGGGGGACAGCAAACATATAGAAGAAGGTGCTCTGGTCACATCAGAACAAAATAGAACAAAACGCTATGTGTGGCAGAAAACTAACATTGCACATCACCCTGAACACACCATCCCCCACCGTGAAACATGGTGGTGGTAGCAACATGTTGTGGGGATGCTTTTCTTCAACGGGGACAGGGAAGCTGGTCAGAGTTGATGGGAAGATGGAGCCAAATACGGGGCAATCTAAGAAGAAAACCTGTTAGAGTCTGCAAAAGATTTGACTGGGGCAGAAGTTCACCTTCCAGCAAAATCCTAGAAAAATGGGCAAAAGTTTCACTCTCTAGGAGGTGCAAAGCTGGTAGAGACATCCCAAAAAGACTTGCAGCTGTAATTGCAGCTTAAGGTGGTTCTACAAAGTATGGGCTGAATACAAATGCACGCCACACTTTTCACATATTTATAAAAAAAAATTTAAATCATTTATAATTTTACTTCCACTTCACAATTATGTGCCACTTTGTGTTGGTCTATCACATAAAATCCCAATAAAATAAATTTACGTTTTTTGGCTGTAACATGACAAAATGTGAATAATTTCAAGGGGTATGTAAACTTTTCAAGGCACTGTATATATACATACATATACATTATATATGTATGTATGTATATATATATATATAAACACACAGTGGGGACGGAAAGTATTCAGAACCCCTTACGTTTTTCACTCTTTGTTATATTGCAGCCATTTGCTAAAATCCTTTAAGTTCATTTTTTTGCTCATTAATGTACACACAGCACCCCATATTGAGAGAAAAACACAGAATTGTTGACATTATTGCAGATTTATTAAAAAAGAAAAACTGAAATATCACATGGTCCTAAGTATTCAGACCCTTTGCTCAGTATTTAGTAGAAGCACCCTTTTAATCTAATACAGTTATGAGTCTTTTTGGGAAAGATGCAACAAGTTTTTCACACCTGGATTTGGGGATCCTCTGCCATTCCTCCTTGTAGATTCTCTCCAGTTCTGTCAGGTTGGATGGTAAATGTTGGTGGACAGCCATTTTTAGGTCTCTCCAGAGATGCTCAATTGGGTAAGTCAGGGCTCTGGCTGGGCCATTCAAGAACAGTCACGGAGTTGTTGTGAAGCCACTCCTTCGTTATCTTAGCTGTGTGCTTAGGGTCGTTATCTTGTTGGAAGGTAAACCTTTGGCCCAGTCTGAGGTCCTGAGCACTCTGAGAAGGTATTGGTCCAGGATATCCCTGTACTTGGTCGCATTCATCTTTCCCTTGATTGCAACAAGTCGTCCTGTCCCTGCAGCTGAAAAACACCCCCACAGCATGATGCTGCCACCACCATGCTTCACTGTTGGTGAAGTATTGGACAGGCGATGAGCAGTGCCTGGTTTTCTCCACACACAACGCTTAGAATTAAGGCCAAAAAGTTCTATCTTGGTCTCATCAGACCAGTGACTCTTATTTCTCACCATCTTGGAGTCCTTCAGGTGTTTTTTAGCAAACTCCATGTGGGCTTTCATGTGTCCTGCACTGAGGAGAGGCTTCCGTCGGGCCACTCTGCCATAAAGCCCTGACTGGTGGAGGGCTGCAGTGATGGTTGACTTTCTACAACTTTCTCCCATCTCCCGACTGCATCTCTGGAGCTCAGCCACAGTGATCTTTGGGTTCTTCTTTACCTCTCTCACCAAGGATCTTCTCCCCCGATAGCTCAGTTTGGCCGGACTGCCAGCTCTGGGAAGGGTTCTGGTCGCCCCAAACGTTTTCCATTTAAGGATTATGGAGGCCACTGTGCTCTTAGAAACCTTAAGTGCAGCAGAAATTTTTTTGTAACCTTGGACAGATCTGTGCCTTGCCACAATTCTGTCTCTGAGCTCTTCAGGCAGTTGCTTTGACCTCATGATTCTCATTTGCTCTGACATGCACTGTGAGTCCAATCGAGTCCAATCAGTATTATCAAATACAGCTGGACTCAAATGAAGGTGTAGAACCATCTCAAGATGATCAGAAGAAATGGACAGCACCTGAGTTAAATATATGGGTGTCACAGCAAAGGGTCTGAATACTTAGGACCATGTGATATTTCAGTTTTTCTTTTTTAATAAATCTGCAAAAATGTCAACAATTCTGTGTTTTTCTGTCAATATGGGGTGCTGTGTGTACATTAATGAGGAAAAAAATGAACTTAAATGATTTTAGCAAATGGCTGCAATATAATAAAGAGTGAAAAATTTAAGGGGGTCTGAATACTTTCCGTCCCCACTGTATATAAACACACACAGGCAACAGTAACTCAAATAACCACTCGTTACAACCAAGGTATGCAGAATATGTATAAACATAAAAGGGAAGTAATGGGTTCTGTTAAGGTATGTCCACAGAGATATACACCCTTGGTCCACTCACCACAGGCTACCCGGGTAGGAAATTGGCTACTGAGGGTCTTAGTCAGGGCTAATCATAAAAGTACAAAATGTATTAAATCCAAAAATTACCAGCTAAAAAGATGCACAATGTGGAAAGCAGTATCATTGCAACTTCACACATATTGGTTCAAAAGTTTAAAACACTGAAAGTGAGGAATAGAAGTTGACAGGGGACAGAAGAAACACACATGACATTACACAAAAACAAAATGGTCCAGACGATGCTACGCTACTCTTTTTTAGCGAAATGCGTTGATGTCACCACAGTCACGTGACGCCAATCACAGTATGCCCTGCTCTAACAGGGATTAGGAACGGAAGGCGACTCATTCTTCTGCCTGACTCAAACGGCATTTGCCGTGGATTGCCCCGTCGATCACTCTACCTTTTCAGAGAGCTGGCTGACCTTAAGTGCGACTGATACACAGCACTGGCCCAGCATCGATACAGTGGCAACTGTAGAAAGCCTGAATTCATCAGGATGTGGTAACGTATGGAAGTATATCCTCACATATTACTTGTTGGAACAGCTGATCTGAACTACTTCCTTTAAAGAGGTTGATCAGAAGCGTGCTACATGAATTTCTTGATTCTCAACAAATTCCAAACAGTGGTCCTCCCCTGCACATTCATTCACCTTGCAGTTAGCCTTGGTCATTATATGAATGGACAAAGAATGTTGTGCTTATTCTGCTAGTGAGTTTTTGAATATACTGAATACTCTGCACCTGGGTTGTAATCATACACACACATCGAGAAGCACCCTGTTAATGGATTGGACATCAGGTGTGAGGGAATCTTTCTGAACTTGTGGTACATGATCACCAATGTTTCTTAATCTTTGTGCCTCCCTCCATCTGGCCAATTACGCTAATAGGGTGGTTAGTCCTTATCTTAATGCACATATCTGCAGAGATCTAATCTTGGACAGAGTGCTCTAAGGAGCTCCTAGGATTAAAGTGGAGTTCCACCCAAAAGTGGAACTTCCACTAATCAGATTCCTCCCCCCCTCCGGTGACACAGTTGGCACCTTTCAGGGGGGAGGGGGGTACAGATACCTGTATATTACAGGTATCTGTACCCACTTCCGGCATAAATAGCCGCAGAATCTGCGGTTATTTACGCCACTTCCTGCTCCCTCCCGCTGCCTGCTGGGAAACACACACGGGTCCCAGAGGCAGCAGGGAGCATTCGTATTGCGCGGCGCGACTCGCGCATGCGCAGTAGGGAACCGGGAAGTGAAGCCGCACGGCTTCATTTCCTGATTCCCTTACCGAAGATGGAGGCGGCAGCACCCGAGGACGGAGAGACGCTTCGGCCTCGGGTGCCGACATCGCGGGCGCCCTGGACAGGTAAGTGTCCATGTTTTAAAAGTCAGCAGCTGCAGTATTTGTAGCTGCTGACTTTTAAAATTTTTTCTTTCGGCGGCGCTCCGCTTTAAGGATACCATCCTCATTCATAGACTTTACACCTACTGGACTAAAATCCGGATATAGTGCTCCAACAAGTTCTCATACCAGGACAACACTATCACCAGATCATTTCCAATCATAAACCTCTCATCAGAAATGAATCCAGTAAAAGTTAGTTTGTACTGTCTCAGGGGCCAGTCACATAACGACTGTCAGGAAATATTGACAAGTTTCTTCACGCAACCAAGCGATAATTATCGCATGACAATCCTATGTGAATTGTATTTGGCGTCCAGACTTTTGTTTTTGATTTTGTGTAATGTCATGTGTGTTTTTTTTGTCTCCTGTCAACTTCTATTCTTCACTTTCAGTGTTTTCAACTTTTGAACCAATATTTGTGAAGTTGCAATGAGACTGCTTTCCACATGTGCATCTTTTTTAGCTGGTAATTTTTGGACTTAATAAATTTTGTACTTTTATGATTAGTCCTGACTAAGACCCTCTGTTGCCTCAGTAGCTGCTTTCCTACCCAGGTAGCCTGTACCTTGGTTTCTTCTTGTATGCAGAATATGCAGGCTGTGCTTTAAAAAAAATTTTTTAACCACTTCCGGACCACCCACCGTGTATATATGTCGCTACATTGACGTTATATACCGTTGTTTTGGCAGCAGATAGCTGCCATAACCCCAGTATATTTTTAAACGGCGGGCAGTCTGCTTTAACATGAAAGTGGTCCCAGCAGCGGATTCCCCAAGAGATCACTTTGAAGGGCGGCAGGAGAGGTGCCCCCTCCCATTTATTTTCGCAGCTTACCGGAGCTGTCGGTAGCGCCGTAAACGATCCGATCACCTGATGGGCAGAAAGTCGAGTGAGGGCAAGATAGCCCCCACTCGACTCTATGTCATTGGAGGACTGGAGCTACGTTAAACGCCACTTCCGCCCTCCGGCCTTAAAGGGAAAAAAATATTTTCTTGAAAAAGAAAGACTTTTTTTTTTAATTGCTTTTAAGTGTAAATGTGAGATCTGAGGTCTTCTTGACCCCAGATCCCACTTTAAAAGAGGCTCTGTCCTGTTTTTTTTCTGTTACAGGGGATGTTTACATTCCTTTGTAATAGGAATAAAAGTGATCAAAAATATTTTTTTTATAGGGACAGTGCAAAAATAAACAATATAAAGTAAAATAAATAAGAAAAACTAAATTGTAGAATTTTTTAAAGCATCACATATGGAGATTTTTAAGTACCAAAACGGAAAATTGTATACTCACCTTTCCGTAATTTTCCTTTCCTGTCGCATCTCATGGCAGCATACACCTATGGGTTGTGGCTCCGCCCCCCGCAACCTGATAGGACCGCGTAGCTATTAAAGTCTGAGAGAACCCCTGCCCCAGCATTCTCCGTGTATATATACACCTCACCTCAGATGGGTGGGCATTTTGTATGCTACCATGAGATGCGACAGGAAAGGAAAATTACGGAAAGGTGAGTATACAATTTTCCATTTTCCTGTCGCATCATGGCAGCATACACCTATGGGTAATAACTCGCAAACTGGGTGGGTATGAGCAAAAGATAAGTTTTATTTAGAAGGTATTGAGGAGTTAGCCTGAATAATTGCTCTCCCAAATTCTACCGTGGACAATCTAGCGGAGTCCACTTTATAATGAGAAATAAAGGTGGTTTTTGAAGACCAAGTGGCTGCTTTGCAGATGGTTTCGGCTGATACCCTGCAGTAGGCCACCCAGGAGGTCGCCATTGCCCTTGTGGAGTGTGCCCTTAAGCCCTCAGGTACTCGTGTGTTGTTAGATGCGTAAGCTCTCTTAATGATCTTCACCAACCATGCTGCGATGGTGCGAGAGGTTGCTGCTTGTCCTCTTCTGAATCCATGGTTAAAGTGGAAAGATGATGACACCTTCGGGATGAAGCGATCCGATGGTTTTAAGACTACTTTATCTGGATAGAACATTAGGTATGGTTCCCTAGCCTGTAAGGCCTGAATTTCCGATACCCTTTTAGCTGATGTAATTGCTATTAGGAAAGTGACTTTGAGAGTTAGGTCCTACAGGGAAACATTCTCTAAGGGAAAAAATGGCTCATGGGATAAGGCTTCCAACACTACTGAAAGATTCCATGTCGGGAAGGAAGGTTTTCTAGGTGGCCTCAACTTTAGGCAAGCCTTCTGAAATTGGATGATGAGAGGTTCTTGAGCCCATTTCACTCCTGTCATAGCGGATAGGGCTGATACATGTACCTTCAGGGTACTAGACCTAAGACCTTTATCTAGACCTAGCTGGAGAAACTCGAGGATCTGAACAACTGATGGAGATGCCGGGTTCCAGGATTGCCATTGTGCGATTAAGAGAAAACTCTCCCAGATCCTTTTATAGGTTTTATTGGTCGTGGATTTTCTGGCCTGAAGGAGAGTGTCTATCACTTTCTGGGAGCAACCTTGGACTAAGAACCTAGTCCCTTCAATCTCCATGCTGTTACATGCAGACTCTCCGGAAATGGGTGAAGGAGTTGCCCCTGCGACAGTATATCCGCTGTCATTGGGAGTGTCAATGGTTCTGCTGTGCTCAATTGGAGGAGCGTCGTAAACCATGGTCGTCTCGGCCAAAATGGGAGGACTGCTAACACTGTGGCTTTCGACCTCTTGAGTCTGAGTAAGAATCTCGGAATGAGTGGCGTTGGAGGAAAGATGTACCCCAAACGGAAGTTCCAGTCATGCTGTAGGCAATCCGTGCCTTCTACCGATGGGAAAGGAATTCTGGTTAGATACCTCTGGCATTTCGTGTTGACCGGTGTTGCCGCTAGGTCTATGTCCGGTATCCCCCAGGTTTGGGTTATGAGGGTAAAGGCTTGGTGACTTAAGGCCCACTCGTTGTTTGATACAAAGGTCCGACTTAGAGAGTCGGCTAGTTGATTTTGGACTCCTGGGACATACGTTGCCGTTAATCCTGACAGGTTCAGCTGTGCCCACTCGAAGACTGGACGGACTTCCTGCATCATGGAGTGACTCCTGGTGCCCCCCTGCCTGTTGATATGGGCAACTGCCACCCTGTTGTCCAATTTTAGCAGGACCTCTTTTCCCCTGAGGAGGGGGCTGAAGGCTAACAGAGCTTGGAATGCTGCTTTCATCTCCAATATATTTGAAACCACGTTCTGTGTTTTGAATGTCCAAAGACCCTGGACTGCGTGATGGCGGTAGTGTGCCCCCCAGCCCTTCAGGCTGGCGTCTGAAGTGATTACTTCTTGAGGAAGAGGGACTATATGCCTGCATCTCTTCAGATTGTTCAATCTGGTCCACCACCAGAGTGATTGTTTTATTTCTTTCTGGATTATGAGACAATGATACCCCGTTCCATTGTTTTAACAGTGATGCTTGCAGAGGTCTGGTGTTCCATTGGGCCCATTGTACCATTGGAATGGTTGCTGAGAATGACCCCAGTATGCTGAGGTACTCTGGTAGTGTGGTAGAGGCTAATAACTTTCTTGCCTTCTGAATGAGACTGGGAATTTTTTCCCGTGGAAGTTCTACCGTGTTGAGACGGGTGTCTAGTTCCGCCCCCAGGAATATCATTCTCTGAGTGGGCTGCAGATTGCTTTTCCCCCAGTTTATGATCCAGCCGAAGTTTTGTAGGGTGGTAATCAGAATGGATCGATGCAGTAGAAGGGAATCCTGATTGTCTGCTAGCAAAAGGATGTCGTCCAGGTAATGATGGACTCTCAATCCTTGTTCTCTTAGTAAGGCTATTACTGGCAGTAAGATTTTTGAGAATGTCCTTGGAGCGGTGGAGATCCCGAACGGGAGACTTCAGAATTGAAAATGATGAAGACCTACCGCAAAGCGGAGAAACTTTTGGAATGAGATGTGAATGGGGACGTGCAGCTAGGCGTCCTGTAAATCGACGGAAAGCATCCAATCCCCAATATTCATGGCCCGAAGAATTGACTGGAGGCTCTCCATTTTGAATGTCTCGACTAAGATTGAGCGATTGAGATTCTTTAGATCTAAGACAGGGCGGAGATCCCCTGATTTTTTCTTCACCAGAAACAACGGGGAATAGAATCCCGTTGACCTTTGGGATATTGGAACTTCCACTATGGCTTCCTTTTGTAACAGGTCTTGGACGTATCTTGTCAGTAGCATCCTTTTTTCCCGAGATGCCGGTAATCTGGTTACAGAGAATTGGTCTCTTGGAGCCCGTGTCTTGAATTTCCATTTGTGCCCGAACTGGACAGTGTCTATCGTCCATGGGTCCTTTATTGTATCCGCCCAGACCTGCTTGAAACTCATGAGTCTGGCCCCCACTAAAACTGGGTGGGAGGACGCACCTTCAAAAAGACTTTTGTTCCCCTGTGGTAGGGGCCTTAGACTTTCGGAGCTTGGGGAATGATGACTGGGGATTCTTCCAGTTCCTCCTATACTCTTTCCCAGGCCTGTAGGATCTTGCCTCTTTGTATTTATCTGGTAGATTTCTTCTAGAAACTGGTGGTCTCTGCTGTCTGGGCCTCCTATCTGAAGGAATGAGTCCCGATTTTCCTCCGGTGACTTTAGAAATAGCAGAGTCCAGTTTTTCTCCAAAGAGGTTTACGCCATCAAAGGGAATTTTACACCAGTTGGACTTTGAGGAGGGGTCTGCCGACCAGGGTTTTAACCAAAGCGCCCTTCTGGCTATTACTGAGCTTAACATTGCTCTTGAAGTGGTTTTAATTATATCCACAGAGGCTTCTACGACAAAGTCGCCTGCGAGACTAAGTTCTTGGAGGGCTGACATAACTTTCTCTTGTTCCACCCCTTCTGACACCAGCTTCTCAGCCATCGTGGACCAGCTTGAGATAGCCTTGCCTACAGCAGCCAATGCTATTGCTGGCCTGCAAGCGCCACCTGTTGAGAGGTAGGTTCTCTTAAGATCCAGATCGATCTTTCTATCCAGGACATCTTTGAATGTGACTGCGTCCTCTATTGGAAGTGTTACGTGCCTAGCGAGGCGCATTAGAGAGGAGTCGACCACTGGAGGAGATATTAGTGGGTTGACGTTAGGCTCTTTAAGTGGTTAGAGTTTTTCTAATCTGTTGCTGAGGCCAGTTTTTTTCTCTGGCTTTTGCCACTCATCCTTAATTAGATCCTCAAGTTCATCAATGAACGGGAAGTTCTCTGGGTCTTTTTTAAGATTTGGAAAATATTTCCTCACTTTTTGAGGAGTTTCTTTTTCCTCCACCCAGTCGATCGCCTCCTTTACTGACTTCACGAATGGATCGATCAGTGAAAAGTCAAAGCCGGTGGATGCCTCTAGATCATCAGTGTCAGAGAGAGGGTCTGACGTTTTTGATGATGATGGAGCAGTGGATGAGGTATTTTGTATGGGTCTGCTGACCTCTGGCCCTGCGACTTGTGGTGATGGTTCGTTTGGTTCCCTAGCCTCTGTTTCTCTGTCCTTAGTTGCCTCGATGAAGCACGTGCGATAGGCTAGTTTGTCTGGAAGTGCTGTAGCACCGCAAATCCAGCAGGAGTTCCCGGGTGGACGGGAAGGCTGGGTGACAGGAGATTTCCTGCGCGCAGGGGATTTCTTGTGGTGGGAGCGACTATGCCTTGATCTTGATCGGCTTCTCCTGCGACTTGATCTGCTCCTCCTGCGACTTGAGCGGCTTCTGCGACTTGAGCGACTTCTGCCGCGCTCTGAGCGACTCTGCCTGTGGCTTGAGCGGCTCCTTCTTGAAGGCTCCCCTCGTCTTGAATGTGACGATCTAGAAGACCTGGTGGGGCTGTTTAATTTAAACAGCATTAGTGAGGGCTCTCTTTTTTTTTGCTTTCTTCATACTTACCCATCATCCCCTCTTACCTAGTAGGCTGGCGATGGTCTACCTGGGCAGCGGTCTCCATGAAAAGGTGATGAATCAACCTATAACATTTAGGTGGCTTAGCATGCATGGGATAGCAGTTAGTAAGCAAGCAAAGAAAAAACCAGAGATCTTACCTGGGCGTGGAGATAGTAAGAGAGAGACAGGGTCGTACAGCTGGGTAGAGTAGCAAAGAGATCCGGTCAAAATTCCTCCTTACAGGCTCAGGAGAGAAGAGACAAGAAAATGCTGACATTTACAGCGTTTTTAAACTTGCCGCCGTCGCGGTGGTGATGACGTCACACTCGCGCATGCGCAGATGCGCTCCGAGGCCTCCGACGCCATTTTGGAAGCTGGAAAGTGGGATGCCCTGACTAGACACCGCTGTCTGCGCATGCGCGAAGAGCTGAGACGCTCGGTGCTAGGCACAGAGAGCGGAGGGGAGACAAGCTGGAGCTATGGAGACAGACAGGAGGGGAAGTTACCCACAGGTGCACTGAGAGGAGCTGGAGACCGCTACGATCCATAAACCTTTTTAAGGTTTGTAATGCATAGTAATATACCCCTGAGACCATCAGAGTGGGGTTCCTTCCATTAAGCTCATTTAGAGGCTGTACAGGATAGGACTTCCACCCAGGAGAGGCTAGAACCTGGCTGGGGCGAATGTTGGTAAGGGATGCATGTTTCGGTCCTTGACAGGTGAGGAAAAAAAGGAGAATGCTGGGGCAGGGGCTCTCTCAGACTTTAATAGCTACGCGGCCCTATCAGGTTGCGGGGGCGGAGCCACAACCCATAGGTGTATGCTGCCATGATGCGACAGGAAAGTTTGTTGCCATTCCACGAGTGTGCACAATTTTAAAGCATGACATGTTAGGTGTCAATTTACTGGGCGTAACATCTTTTACATTACAGAAAAAAATTGGGCTAACTTTACTGTTTTCTTATTTAATTTAAAAAAGTGTATTTTTTTAAAAAAATTGTGTTTGTAAGACTGCTGCGCAAATACTGTGTGACAAAGTATTACAACAATCTCCATTTTATTCTCTAGAGTCTCTGCCAAAAATAAATATATAATGTTTGGGGGTTCTAAGTAATTCTCTAGCAAAAAATACAGATTTTAACTTCTAAACAAGTGTCAGAAATAGGCTTGGCACTTAAAGGGGTTGTGTTTTTTTTTGTTTTTGTTTTTTAAAAATAATAAACATGTCATGCTTACCTTCATTGTGCAGTTAGCTTTGCACAGAGTGGCCCCGATCCTCCTCTTCTGGGGTCTCCCAGCGGCGGTGGTGGCTCTTCCCTGGATCGAGTTTCCACATTGGAGAAGGCTCCCGAGTCCTGCATCTGTGTCCATTCACACAGAATGCAGGACTCGACCCCGTCCCCCGGTGCCGAGTCCTGCTCGTTCCCGGCTGGAGGATGACAGCGTTCAGGGCTGCAGCACTACAGAAGGTTTTTCACCTCAATGCATAGAATGCATTGAGGTGAAAAACCATGAGGGTTTACAACCCCTTTAGGTGGTTAATTATTTTTATTTACATTTTTTGTACACTTTTTTTAAATGCATCTTTGTTTCTATCACAAGGGGTGAAGAAGCTTTGGGCAGTGTCAGGTACCCTTTTTTTAAACACCAGGGATCTATCAAACACAGATACTTCCCAGAGGAGATCGGAGAACAAATGTTTCTCCATCTCCTCTGTAGGCAGCCAACTTGACCACTTACAGCAGTCCTGGGCTCCCTTGTGGAACAGCTGTAAAGCCGCTCAATCACATTTATAGGAAAGGCGATCGTTGACTCTATGAAAGTGTAGTGGAGTATGAGTGCAGCTGCAGCCATGATCCCGGGATAACTACTTGTTGCCCAAGCCATATACAAATTTATATATATATATATATATATATATATATATATATATACACATACATAGATACACACACATACTGGGCAGCAAGTGGTTAAAGTCCATAAAACAGGCAAAGATTTTTCCATGTTTTGTATTGTGGAAATGATTCTTGATGGGAATGTGAAAAGATGTAGATGTGTTCTATGGTTTGGCATTAACCCTGTTTGACTTCTGTTCAGGACATTATACGGTGTTGGTAGGTCGAGTCAACCCAATGCGACCCCTTGTGGCCCTTTAATGTATTTGGTGCTGCCTTTCAGGGGTGACTATACTACCTCATAGCCTTCCATTTTAAAGAGGGACCAAGCACAATGTTTTGAATTCACTCCCACCAATTCAAAAGGTCACATCAGCTGACCTTGTGAAATGGCTGGTCTGAATGGTAAGAGAAATTTTGTGCCAGTTTCAAGGATGGATACTTGCTAGCCACAGACAAATGTATTGCTGTAGAGTAGAGGGTTAGAAGAACTGGGGTTTATAAAATGTACCCGCTTTTGAAGAAAAAAAAAAAATTGCAAAAATTCTCACCCGAGACTTTTCCTCTAGTCGTGTCATCATCACTATAGTGGCAGAACGCTGCTCCCATACCATCCGCCAGAAGTCTCCAAAGCTGTCTGGTAGAGGACCTTGTGTAGCTATATATGCATTTTGTTTTCGGTATCCATCAATATAGTTTGCATTGACATAGTCACTGCCAAGAATTCCTGCAAAAAACAACATCCATTATTTATTGCTAAAGGACGAAAGCAGGATTGGATAAAATAACTGGCATCTGCATTTTAAAAAATTCAATCAACTTTCACTATATGAAATACAGGGTTATGATTTTACAAGACAATCAGTATTATTTAACCAGGCAAAATGCAACAACTTTGTAAGGTACAGTCATCAGTTACAGTAAAGTATAGTAAACCTGTCTTCTTAAACTAACCCGTTCCTCTTGGGCCTGAGGCAATGGGATTTTTTTCATTTCAAATAGGTTTTGCATTTCCATTTCCATACAAGTCTATGGGAATGCAAAACCTGTCTAAACCGGTCAGATGCAGGTCAGAAACCAGTCAACACCTTAGATTTGTCTTAAACCAATGTTAAACCAATGCAACTGGCACAAGCCCAATGTCCATTGACACAGATGGTTGACACGTGGTTACATACTGTCAATAGTCAGGTTGGAAAAAAAAAAGTCCATCCAGTTCAAGCAACAGAATAAACCCCCCGAATAAACAGAATAGATAAATGGAAAACCTCCACATACAGAATCCTATAGCCATAGTAGATCCAGGGCAAGGCAAAAAAAAACCCATGAAGCATGGCCCAATTTGCTCCAGCAGAGGAAAAATAAATTCTTTCCTGATTTTCCAGAAGGCAATCAGATATTCCCTGGATCAATCCCTGATACAAATTTTTTTTTGTAACCTTGGCCAGATCTGTGCCTTGCCACAATTCTGTCTCTGAGCTCTTCAGGCAGTTCCTTTGACCTCATGATTCTCATTTACTCTGACATGCACTGTGAGCTGTAAGGTCTTATATAGACAGGTGTGTGGCTTTCCTAATCAAGTCCAATCAGTATAATCAAACACGGCTAGACTCAAATGAAGGTGTAGTACCATCTCA
This sequence comes from Lithobates clamitans, assembly GCA_037952925.1. NCBI lineage: Eukaryota > Metazoa > Chordata > Amphibia > Anura > Ranidae > Lithobates > Lithobates clamitans. The sequence goes on from JBBGZY010000364.1 coordinate 168,203, forward strand.
AGGATGATCAGAAGAAATGGACATCACCTGAGTTAAATATATGAGTGTCACAGCAAAGGGTCTGAATACTTAGGACTATGTGATATTTCAGTTCTTCTTTTTTAATAAATCTGCAAGAATGTCAACAATTCTGTGTTTTTCTGTCAATATGGGGTGCTGTGTGTACATTAATGAGGAAAAAAATTAACTTAAATGATTTTAGCAAATGGCTGCAATATAACAAAGAGTGAAAAATTTAAGGGGGTCTGAATACTTTCCGTCACCACTGTAAATGTTAACATCCAGTTATATTTTGTGTAGTTAGGAAATAATCTAGCCACTAGTTCTTGTGGAAGGCTATTTTCACAGCTCTTATGCCACGTACACACGATCGGACATTTCGACAATAAAATCCTAGATTTATTGCCGACGGATGTTGGCACAAACTTGTCTTGCATACACACGGTCGCACAAATGTTGTCGGAAATTTCGAACGTCAAGAACGCGGTGACGTACAACACATATGACGAGATGAGAAAAATTAAGTTCAATAGCCAGTGCGGCTCTTCTGCTTGGAATTTTGTGCGTCGGAATTGTGTACACACAATGGGAATTTCTGACAACGGATTTTGTTGTCGGAAAATTTGATAACCAGCTCTCAAATTTTTGTTGTCGGAAATTCCGACAACAAATGTCCAATGGAGCCTACACAGGGCGGGAATTTCCGACAACAAGCTCACATCGAACATTTGTTGTTGGAAATTCTGACCGTGTGTACGCGGCATTACTGTAACAAAACAGCTCCATATGCGGAGGTTAAAGCTCTTTTCCTCCAGACAGAGTGCGCCCTTCTCTTCTGTGAACTTCAGTAATTTTTTCAACTTTCCATCTAATAAATCTTCTGCCCTTGTTTTAACTTTGGATAGTAAAACATTTTTTTTCTGCCAGTAAATACCTTATACAGCCCACTTCCTGTTTCTCGTCTGGTAAGAAGGCCTGGGCTTATAACATCACACACAGCTCTTCCTCTCTCACTCTAGTGAGAGTTTGCCAGGATGGGAGGGGGGAGGTGAGTCATAAGAGGACCAATGAGTGCTGCAGGGCTGCAGAGCTGGAGGAGTGCCTCTGTGTGTTTGTGTAATCCAGGAAGTGAACAGGCAGTAGCTTAAGCTGCCCACAGTTAAAATGGTTGCAGCAAGACTCAGTGAAGGGAGATTTCTGCAGCAAATTTGGCAAGTACAGAATCACAGTATAAATAAAATAATATGCAAAGTGGTTGGAGGGAAGCTTCAGAATGGCAAAGCTGTTTTTAATACAAATTATGTGAGCAGACTGCAGTTCCTCTTTAATGTGAATAACTCTACACCAAGTTAACTATATGGACCACTTACAGAATGTATCTGTACATGGTGATCATATCCCCCCTTAACCACCCTGCTAAAGGGTGGCACCTGTGCGCCACATCACGTGTACACATATATATATATAATTGTGATCCAACACTTCCAGGTAGGAGGCACGCTTGTGTGCCGCCAGCGACTCCATTCCACTGTGATTATACACAGGAGAAGTGGATTGGTGGGTGCAGGGTACCCGATGTCCTCTGCCACCCACCGATCATCAGGCAGAGAGATAGAACTGCGATCTGCCTATGTAAAAAAAGTCAGATCGCCATTCTGACAGGAGGGAAAGGATGGAGTTTGTGTCCCTGCAAAGCAGGGAAAAAATATCCAACTCTTCCCCTAGTAAAAGCACCGCACACAGCATAGTAAAACACTGGCCAGGCACACAGTTAGCCCTTTGATCACGCCTGGTGTTAACCTTGTCCCAGTCAGTGTCATTAGTACAATATATGCTATATTAGTGTATATTTTTAGCACTGATCATTGTATTAGTGTCACGGTCCAAAAAGTGTCAAAAGTGTCAGTTAGTGTCAGAATGTTTGCTGCTATATCACAGTCCCGCTATAAGTTGCTAATCACCGCCATTACTAGTATATATGTAGCAGAATACAAATTGGCCTAAATTTATGAAGAAAAAAAAAAATTATTATTGGATAGGTTATAGCAGAAAGTAGAAAAAAAATAAATAAATTATATATATATATATATATATATATATATATATATATTATATATATATATAATTTTTTTTTTTTCATAATTGTCGGTCTCTCTTTGTTTCTAGCGCAAAAAACAAAACAAAAAAAAAAAAAAAACAGAGGTGATCAAATACCACCAAAAGAAAGCTCCATTTGTGGGAAAAAAGGACATAAATTTTATTTGGGAACAACGTTGCATGACCGCGCAATTGTCAGTTAAAATAACGCATTCAATACCGCAGTGCCGTATCGCAAAAAATGAGCTGATCTTGAAGGTGGCTGAATCTTCCGGAGGTGAAGTGATTAATCGTCATTTCTCAGGAGAGAACAAATTCAGTTCAGTTAATCTTTCCTCATAGCTGAGCTCCTCCATGCCTCTTATAAGTTTGGTTGCCCTTCTCTGCACAGAATGATGCAGCATAGCGGCGAGTATGAAGGTTAATTTTTTTTATAAATCCCAAACTTTTCCTTAAAGTCTATGGTCTAACAGATTCTTCTCAACCACTGACTCTACCAGTTGTACTCCACCTTAAATGTATGATGCCTACAAGTGCCTAACTTTACACCTATCAACATTGAACCTCATTTGCCACATTGCTGTCCAATTAACCGGTTCCCGACCGGCGCACGCTGATGTACGTCGGCAGAATGGCAGGGTTGGGCAAATGGGCGCACCTGTACGTCCATTTGAATTCCCCGCCGTGCCATTGAGCTCCGTGAGTCGGGTCGCGGGTCCCGCAGACTCGATTGCCGCGGGGATACCCGTGATCACCTCACGGAGAGGACGAACGGGGAGATGCTGATGTAAACAGCATCTCTCCGTTCTGCCTAGTGACAAGTGTCACTGATAACAGCTCCCTGTCATCGGGAGCTGTGATCAGAGTAATAAAACTGCTAGCCCATGCCCCTACAGTTAGTAATCACTCCCCTAGGACACACTTAACCCCTTCACTGCCAGTGTCATTTACACAGTAATCAGTGCATTTTTAATCGCACTGATCGCTGTATAAATGACAATGGTCCCAAAAATGTGTCAAAAATGTCCGTCATGTCCGCCATAACGTCGCAGTCACAATAAAAATTGCTGATCGCCGCCATTACTAGTAAAAAAAAAAATATTAATAAAAATGCCATAAAACTACCCCCTATTTAGTAAACGCTATAACTTTTGCGCAAACCAATCAATAAACGCTTATTGCGATTTTTTTTAACCAAAGAAGAAGAATACGATCGGCTTAAACTGAGGAATAAAATGTTTTTTTATATATTTTTGGGGGATATTTATTATAGCAAAATGTAAAAAATAATGCATTTTTTTCAAAATTGTCGCTCTTATTTTGTTTATAGCGCAAAAAATAAAAATCGCAGAGGCGATCAAATACCACCAAAAGAAAGCTCTATTTGTGGGAAAAAAAGGACAACAATTTTGTTTGGGAGCCACGTCGCACGACCGCGCAATTGTCAGTTAAAGCGACGCAGTGCCGAATCGCAAAAAACGCTCTGGTCAGGAAGGAGGTAAAATCTTCCGGGGCTGAAGCGGTTAAACAGTGCACTAAGGTCTGCTTGTAAATTGGAGACATCTTGTAAGAATATTATTTCACTACATATCTTGGTGTCATCTGCAAACACAGAAATTGTACTTTTAAACCTGAACTCTACAGCAGGGGTCATCAACTACTGGACCGTGGCTTTTCTGCAGCCCGGCTGCGGGTGCAGGCGGCCTGCATGAGACACCTGGGAGGCCGGCATGAGACACCTGGACGGCCAGCATGAGAAAGCCAGGTGGCTGGCATATAAGGGCTGGGCAGGCGGCATGAGACAGCCGGACGGGCCAGCATATGAGAGCCGGGTGGATGAGAGAAGCGGGCGGGCAAACAGAGATGACATCATCTCTCTCCGCCTCTCCGCATCACCGCTCTTCTGCCCTCACAGCCAGTGTTCTGTCAGCCTCAATGTCGGAGGTGCGTCAGGGAGCAGAGAAATGACATCATCTCTCACCGTCCCCCGCCCCGCATCACCGCTCTCCTGCCTTCACTCGGAACTCACCACTCACTCACAGAGTGTGAGGAGAGGAGAGCCAGTCAGCGGCATCTCCTCACAGAGGACATCTAGGTATGCAATCAGGGCACTGATCATCAGTGCTCTGATTACAATTAAGTGTCCACAAATGCCAGCAATGAGTGCCCACCAGTGGAAGCAATCAGTGCCCACAAGTGGAAGCAATCAGTGGCCATTAGTGATGCCAGTCAGTGCTGACTATCAGTGCTACCCATCAATGCCCATCACTGCTGCCCATCAATGCCACCCATCAATGCCCATCAGTGCCATCTGTGTTCACCAGTGCTGCCTGTGGCACATATCAGTGCCCGTAAGTGTGGCATATTCGTGCCTTCTCATCAGTGCCACCTAATCAGTGCCCATAAGTGCCACCTCATCAGTGCTGCCTCATCAGCGCCCATCAGTGAAGGAGAAAAGTTACATATTTACAAAATTTACTGATAGAAACTAAGAAAACTTTTTTTTTTCAAAACTTTTGTTTTTTTATTTTTTAGGAAAAAATAAAAAACCCAGAAGTGATTAACCACTTGACGACCGCCTCACGCCGATGTACGTCGGCAAGGTGGCACGGACAGGCAAAATCACGTACATGTACGTGATTTGCCTTCCGCGGGTGGGGGGTCCGATCGGTCCCCCCCCGGTGCCCGAGGCGGTCGCCATTTCTTCCCGGGCGATGAGAGGTGAGGGGGTGGCCATCCATTGTTGGCCACCCCCTCCCGGTCGCTCCCGGCGAATGAGAATGCTTCCTTTCCCTCTGTAATGTAAACAGAGGGAAAGGAAGTGATGTCATCTCTCCTCGAGCCGGTCTTTTCGTCGCCGCGCCGAGGAGAGAAGACATCAAGTAAGTCTGCACAACACTACACATCCAGTAGAACACGCCAGGCACACTTGTCACCCCCCATCACCCCCCGATCACACCCCTGTACCCCCTGTCACTCTGACACCAATAGCATTTTTTTTTTTTTTGCATTGGTGTCAGTTTGTGTCAGTTAAAAGTTTTAGGGCAGTTAGGTTAGCCCCCTTTAGGTCTAGGGTACCCCCCCTTAGGTCCAGGGTACCCCCCTAACCCCCCCTAATAAAAGTTAACCCCTTGATTACCCCCCGTCACCAGTGTCGCTAAGCAATCGTTTTTCTGATCGCTGTATTAGTGACACAGGTGACGCTAGTTAGGGAGGTAAGTATATAGGTTCGCTGTCAGTGTTTTATAGCGACAGGGACCCCCATATACTACCTGCTAAAGGTTTTAACCCCCTGATTGCCCCCTAGTTAACCCTTTCACCAGCGATCGCCGTATAAGTGTTACGGGTGACGCTGGTTAGCTAGTTTGTTTTTTGTAGTTTATTACAGTTTATTATAGTTTTAGGGCACCCGCTGTTTATTACCCTATAAAGGTTTAACCCCCTAATTGCCCGGCGGTGATTGAAGTTAAGTTTTTAGGATCAGATAAGGTCTGCGTCGCCCCAGGCAGCGTCAGGTTAGCGCCAGTACCGCTAAAACCCACGCACGCAGCATACACCTCCCTTAGTGCTATAGTATCTGAGCGGATCGATATCTGATCCGATCAGATCTATACTTCCCAGCAGTTTAGGGTTCCCTGAAACGCAGTGTTAGCGGGATCAGCCCAGATACCTGCTAGCACCTGCATTTTGCTCCTCGGCCCAGCCCTGCCCAGCCCACCCAAGTGCAGTATCGATCGATAACTGTCACTTACAAAACACTAAGCACACATAACTGCAGCGTTCGCAGAGTCAGGCCTGATCCCTGCGATCGCTAACAGTTTTTTGGTAGCGTTTTGATACAGTCGCTGACAGTCAGGAGCTTTTTTGCCTGTGAGTCTCACTAGTGTACCCCTAAATTTAGAGTCCAAAATGGCAAATAGAAGGTACACTAGTGAAGAGGCCTACACATTTCTGAGTATGACAGATAGTGAAGAGGAAGTCACTCATCTGTCAAGTTCAGGCTCAGAATACGAACCTGTAGAGGAAAGCAGCTCCATGACAGATAGCTCTGACGACAGAGTTGTGGTCCCTGCTAAGGTCAGGCGTACCAGACCCCAATCTTCTTCTGTCCTTGAAGTGCAAGAACCGCAGGGCTCTCGTATGGAGCAGAGCAGTACTAGCGCCGCTACTCCTTCTGGTGAACTGGCAAGCACCAGCGGCCTAGTACACCCTGGTCGTACATCCAGCACTGCAGTATCACGTGGTGACGTGGCGAGTCCCATAAGTGCAGTTCAAGCTGGCGAGGTGGCAAGCACTAGTAGTGTCCCGCTGCCACCAAGAAGACAAAGACAGGCCCGTCGTGCCCATAGTGCCCTTCCTGCTGCATTGGCCAATCCGAATTGGGAACCCACCACTTCTGCAGCACCCGTACTTCCCCCTTTCACTGGCCAACCCGGAATTCAGGTGGAAACAGTTGTCTTTACGCCACTGGATTTTTATTCACTGTTTTTCACCGAAGATCTCTATAGATCTATTGTGGACCAAAGCAATTTATACGCTGGTCAACACATCGCCGCTAATCCCCAGTCCTCCCGTGCCAGAGATTGGAGACCAATTACGGTCTCTGAATTTAAGACCTTTCTGGGCCTTTCCCTCCTCATGGGGTTGAATAAAAAGAGTAAGTTGCGGTCATATTGGTCCACTGACCCAATTTACCATTTACCCTTGTTCTTTGCTTCCATGGCCAGGGCACGATACGAGCAGATTTTGCAGTTCATGCACTTCAACGACAATGAACTCTGTCGTCCTCGTGGAGACCCTGCATACGATCGGCTCTACAAAATTCGGCCCCTCGTAAACCACTTCAACCAACGTTTTGCAGACTTGTTTACCCCCCATGAAGTTGTCTGCGTTGATGAGTCCCTGATTAAGTTTTCTGGCCGCTTGTCATTCAAACAGTACCTTCCCAGCAAGCGTGCCAGATACGGGGTCAAGATGTATAAGCTCTGTGACAGGGCCACAGGCTATACATGTAGATTTATGGTTTACGAGGGAAAAGATAGTCACGTAGAGCCGACAAACTGCCCTGACTACATAGGAGGCGCTGGCAAGATAGTGTGGGACTTGGTGTCACCCTTATTCGGAAAGGGGTACCACTTGTACGTGGACAATTATTATACGAGCGTGCCACTTTTTAGTCACTTGTTTGATCAGCAGATTGGAGCATGTGGCACCGTGCGACCTAATCGGGCTTTCCCCAGCGGCTTGTGGATTCCCGTCTTAGGCTGGGGGAGAGAGCCTGCTTGAAGTATAATAATTTGCTCGCTATGAAGTGGAGGGATAAGAAGAATGTTTTCGTTCTCACCTCCCTTCATGCAGACACGACGACCCAAATTCCTACGGCGACTGGTGTTGTGGAGAAACCCCTCTGTGTCCACGAATACAACCTTAATATGGGAGGGGTGGACCTCAATGACCAGTTGTTGGCGCCGTACCTAGTTGCCCGTAAGGCCAGACGCTGGTACAAAAAAGTGTCTGTATATTTATTTCAATTGGCTTTGCTGAATGCTCATGTGCTATACAGAGCTTCAGGACAGACTGGATCCTTCCTTAAATTCCAGGAAGAGATCGTCAGAGCCCTTCTGTTTCCAGACGGTGCTCTACCTCACCTTCCCCAACCAAATGCAGTAAGCCGGCTGCATGAGCGGCATTTTCTTTATGCCATCCCGAGTACCCCTACCCAACGAGCCCCCCAAAAAAGATGTCGTGTCTGCAGCAAGCGCGGATTTAGGCGTGACACCCGGTCTTATTGTCCCTCCTGTCCTGGCAATCCTGGTCTTTGCATGGGTGAATGTTTTGAACGCTACCATACATTAGTTGAGTATAAGCGTAGGGTTCAGCACTGCACAGACTAGGCACACCAACACAGGGTCTCCCAAGATGCCATTGCATTTTGAGAGACCCAAACCTGGAACGAGTTACAAAAGTTAAAAGTTACTAAAAAAAAAGTGTAAAAAAAAAATTAAAAAAAAAATAAAAACACAAAAAAATATATAAAATAAAAAAACCAAAAATAGTTGTTGTTTTATTGTTCTCTCTCTCTCTATTCTCTCTCTATTGTTCTTCTCTTTTTTACTCTATTCTATTCTGCAATGTTTTATTGTTATTATGTTTTACCATGTTTCCTTTTCAGATTTTTTATACTTTACCGTTTACTGCGTTTTGTTGGTAACCATTTTATTGTTTTCAGGTACGCCATTCAGTTGCAGCGCGGATTTATTTATCTTGACAGCAACAGCGTTTGCTCCCACGATATATAAAGCCGTGACTCCAGCGCTGTCGGAGGTGATTTCACCACCACAGTTACATACTTCATATATGCCGAAGCGTGGGGGCAGCAGTGGGTGGAGGAGCAATTTGCTCCTGCCTTTTGCGGGAGGATGCCCCCATGCTTCGGCATATATATATTTTAGGCACAGGTTGCGTTAAATGTTTTATTTTTTACTATGTTTTTTTTTTTGTATTTGCTTTGCAGGTATGGTAAGTCTTACTGTTATACTGTAATGTTACTTTGTTTTATTGTTAACCATCATTTGCTTAGCAGGTACGCCATTCAGTTGCAGCGCGGATTTATTTATCTTGACAGCAACAGCGTTTGCTCCCACGATATATAAAGCCGTGACTCCAGCGCTGTCGGAGGTGATTTCACCACCACAGTTACATACTTCAGCATATATGCCGAAGCGTGGGGGCAGCAGTGGGTGGAGGAGCAATTTGCTCCTGCCTTTTGCGGGAGGATGCCCCCATGCTTCGGCATATATAAATGGTGCATGTATGCCCATCATTAGAAGTGGGTGGATGAAGGGAGGTATTCTAATGGTGGGCATACCCACCGATCAATATCTTTTTTTCGTTCAGCCCACAGGCTGCATGAAAAAAAAGTTTACAATATATGCCTAACAAGGACCAGCAACGTACTGGTATGTTGCTGGACTTTGAGTGGTTATACCAGAATGATGCCTGCAGGTTTAGGTATCATCTTGGTATCATTCTTTTCAGCCAGCGGTCGGCTTTCATGTAAAAGCAATCCTAGCGGCTAATTAGCCTCTAGACTGCTTTTGCAAGCAGTGGGAGGGAATGCCCCCCCTCCCCCACCGTCTTCCATGTTTTTCTCTGGCTTTCCTGTCCCAACAGGGAACCTGAAAATGCAGCCGGTGATTCAGCCAGCTGACCATAGAGCTGATCAGAGACCAGAATGGCTCCAAACATCTCTATGGCCTAAGAAACCGGAAGCTACGAGCATTTCATGACTTAGATTTCGCCGAATGTAAACAGCGCCATTGGGAAACTGGGAAAGCATTTTATCACACCGATCTTGGTGTGGTCAGATGCTTTGAGGGCAGAGGAGAGATCTAGGGTCTAATAGAGCCCAATTTTAAAAAAAAAGAGTACCTGTCACTACCTATTGCTATCATAGGGGATATTTACATTCCCTGAGATAACAATAAAATTGATTAAAAAAAAATAAAAATGAAAGGAACAGTTTAAAAATAAGATAAAAAAGCAAAAAAATAATAAAGAAAAAAAAAAAAGCACCCCTGTCCCCCCCTGCTCTCGCGCAAAGGCGAACGCAAGCGTCGGTCTGGCGTCAAATGTAAACAGCAATTGCACCATGCATGTGAGGTATCACCGCGAAGGACAGAATGAGGGCAGTAATTTTAGCAGTAGACCTCCTCTGTAAATCTAAAGTGGTAACCTGTAAAGGCTTTTAAAGGCTTTTAAAAATGTATTTATTTTGTCGCCGCTGCGCATTTGTGCGCAATTTTAAAGCATGTCATGTTTGGTATCCATGTACTCGGCCTAAGATCATCTTTTTTATTTCATCAAACATTTGGGCAATATAGTGTGTTTTAGTGCATTAAAATTTAAAAAAGTGTGTTTTTTCCCCAAAAAATGAAAAATCGCTGTGCAAATACTGTGTGAAAAAAAAATATGAAACACCCACCATTTTAATCTGTAGGGCATTTGCTTTAAAAAAAATATATAATGTTTGGGGGTTCAAAGTAATTTTCTTGCAAAAAAAAATTATTTTTTCATGTAATCAGAAAGTGTCAGAAAGGGCTTTGTCTTCAAGTGGTTAGAAGAGTGGGTGATGTGTGACATAAGCTTCTAAATGTTGTGCATAAAATGCCAGGACAGTTCAAGCCCCCCCCAAATGACCCCATTTTGGAAAGTAGACACCCCAAGCTATTTGCTGAGAGGCATGTCGAGTCCATGGAATATTTTATATTGTGACACAAGTTGCGGGAAAGAGACAAATCTTTTTTTTTTTTTCACTAAATGATATATTGCTCAAACATGCCATGGGAATATGTGAAATTACACCCCAAAATACATTCTGTTGCTTCTCCTGAGTATGGGGATACCACATGCGTGGGACTTTTTGGGAGCCTAGCCGCGCACGGGACCCCGAAAACCAAGCCCCGCCTTCAGGCTTTCTAAGGGTGTAAATTTTTGATTTCACTCTTCACTGCCTAGCACAGTTTCGGAGGCCATGGATTGCCCAGATGGCACAACCCGCCCCCAAATGACCCCATTTTGGAAAATAGACACCCCAAGCTATTTGCTGAGAGGTCTAGTGAGTATTTTGCAGACCTCACTTTTTGTCACAAACTTTCGAAAATTGAAAAAAGAAAAAAAAAATACATTTTTCTTGTCTTTCTTCATTTTCAAAAACAAATGAGAGCTGCAAAATACTCACCATGCCTCTCAGCAAATAGCTTGGGGTATCTACTTTCCAAAATGGGGTCATTTGGGGGGGGTTTGTGCCATCTTGGCATTTTATGGCCTTCAAAACTGTGATAGTTAGTGAGGAGTGGAATCACAACTTAACGCCCTTAGAAATCCTGAAGCCGGTGTTTGGTTTTCGGGGCCCCGTATGCGGCTAGGCTCCCAAAAAGTCCCACACATGTGGTATCCCCATACTCAGGAGAAGCAGCTAAATGTATTTTGGGGTGCAATTCCACATATGCCCATGGCATGTTTGAGCAATATATCATTTAGTGACAACTTTGTGCAAAAAAAAAAAAAAACAATTGTCACTTTCCCGCAACTTGTGTCAAAATATAAAATATTCCATGGACTCAACATGCCTCTCAGCAAATAGCTTGGGGTGTCTACTTTCCAAAATGGGGTCATTTGGGGGGGTTTTGTGCCATCTGGGCTTTTTGTGGCCTTCAAAACTGTGATAGGCAGTGAGGAGTGAAATCACAACTTTACGCCCTTAGAAATCCTGAAGGCGGTGCTTGGTTTTCGGGGCCCCGTATGCGGCTAGGCTCCCAAAAAGTCCCACACATGTGGTATCCCCATACTCAGGAGAAGCAGCTAAATGTATTTTGGGGTGCAATTCCACATATGCCCATGGCATGTTTGAGCAATATATCATTTAGTGACAACTTTGTGCAAAAAAATAAAAATAAAAGTGTTACTTTCCTGCAACTTGTGTCAAAATATAAAATATTCCATGGACTCAACATGCCTCTCAGCAAATAGTTTGGGGTGTCTACTTTCCAAAATGGGGTAATTTGGGGGGGTTTTGTGCCATCTTGGCATTTTATGTCCTTCAAAACTGTGATAGGTAGTGAGGAGTGAAATCAGCGGGTACCCGATTTTAACATTACGCCCTTAGAAATCCTGAAGGCGGTGCTTGGTTTTCGGGGCCCCGTATGCGGCTAGGCTCCCAAAAAGTCCCACACATGTGGTATCCCCATACTCAGGAGAAGCAGCTAAATGTATTTTGGGGTGCAATTCCACATATGCCCATGGCCTGTGTGAGAAATATATCATTTAGTGACAACTTTGTGCAAAAAAAAATTGTCACTTTCCCGCAACTTGTGTCAAAAAAGAAAGTATTCCATGGACTCAACATGCCTCTCAGCAAATAGCTTGGGGTGTCTACTTTCCAAAATGGGGTCATTTGGGGGGGGGGTTTGTGCCATCTGGGCATTTTATGGCCTTCAAAACTGTGAGAGGTAGTGAGGAATGAAATCAAAATTTATGCCCTTAGAAATCCTGAAGGCGGTGATTGGTTTTCGGGGCCCCGTACGCGGCTAGGCTCCCAAAAAGTCCCACACATGTGGTATCCCCATACTCAGGAGAAGCAGCTGAATGTATTTTGGGGTGCAATTCCACATAGGCCCATGGCCTGTGTGAGCAATATATCATTTAGTGACAACTTTTTGTAAATATTTTTTTTTTTTTTGTCATTATTCAATCACTTGGGACAAAAAAAATAAATATTCAATGGGTTCAACATGCCTCTCAGCAATTTCCTTGGGGTGTCTACTTTCCAAAATGGGGTCATTTGGGGGGGTTTTGTACTGCCCTGCCATTTTAGCACCTCATGAAATGACATAGGCAGTCATAAACTAAAAGCTGTGTAAATTCCAGAAAATGTACCCTAGTTTGTAGACGCTATAACTTTTGCGCAAACCAATAAATATACGCTTATTGACATTTTTTTTACCAAAGACATGTGGCCGAATAAATTTTGGCCTAAATGTATGACTAAAATTGAGTTTATTGGATTTTTTTTATTACAAAAAGTAGAAAATATCATTTTTTTTCAAAATTTTCGGTCTTTTTCCGTTTATAGCGCAAAAAATAAAAACGGCAGAGGTGATCAAATGCCATCAAAAGAAAGCTCTATTTGTGGGAAGAAAAGGACGCAAATTTCTTTGGGTACAGCATTGCATGACCGCACAATTAAAAGTTAAAGTGACGCAGTGCCAAATTGGAAAAAGACCTCTGGTCCTTAGGCAGCATAATGGTCCGGGGCTCAAGTGGTTAACTACCAAAAGAAAGCTCTATTTGTGTGAGGAAAATTATAAAAAATTTTACATGGTTACAGTGTAGCAGGACCATGCAATTGTCATTCAAACTCTGACAGCGCTGAAAGCTGAAAAGTGCCCTGTATTGAGGTGGTTAAGGACACGTGGGTTTAAGCAATCTGGTGCTTAATTCACCTTTATTTTTTCTGAATGTTTATGGACCACATCAGTTTTATGCCATTGGGATTCTTTTGGGGCTGTGTCAATACTATCCTCAATATGAACTTGAGATCTCCCATTTTCCTTTGTATACACAGAGCCGAAGAAGGTATTTAAAGCGGAGCTCCACCTAAAAGTATAAGCTTCGCTTGTCTGCCTCCTCCCCCCTCCGTTGCCACATTTTGCACCTTGTGGGGGATGGGGAGGAGCGGGTACCCGATTTTAACGGGCACCCGCTCCCACTTTCTGCCGTGGCGAACTCAGACGGAATTTCAGGCCTTGCTGCAGCTGGCCCATTGAGAAAGTGCAGTGCGATTCACGCATGCGCAGTAGGAAACCGGCTGTGAAGCCGCACGGCTTCAGTGCCGGTTTCTCTTACCCAAGATAGCGATGCTAGCACCGAAAACCAATTCAAGAATCGGCTTGGGTGAGGACACCGCGGGATCCCTGGACAAGTAAGTGCCCTAATAGTAATGTATTAATAATAAACAGCATTTGTAGCTGCTGACCTAAAATTTTTTGGTTGGGGGCTGGAACACCTCTTTAATATATTTGCCTTTTCACTAATAATACGTTTTAAGAATTTTTTGGGGTTTTATCCTATCCTCTTTTGTAACCTGTTGTTTGGTTTTAATTTGTGCAGCCTTTCAAATGATGACAGTGTTCCTTCATTTTATATTTTTTAATGCCCTTTTCTAATTCTTTACAGCTTTTTTTTTTACCTTTTTGACATGGGCCACATTTATTTTCTTTTTAGTCTTTTAACCACTTAAGGACTGGAAGATTTGCCCCCTTAATGACCAGGCCATTTTTTGCGATACGGCACTACGTTGCTTTAACTGACAACTGCGCGGTCGTGCAAACCTGTACCCAAACAGAATTGATGTCCTTTTTTCCCACAAATAGAGCTTTCTTTTGGTGTATTTGATCACCTCTGCGGTTTTTATTTTGTGCATTATAAACAAAAAAAGACCGACAATTTTGAAAAAAAAAAAAAAAAATTTTAAAAAGTAAAATGGAAAATTGTATCAAATACTTACCGTAATTTTCCTTTCCTGACGCCAATACATGGTAGCATACATATAATATAGCTCCGCCTTTATATCCACCCACAGGACCTGTTTACCTCTATAAAAGTCTGACTGAAAGCTACCTCCCCCATTCTCCGTATAAAGCACAAAAATCAGAGGGAGGGTTCGTATGCTGCCATGTATTGGCATCAGGAAAGGAAAATTACGGTAATTATTTGATACAATTTTCCATTTTCCTGACGCCAACATGGCAGCATACATATGATACATAATGAGCTTTTGAGAGGGAGGGTTTAATGCTGCAAACTTAGTCTTTATTTGACAATAGACAAAGAATCTTGGATAGTTTTCCTCCCAAACTCTACTGTAGTAAGAGCTGCTGGATCCACCCTGTAGTGTTTTAAGAACGTATGATGTAATGACCAGCTAGCCACTTTGCAGACTGTTTCCAGAGACACTCTTGCCTATGCCGCCCAAGAAGAAGACAACATCGCCTTGGTTGAGTGAGCTCTAACCACCTCCGCATCCTTTCTGGCCGCTCTATATGCCCGGTAAATAGTTTGCAAAATTTGCAATATATTTAGGACGTTGGCACACTCATACCTATCTGTATCCACAGCGCCATCTTGTGGGGATACATTTAAATTTGAATGTAGAAGTAGCCTGCAGATAGGCTTTGAGGACTTTTGGAATGTCCAACTCGTGCAGATCAGCATCTGATTCCGCTGGGAAAGCTGGAAGCACCCATTCACTGGAGAGTTGAAATTTTGATGCCACTTTTGGGACAAAATGATCCAATGGTCTTAGCACAACCCTGTCTGGGAAGAACATGGAATAGGGTTCGGCTGCCCCTAATCCTTGGGAGTTCCGACACCCTTTGCCTGAAGTTATGGCTATTAGGAAAGCCGTTTTTAAGGTGATATCCCATAATGAACAGTCTTTTGTCGGAGCACGAGGAGGATTTGCTAGAGAATTGACTACTGCCAGGTCCCACCGAGGGAACCTATTTCTCTTGGGAGGGCGTAGTCTAAGTACTGCTCTCATTAAGTGCTCCACCAGCAGGTTTGCTGCCCATTTCTTTTGGGTAAAAGCTGAGATGGCTGAAATTTGCACATTAAGCAAACTTAGGCTGAGCCCCAAATCCAATCCGGATTGCATGAAAGACAGGATTTGAGATACATTTTGGTACACTAGGGTCAAACTGACATCCAGCTGCAAAGCTTGTGAACCTATTCCATATTCTGGAGTAGATGGCATTGGTTGACCCCTTTCTGGAACTCTGTAAAGTTCTAATAACCTCTGGAGAACATCCTAACTCTTGTAACCCCTGCCTTTCAATCTCCAGGCTGCTAAGGCCAGTCGTGATGGTTGTGGATGTAGGATATCTCCTTGCGACAGGAGATGAGGAGTCAACGGCAGAGTGATCGGTGGGCACACGCTGAGATCCATTGCCAGAGAGAACCATGATCTGCGAGGCCAGTAAGGTAATACTGTGATGACTGTCAAATTCTCTGTCAACAATCTCCTCAGGAATTTCAGGATTAAAGAAATTGGAGGGAAGGCATAGGCCAGTTGCACAACTCAAGAATGCTTCAAGGCGTCTGTCCCCTCCGCTAATGGACGAGGGTAGCGTGAGAGAAACCGGCGCACCTTGCAGTTGGTTGATGAGGCAAAAAGATCCAGTTGCGAACACCCTACTCGGTTTGAACACGTCGGGCTGAAGGGACCATTCGTTGGGATCCTCGAATTGTTTGGATAGGCGATGCGCTTCCAATTTCTGACAGCCTGGAAGATATATGTGACAATCACAGCAGAATCGCAGCGCATTTGGGGTGCCCTGAAAGGATAAGGCACCTGAAAGGATAAGGCACCTAATGCATGTTGTAGAGCGACTGCCACAAAATTTAAAATCAGATTGTATGGTGTGTGATAATAGGTTTTCTCCTTCTTTGGAGGAGGTTCCAGATCTTCCGATTCCAGTGCAGCTTTTACTGCCTCAATGAATGGTGGTATCATTGCAAAATCAAAGCCTGAACCTTCAGGATCCTGTGCCGAGAAGGAGGCAGTATCTTCTCGCTCTGCCTGGAAGGTTTGCTGTAATACTTGTTCTGGGGAATCAGCCCGCCTAATCCGCTGGGCTGGAGTCACCCCTGAAGTGCCTGGTACCCCTCTAGTTAGAGAGGGTTGAATGGCTTGGTTTAGACCTGGTGCAGGGCCCACACTCTGTTCGTCTGCTTCTGTCCCTGGTTGTCCTAGATGACAGGAAAATTCTGCCAGGGAGTCGCAGACTTTCTTGAGCAAGGTTGACACCTACTGACTCTCATACTCCTGGTCTCTGGCAAGCTGCCTGAAGCAGTTGCTGCTAATTAGCTTTCCTGGCATTGGGTCATCTCCACATGACCAACATTTGCCTTTTGAGCGCTGAGCCCTCGGAGAAGCTGTGTGCTTTCTCTTAAGTGCACATTTGCGCCCTTTGTACTGGGGTCTGCCAGGACTGGAGGAGTCACTTTCCGCACTGGTAAAATCCTGACAATCCAGAGGGCCTCTGGACCTCCTAGAGTGGGAGTGTGAGCGGCTGGGGCTGCAATAGACAAGAAGGCACGCTCGTCAGGGCATAATGCACTCTTTTTCCCGCATCTTCTTACTTACCCAAAGTTGGCCCTTACCTGGTATTGCAGTGGTCTTGGTTATGTTGTGTTAGGCTCATGCTGGCGGAAGAACCGAAACGTACAAGAGGGACTGCATGGCAACAGAGAGAAATAAGGGAAGCGAGAAAAAGAAAAAGAAATACATATATAGCCGCCCTTTTTTTTGGCAAAGAAAAAAAAATTTAAACAAATTAAATCTGGGAGAACCCCCCCCCCATCCCCTAGTAATACATTCTTCCTTGCTCCCCTTCCCTTTTATCCCCATTACTAGAAAAGCAAGACTTACCAGTCATTGACTGTTCCTCAGAATGAGATGCTGTTTCTCTGGATGCCTAAATTGCAAAGGCATCCATTACCTGGCCATCTGTGCCCTTTAAATAGAGCACCTGTGAGAGAGACTCAGTCCTCCCTAGCCTCTGTTCTAATCAAAAAAGGGCTAGTACAATTGGAGGGAAGCCAACGCCCATCCACACAAAAAGACACTTTTAAGCTGGCTTCACATCATACAATGCTCTGCAGATTTTTTCACTCAGATTTACCAAAACCACACAATATGAGGTCAAACCTTAAGAGCCTCAATTTGTATGCAATCAGGCAGGTCCCTGCACTACATGGTCCCAGCAAATCTAAAGAAAATTAGACAACAAAAGCTGCATAGTGTGTATGAGGTCTTTAGAGACATGAGAGCAAGAAAAAGAAAAGAAGTTCCATAGGAGAGATGCAGTCCCAGCTGTTGGATCCAGACCCCACAGCATGCATACCACAAGAGGGATATCATCTCTGACTAGTGAACACCTCGGCCCCAAAAGACCACCAGAAGGGGCCCCCATTCTTGCTGTGTGTGCGTTTAGCAGCCTAAGATGTGGGACTGAGTGCTGGGAGAGGCTTGAACCCAGACGAACTCCGACATAGTCGGCAGGTAAGAGCTTATACTGAGTGTAACCGTCTGTAGGTGTTGATCTTTGAGGACAAAAAGGAGAATGGGGAAGGTAGCTCTCAGTCAAACTTTTATAGAGCTAAACAGGTCCTGTGGGTGGATATAGGGGCGGAGCTATATCATATGTATGCTCCCATGTTGGCGTCAGGAAAACAAAATTTCTTCATCAGTTTAGGTAAAAAAAAATATCGCAATAAGCGTTTAAGCATAAGTTATAGTGTCTACAAAATAGGGAATAGATGTATGCCATTCTTTATTATTTTTATTTATTTATTTATTTTTACTAGTAATGGCGGTGATCTTCGATTTTTAGTGGGATTGCGGCAGACAGATCGGACACTTTTTTGGGACCATTGACATTTATACAGAGATCAGTGCTATAAATAGCCACTGAGTACTGTAAATGTCACTGGCAGGGAAGGGGGTTAACACTAGGGGGCGATCAAGGGGTTAAGTGTTCCCTAGGGAGACGTTTCTAACTGTGGGGCAGTGTACTGCCAGAGAATAGAGAGAGATTGCTGTTCCTGATTACTAGGAACAGCAGATCTCTCTCTACTACCCTGACAGAACAGGGAAAGAACATTTTAAAGCGGAGTTTCACCCAAAAGTGGAACTTCCGCTCATTTGTCTCCTTCCCCCCTCTGGTGCCACATTTGGCACCAGGGGGGGGGGTGATACCTGTGACCTTTGACAGGTACCCTGTCCCCACCTTCGGGAGACCGGGCCGCAGCGAATTACGTCAGCAGCTCGGCTCCCTCCTCCTTCCCCTGCCACCGGGCCAGGACAGAGCGCAGCAGTGCCTCGCGCATGTGCAGTAGGGACTTGGCGTGGAGCCGTAATGCCTCGCTGCCAGGTTCCCTCACCGGCAATGGTGGCGGCAGCACCCGACAGCTGATGGAAACATCACGGTGCCAACATCGCTGGACTGCAGAACAGGTAAGTGTCCTATTATTAAAAGTCAGCAGCTATAGTATGTGTAGCTGCTGGCTTTTAATTTTTGCAGGGGTGGGCGGATCTCTGCTTTAAGATCTGGTAGAGCAAGACCCCCTCAGCGTTTGGATCTGCAGAGAACTGCCCTGGATAGGCGAGGTGGAGATCGCTTCCAAACATACTTTCCTATAATGGATTGAAGGAGAGTAAAATATATGGGCGGGACACCAAAGGGAATCATTTGAAACAAAAAAAGCAACCGTGGCAGCACGTTCATCTTGAGGACATTCATTCTACCAAACCAAGTGTGTGAAAGCGGGTTCCATTGGTTCAGGTAATGCCTGATGGCGTTAGGAAGGGGCATGAAGTTTGCCTGAAAAAGTCCAGAGAGGAATGGGGTAAGTGAAATCCCAAGATATTTTAGAGAGGACACCTTCCAATGCGAATGGGAACAATGTTTTCAAAGCTTGTGCTTCTATATGTGGTACACTAAGGTTAAAGATCTCAGACTTGGGGTGTGGCCAAAAGCGGCATGTGAGAGGACCTGACTCGCAGCGCTCCTGCACAGAATCCTTCATAGATCCTTCTCCCGGCCAACTAAAACAACGTTTTTTGGCATAATATACTGCAGGACTTACCCCAGACGGCACCGGTACCTCTCCCGGACTCACAGGCAGTAATGTTGACCCACAAACAGATGGAGACTGGAGGCCCGCCCCAAATCCAAGATGGCGCCGGCCCGTCATTCCCCAGGACCTCATGAGGAGTTGACAAGCAGAAGGATGTGAGTAAACCTCCCAAAACCCCCAAACAGACCGGGAAAGACCCCCCGCCCCCCCAGGGACATGAGATATTACACACAGAAAATGGTGGGGCAAACAACACAGAGGGGGGAGGAAGACATAGATGCCACCCCAGCCATACTGCATGTAGCCCTAGCAGGGAAGCTTAGCTCACAGACCCAAGCTGAATGCAGAAACTCTGACACTCCTGACACTGACATGGAGGAAGGGGGGAAGAGGAGCCCCTGCAGCCCACTCTGTCTGACATCCTAAGAGCGGTGCACAATTGCACAGCCTCTGTGCACACATTACAGGAGCAATTTGGAGGCATGAAGGAGGAACTGGGTTTCTTCCGCCATGACATTCAGAAGATAAGAGAACGCACCACTGCAGCAGAGGGACGCACTAGTGACATAGAGGATTAAATAGCCCCACTGCTCAGAGACTCCCAAAATACAGCTAGAATGGCCAGGGCCAATGAGATCAAATCTGATGATCTTGAAAATCGCATGAGGAGAAACAATGTGCGTATAGTGGGGTTGCCTGAGAAAACGTAGGGCAGGGACCCCACAGAATTTGTTGAAAATGGCTGCTGGATATTTTCGGGACAGAAGCCTTCACCTCACTTTATTCAGCGGAGAGAGCCCACAGGGTACCGTCTAGACCTCTCCCACCGGGCCATCCACCCCACACACTACTGGCCAAGCTCCTCAAATACAAGGACAAGGAAATTATACTCCGCCAAGCAAGGGAAAAGCGCAATATCACTTTTAATGGGGTACCCATTTCTTTTTACCCTGACTACTCAGCAGAAGTGCAGAGACGCAGAGCAAGATTCGCAGGAGTAATAAGGCGACTTCAGCAGCTGCAAGCACCGTACGCCATGCTGTTCCCGGCATGACTTTGCATCACAGCAAGAGGCCAAGCACACTTTTTTAAATCAGCAATAGACGCATCTTCATGGATAGATGCTAATGAACACGCCATTCGCCAGACCAGAAGAGCCGCAGCGGAGGGAGACTGACTGCCACACACAGGGCCCTTCAAAGAGAGGTGAGCAACATGACCACCATCTTTATTTTGTTTCCTGCACAAGATGCAAACAACCCGGCTGGGAGCCCCAACACTTTTTCCTCCCAGCGTTGAGAGCAATGTAATTTGTGCGATTAACGCAAACTTAATTGGACTATTTGGCCCCCCACGAGGGATGCAGGCTATGCCAACCATGGAAACCCTAAGTTTGTTGTTTGGGTTTCCGCCTTACTTTTCTATGCAGTTCAAGCCGCCCGATTTACTTGCAAATCGCAGGCAGACGACAGTTTGTCCAGTCACATTTGTGATGAAGACTCCAAAGTTTTGTCTAAGTATCCAGTCCAAGATTGAAATAATCCGAAGTTATGGTTCCAGAACTATTTACCTCAACTCTGCCCACTGCACCTATACCACAATGCTATGCAGGCCTGACGGTTACTACCCCGCTGCTCTATTAGTGGCCAAGCCAGAGCAAGCAACACCCAGAAAACGAGAGGCCCAGGTCTCCCCATACCACCCCATTTCTGACTTCCACTTTTACAGATGAACACTGTCCCCATATTGTCCTGGAACATTAGAGGTCTCCAGGACCCACTAAAACACACCATGGTCTCCATGGTTCTTCGGAAACATGACCCGGCAATCTATTGCCTTCAGGAGACTCATTTGGTTCCCGAAACGGTATCTTGTATAAACTATACATGGATAGGAGGGGGGTATCACTCTGCGCACACCTCCTACTCCAGGAGGGTGAGTGTACTAGTGCACAGGTCGGTAGACTTTCAGGTATATGACCAACTGATTGACACTGAAGGGAGATATGTCATTCTAGAATGTAAAGTGTACCAATTGAAATGTATTTTACCTGCTATGTATATCCCACCCCCTTTTAACTCAGAGGAATTGAGAACACTCCTGGCCTTCCAATTAATAGTTGTGGGGGACCTGAACTGCTACATGGACCCCATTCTGGACAAGCATCCGCCCCCAGGGAACGGCCGCAAAATTGCCCGAACAGCACTGCGGAAGTTCGCTGGGGAGGAGGGATGGTTGGATCCATGGGGGGACTGTAACCCACTGCAGAAGCAGTTCTCAAGTTTTTCAAAGACACACATGTCCCTGTCGAGGATAGATCTGTGCCTTTGCACAGCCCAAACGTCCTGCTTTCTACAGGACATCCAATACCTTGGAGGAGGCATCTCTGACCACTCCCCCATCCTGATCCAAATAATTGCTAAACCTACTGCGACCCTGCAAAGGGCTCTCGGGAAACTCAATGCCTTTTGGTTGAAGTTAATTCCCTCACATGAAGGCCAACTAGAGGCAATTAGAGAATTCTGGGAGAGAAATGCAGAGCACCCTGATCCTAACATTGCATGGGATGCCTTTAAAACGAATATGAGGGGCTCTCTCATAAAGGAAGTGACAAATATTAAATCCAAAACGAGGGCACAAGGGGAACAGGCGGAACAGCTTGTTCGTCCGGCTTGAGACGAGGTTTACAGATGACCCTAGCGACTCAAACAGGAAGGCATGGCTAGCAGCACAAGAGGCGGTGGTTCAGATCACCAAATCAGCAGCTGATAAAAAGAGTTTTCTTTTAGCAGGCTAGCTTACTATGAGGAGGGGGAACAGACCGGCCGCCTGCTGGCAAAGATTGTGAGGTCTTCCCGGGACCTCCCCTTCGATTGGTGCTCTTCACACTAGACTGGGGAGGATGGTTAACACCCCTAACCGAATCATGCAAGAGCTGGTCGAATACTATTCAGACCTCTACAGGTCCAGAGCCGAGTATACGGAGGCAGAACTGGAGACATACTTGCAGACAGTAGATCTGCCTTGCCTCTCTGTTTCCCAGAGAGCAATGTTGGATGACCCCATCACTATAGAGGACTTACAAGTGGCGATAGCCCTCTCCCCCAACTCTAAAGCCCCAGGTGACGACGGCCTCCCAACTGAACTATACAAGCAATATGGCGAGTCTATCCTTCCCCACCTTCTTAGAGTGCTTAACTCGGCTAGGACCAGCCAAAGACTATTAGAATCCATGACGAGAGCAAATATTGTCCTTATATTGAAACCAGGGAAGGACCCACTAGACCTGGGATCATATAGGCCAATATCTCTTTTACAAAGTGACATCAAATTCCTGGCAAAGATCTTGGCCCTAAGACTTAACAAGGTGATCTTCTCCATAATACACTCTGACCAATCAGGCTTTATCCCCCAAAAATCCACCGCCATAAACCTCCGCAGACTCTTCCTTAACCTTCAAGCCCAACCAGATAATACGGGGGTCAGGGCACTCCTATCATTGGATGCCCATAAAGCATTCAAAAGCATTTAATGGCAATACCTCTGGGCGGTTATGGGCTAGTTCGGATTCGGAGATATGTTTTTATCCTGGGTCAAACTGCTCTAATGGCTCCCCATTGTCCCCGCTTCTGTTTGCGGTGGCAATTGAGCCAATGGCTGCCCTGATTAGGTCTAACCCGCAGGTTCAGGGATTTAAGTTTGGGGAACTACAAGAGAAGATTATGCTATACGCAGATGACACAATGCTGCTACTGGGAGACACATCTGACTCCCTGAGAGCAGTGATGTCGATCATAGTGCAATTTGGGAAGTACTTTGGGCTGGTGATCAACTGGACTAAGTCTTCCCTAATGGTAATAGATGCAGACCCGGACGCTAACTTCTAGTTTCAAATATCTAGGAATTCAGATCACCCCCGAAAATACTAGAGTATAACCCTTTTAACATGTCACCACTACTAGGACGAATTTGTGCTAGGATTAAAGTATGGTCAAGACTAAAAATGTCACTAGTAGGAAGAGTCAATCTTATTAAAATGGTTTTCATGCCCCAGCTCCTTTATATACTGCACAAGACCCCCATGGTGTTTCCCCTTAAAATATTTTGCATAATAAACTCCATTTTTAGGTCTTTCCTGTGGCAGGACAAGCCCCCCAGAGTCAAGCTGGAACAATTTCAGAAAACCAAAGATGATGGGCTAAAACAGCTAGGAGACAATCCCAGTCCACCCTGTTAAATGCTTTTTCAGCGTCAGTAGAGAGTAACAGGGTGGGCTGGGAGATATGTCAGGTATGAGCAATCAACATTAGCTTCCCTGCCAGAAATAAACCCAGTCTGATCTGGAGAAACCCATTTCGGTAGTAAGGGTAGTAACTGGTTCGCTAGTACTTTTGCGTACATTTTGGCATCAATGTTTAATAAGAAAATGGGCCTATAGATTCCAGAGCATGTGGGATCCTTATCTGGTTTAGGAATAATAGTGATGTGTGCGTGGAGGGTTTCAGGTCTGAACTTCCCATTACCAGAGACATAATTACCATATGATGTTAAGTGAGGGAGTAAGCCAGCTTGGAAAGTTTTTTAAAATATTTAGCTGTTTAGCCATCGGGGCCAAGTGTCTTACCAGAAGCTAAAGATTTCACGGCTTACGCAGTTCGTCTTCTGGGATTTTAGCTTCCAATTGTTTCAGAGTGTCAATGGGGAGTTTGGGAAGTCCAGCCCTGGATAAATAGTCAGCTATACAGGCCTTGTGGGCATCAGGAGTTGGCACTGGGTGTTTTTGGAAACAGTATACAAGCTCTGATAAAAATGCCTAAATACTCAAGAAATATTCGTAGACATGTGGACCTTTTAAAAATACAAAGGGATGATTTTTTTGGGATGGGATGCGCAAGCTAGCAGCAATTGTCAGTAAAAGTAACGCAGTGCCATATCGCAAAAAATGGCCTGGTCATGAAGGGGGGAAACCTAAGATCCCCCTGATCGTTTCAGCTAAATCCCTGTCACCCCTAGCCTCAAGGAGCCCTCTAATACTGAGATTATTTCTCCTGTTGCAATTTTCCTGATTTTCCAGATTGTATAATGCCATGTGGTGTTCCATGGCTAGTCTGTGCACTTGGGTCTGGAGGTCAGAGATCGCAGTGTGGTGATGGTCAAACTGTTGCTCTGTGTCCTATACTCTTTGCAGCATGTGAGCCAGCTCAGATCTCATGGAGGACATCTCCTTCTTGATGGAGTGCTACAAGGTATGCAGCATGGAGGCAAGCTCAGATCTGGTAGGGAGACCACTCACCAGGGCAGCCACATCTGTGTCTCTGAGAGCCCCAAGAGCAGAAACAGTCCGATCCACATGAGGAAGCAGGGAAGCCATGCCTCGAGCCCGCTCGGTGTGAAGGAGAGATCCTGGCGCCACGTGGGGAAGCTTCCGGGTCTCCGGTCTCCTTAAAATCCTCCATGCCCGGGGCCAAGTAGTGTTTGATGGAATCGGAATGGCGTGACTTGGCAGTCGTGGGTCATCCGGGTTTCTTCCCCATGTTGTAGTAGGATTGTCAGCAGTAAGGCAGCAGTGAAAGTCGAGTAAAAGCAGGATCCCAGACAGAGCTCTCTCTAGATGTAACTTGCCAGCACCACGCGTAAACCAGGCCCCTCCATCGGAAGATATATTAGGCAGCAAGTGAACATGTTGTCTATGAAGTTGTGTTGAAAGCAGAAAAAAAATGGTCACTGCAATTTGTTGTTTATGAGGCTACGCAGCTGCAGACTGGTCAGGTTGCCATGCTGACCTGTCCCCACAGACAAAAATTCTTTTAATGGGCAAGTGAGCATCAGAACTGTATCACAGAGCAATGGAAGAAGGTGGCCTGGTCTGAGGAATCATGTTTTTTTTTTGATGATGTGGATGGTTGGGTAAACTTCACTTACCTGGGAAAGAGCTGGCACCAGGATGTAGTATGGAAAGAAGGCAAGCAGGCGGAGGCAGTGTGATGTTTTGGGCAATCTTCTGCTGGGAAACCTTGGTCCTGCCATTGATGTGATTATTATTTTGACATGTACCACCTACTTAAAGTGGATATGACTTCAGACTGGCCCATTTTGCAGGTATAGCTATGTAAAACATTAAAAATAAGGGCCCAAGTAGGAACTTTGTACTTACGTGTCAATCCTGCAAAGATTTGTAAAATTATTAAAATGAAAAAAAAAGAAATGGCCTATACTATGTAAAATCCAGTAATACACTGCCTCACCCTGCTCTGCACATGCTCAGTTGCTCTCCAGTTTTAGGCACTGCCGAATTTGTAGAGGCTGACAGCCTTAAAGCAGAATTAAACCCTCCTATCCTTTTCAACCGAGGAAGCTGCTTCTGTTTAATCTGTAGTTGCCATGGTGATGTGATCAGTTATGACACCAGCCATTTGATAGCTTGACGGTTTGGTTGAGAGCACAGGCAAATGTGACATTTAGCAATCCCAGTATGCTAGGAATTGAAACTGTTAAATCCATGGGTTTAGCTCCGCTTTATGATTTACTGCTGTTCAGGGGCTCTGGGCTTCAGCAAAATGGCAGCCTCCAGCAAGAAGAAACAGGAGCAATCCTGGAGGCAATTTACAGCACACAATAATTTTGGCAGCATAATGATTATTGTGGAATGTATGTTCCTTGCTAAAGAACATTATTGTGCACATGCTAAGCAGTTTTATAATGATGATAAAGTTAGAAAGGGGGTTCCCAAAACCACAGTTCACTATAATCCTAATATTTTGCTGGGCTTGCTGTCTTTTTTTCAATAAACATTTAGGTTAAGGAGGGCTCTGAGGTATTGGGGGAACTCCTTGGTAACCATGCCATTATTATTGGGCCACTTACCTTATGTTACATAGTTAGTCTGGTTGAAAAAAGACACAAGTCCATCTAGTTCAACCAATAAGGGAGAAAAATATACAATCTTATCAACACAATCCTATACCCATAGTTGATCCAGAGGAAGGCAAAAAAAAAAACCTCCAGCAAAGCATGATCCAATTTGCTCCAGCGCAGGAAAAAATGTCTTCCTGATCCCCCAAGAGGCAATTGGATATCCCTGGATTAACTTATCTATAAATGTTAGTATCCAGTTATATTATGTACATTTAGGAAAGAATCCAAGCCTTTTTTAAAGCGTTTTACGGAGCTGGCCAGAACCAGCTCTTGAGGGAGTCTATTCCACATTTTCACAGCTCTTACTATGAAGAAACCTTTCCGCATTTGGAGATCAAAGCAGAGCTCCACCCAAAACGGGAAGCTCTGCTTGTTCGCACCCTCTCCCCCTTTACTGCCATATTTGGCACTTTTGGGGGGGTACCTGGTTTTGACAGGTACCCACTCCCCCTTCATAGTATGATCGCCGCACGGCGATCCACGTCATGTCCGACCCCTCCTTTCCACCCCCCCGCTGCCTTCTGGGACCTGTGTGTGTGTGTGTGTAACAGAAGACGATGGGACCACTTAGATAGCGCAGCACGACTCGCGCATGCGCAGTAGGAGACCCGACAGCACTGAATCCCTGGACAGGTAAGTGTCTAAGTTAGTAGCTACAGTATTTGTAGCTGCTGACTTTTAAAAACGTTTTTGTCAGGCTGGAACTCTTTTCCTCTAGACGTAAAGTGTCCCCCCTTGTCCTCTGTTATGACCAAGTTCACTATATGGACCAATAATGTATTTATAATGTATGTTGATCATATCCCCCCTAAACTCCTCTTCTCAATAGAGAATAAATTCAGTTCCTCTAATCTTTCCTCATAGCTGAACTCCTACATGCCTTTTATCAGTTTGGTTGCCCTTCTCTGCACTTTCTCCAGTTCCCCGATATCCTTTTTGTGAACTGGTGCCCAAAACTGAACTGCATATTCTAGATGAGGTTTTACTAATGAGTTGCTGGTTGCAGGGCTCTCATGCAGCCCAGAGCCAGCGTTGACAGTTCCCCTCTCTCCTCCCCCCTACGGATGGGAGAGGAGAGAAAGCCGACCAGCTTTTCCTACTTCCACCCTCTCCTCCTGTGTCTCCCCCACCCACACTCACCAGCAGTGTTATGCCTCAGAGAAAAGGAAGTTTAGAGCCCAGCAGCCAGAAGGGGAAAGGTGTCCACAGATGCTTACCATCTATCCACTGCAAAGTCTCCCCCCTCCCACCCTTCTCTCTCCTGCTTCCCAGTGAGAATTCTAATGTACGAGGGACTCAGTATGCTTTGGTGAGCAAAGAACCCATTACATTAGAGTTCCCCTTTACACCAGAGTCCACAGCATTTCCCCTTACATCAGAGCCCTCCCTTTAAATCAGTGTTCCCCTTTATATTCCAGAGTCCACAGAGATCCCCCTTATAGCATAAGTGGAAATTCTGCAGGGGCTCTAAAGTAAGAGGGGCTCTGATGTAGGGGGGCTCTGCGGACTCTGATGTAATGATGTAAGGGGGGGGGGGGGCTCTTGTAATGAAATCAGTATGGTTAGAAATGTTAAATAATCACAAAATATTAGTAATTTATGATTGCTAAAGTGTTTGGGTTTGGGTTTGGCTTGAAGAAATGGCGGCAACCCTACACAAGATGACAGAAAGGGGGTCCGCTGCAGAACATGTGAAAGAGTCTCGCTGCAGGACCGTAATAAAAAGGTCTTGTGATGGGAGTAAAGGGCCCTGGGTTCAGAGGGAAGGTGGGGTTCAGGGGGGCCCTTCATGGCCTCTGACTATACCACCTTGTTTTATTTCCACCCCTTTTCCTACTTTTTCCTTGCTTGCTTCCTTCCTTGGTGGCCATGCACTGTACAATCTGATGGTAAATCTAAAAGAAATTGTACAATCAACTATGACGTGCAAGGGCCTGTCTGATATGATACAAATTGAATGGCATTTTTAGGTGGGTCCTCCTATTCCATAGTTCTGGTAACTCTAAAGGAAGCTGTACAGAGACTGTATAATCAGATTGCATAGTGTATGGCCAGCTTTATACAAGTACATGGGAAGAAGTGAATGGGGACACTAAGCTGTAGTTCCTTGTGTGTAAACGCATCCATTTCACTTTCAGGCCCCATTCATATCTAGTTTTTTGGCACCTTTTTCCCGTGACACACATAGGGCAGCCCATTGATTTTAATGCCCTATGCGCAACAAATGCGGCAAAGTAGCTCATGGGGCAATTTGGTGTGTTGCGGTTTGCTTTTTGGCCACAACCATAAACGCTACATTTAGAGAGGAGTCAATAAGGCCTATAATAAAAGATATGGAGGTGGATCGCTGATGTTTTAGGGATATGTGAGCTACAAAGGCACAGGAAATTTGGTCAAAATTGATGGCAAGATGAATGCAGTATGGTATCAAAAAATACTGGAGGAACATTTGCATTCATCAGCCAGGAAGCTGCGCATGAGATGTACTTGGACATTCCAACATGACAATGATCCAAAACAAGGCCAAGATGACCCTGTCATTGGCTACAGCAGAATAAAGTGAAGGTTCTGGAGTGGCCATCTCAGTCTCCTTACCTCAATATCATTGAGCCACTCTGGGGAGATCTCAAACGTGCAGTTCATGCAAGACAGCCCAAGAATTTACAGGAACTGGAGGCTTTTTGCCAAGAGGAATGGGCAGCTTTACCATCTGAGAAGATAAAGCGCCTCATCCACAAATACCACAAAAGACTTCAAACTGTCATTGATGTTCAAGGGGGCAATACACGGTATTAAGAACTGGGGTATGTAAACTTTTGATCAGGGTCATTTGGGTAGTTTCTGTTGCCATTATCATTTAAAAAGAGTAAACACAGTTTATTGATAATAAATGGCTTCAGCCAAACACTAACCATGAGTGAAAGAAATATTTTTGTGTTATCATTCATATGCTCTGAAAAATGGCCAAGAAATCATAAATTCTGCCAGGATATGTAAACTTATAAGCACAACTGTACATATACCTATGGAGAGACATTACTGCTGATCTTACACTGGAGATTTCAGTTTTCTCCTCTTGTTTTTAAACTGTTCTCATACTGTATTCCTCCATCCCCATTTTAACCTCTATATTATTGTGAGGGTCAAGAACATTGCATCCTCTGGACCCCTTCCCTGAACTTGAGCGCAGAGTGTTTTTCCTGTCTGATTTTAGTAGAGCCTCCTTTAATTGAGATAACTGCTGACAGTTAACAAGAGGTAAATTGTTGACTTGCAGAAGAAGTTCGGCAACAGATTGGGAAGAACTTGTACACTAAGTTCCCTTTGTATTTTATGTTTTGATATGCCATGTTATTTCTTCTAAACTTTGCAGAAAGCCAAATATAATTTCTTATTTTATACAATATAGTCTTACAAGTTTTTATATTGTGCCATATGTGAATATTATATTCTATATATACAAACCAAATTTTAAATAAGAAGTCTTATTATTTCAATTAAAATTCTTGTATTGCACAATTATTTACCTTCAACAGGCATAAGGATAACCCGAGAGTGATCATAGGCAATAACATTAGCATAACGATTTTTGGGTTTGTTGACTTCAAGGTTGGAGTGCTCCCATGTAAACTGTTGTCCAGGATCAATTGACTGAAAAGAGAGTTTAAAATCAAGTAGTGGAAAATAATGCCATATACGATTTATGATTATATTAAATAACATTGTCCAAACAGAACTGTAGTTTGGTAGAGGTGATTTCAAAAGCTAAAAAATGTGTTTTAAAATCTTCAAAAATAAAGCTAATCTCATAATAATCTCCCTAATATTGTAGCTGAAGACAGATATTAGAACACAGTCAAATATTAGAAAATTCTACAGACTTACACAAAATGAAAATTTTGGATAGCGGAGAACAGATAAAATTTCTGGCAGGTTTTTATGTCTGCCTGTGACACCAATAACTCTATAAGGAATTGGTGGTACAGGCATCCCCAGACAGGAAAGCACAGACCGCAATAAAAACTGTGCCAGAAGTTCTAATCCTTCCACAGTACACTAAAAATTTACAATCACTTTCTGTCCTCACAAATGAAAGGAAATTATTATTATACAAGGATTTATATAGCGCCAACAGTTTGCACAGCGCTTTAAAACGTGAGGGCAGACAGAACAGTTAGAAAATTATTAAATACAGGAGGAATCAGAGGGCCCTGCTCATTAGAGCTTACAATCTAGGAGGGAGGGTCAAGTGTTACAAATGGTAATAGCTGTGGGGGATGAGCTGATGGAGAAAATAAAAGTACAGTTGTTAGGCGTGGGCAGAATAGGCTTCTCTGAAGAGGAGGGATAGGAACACAAGCAGAAATTAGAGCCTAACAGACGTTTTCCCCCTCTCTACCCAAATAGGGATAAGCGTCAAAGAACTTTGGTCAGATACCAAAAATACCAATACTATAGCTGTGTGCGCATTGAATAAAACAAATATTTAAAGGCAGCTAGAGTAAATACCATAATTAGCCTATAAGCTCATCTGCACTTTTTAAAACGGTAGTAAACTCCAGTGCACAAATCATTCCCAACTATAAGGCCACCAATTTATACCTTTTAAAACACATTGCAATCTGATTTATCCACCTACCATGCCCATTGCTCCTTTTCCAGTGTAGTTTTGTTTATATGTATCTCAGCTGAAGCCTGCACCATTTTAGCTCCTGTCTGCTTCCTGCCCTCAGCATACTTCTGCCCTTCCTCTGTGTCTCGCGCATGTGCAGTGGACCTTTTCGCTCTGTTGATGCTGAGCGCCGATGTTGCATCCCTTGTGACGTAGCAAGTCACATGGGGTGTATCAGGAAAATCTTGCAAGATTACCCGCTGATGATGCAGGCACTGCACAAGAGGAATAGACTGACAGCCCACGAAGCATGCCATAAATGGGAGGCATGTGCCGGTGACGTCATTGAAGTAAACATTGGTGATTTGTTCTAAAGGGCGCACATTGGAACAATAGGAAAGACATTCACATGTAAGTTACTCTAGGCTGCTTTACATGGGGAAAATATTGAATTAGAGTTTACTTCCACTTTAATGTTGCTTGAACTAGATTTGGGCCATGTCTGCCCAAACAAACTATTTTCTACATTAACAGTAGTGCGCTGGATGCCCTGTATAAACTGTTTGTAGCCCAGCTGTGTCCTGGCACCCAGAACAAAATTTAATTGGGCCGAGCACTGCCCAGCCATTCATAAGCTGCCATTCTTCACTAAGTTCTGCTGGATCTAAATGTTCTTCCGGACTGGATGTCTAGATTTTAGGTGTGGCTGCACATATTTACATATTCTTTGGCAAGTAAAACAATTCCTATACATTATACACTCACGGGCACTTTGTCAGGTACAGCTAGTACTAGGTTGGACCTTTCACCTTCAGAACTGCCTTAATTGTTAGTGTTCATGGCATAGATTCAACAAGGCGTTGGAAACATTCCTCAGAGATTTTTGGTCCATATTGACATGATAGCATCAAGCAGTTGCTGCAGTTGCAGTTGCTGCAGATTTGTCCAAAGGTGCTCAATTGGATTGAGATCTGGTGACTGTGGAGGCCATTGGAGTACAGTGAACTCATTGTTATGTTCAAGAAACCAGTTTGAGATGATTTAAGCTTTGTGACTTGGTGCATTACCCTGCTGGAAGTAGCCATCAGAAGATGGGTACAGTGTAGTCATAAAGGGATGGACATGGTCAGCAACAATACTCAGGTAGGCTGTGATTTTTACATGGACCCAAAGTGTGCCAAGAAAATATCCCCAGGCCATTACACCACTACCAGCCTGAACCTTTGATACAAGGAAGGATGGATCCATGCTTACACATTGTTTACGCCAAATTCTGTCCCTACTATCTGAATGTCGCAGCTCAAATCGAGACTCATCAGACCAGGCAACGTTTTTCCAATCTTCTATTCTGCAATTTTGGTGAGCCTGTGCGAATTGTAGCCTCAGTTTCCTGTTCTTAGCTGACAGGCATGGTACCCAGTGTGGTCTTACACTGCTGTAGCCCATCTGCTTCAACTTTGGATGTGTTGTGTGTTCAGAGATGATATTCTGCATACCTTATATAGTACAGTGGAACCTCGGGTTGCGAGTAACGCGGTTAACGAGCGTTCCGCAAACCGAGCACTGTATTTCTAAAAATCCTAACTCGGTTTGTGAGTGTTGTCTCACAAAACGAGCAGGATTCAGGCCAAAAGCCGTGTGCAGTACCTCTTTTGGCCTGAGGTAGGGGGCGCCGGAGCCGAGCCAAAAGACGCCGATCGGCGCCGTTCGGAAATGCATGGAAAGGCCCGAGGACAATTCAGCTGACCTCAGAAAGGCTCGTGAACGTAGTCTTTCCGAGGTTTGCTGAGGTCAGCCGAAGTGTCCCTCGGGCCTATTCGGCCGTTTCCGGGGCTCTCCGGCGCCCCCCCATGCGGTATTGCATCCCATTGAAGTCAATGCGGAACTAATTATTTTAGTTTCCATTGACTTCAATGGGAAAACTCGCTTTGATATGCGAGTACATTGGATTACGAGCATAGATTGGTTATTTGAGTTACTGTTGCCTTTCTATAATCATGAACCAGTCTATCCATTCTCCTTTGACCTCTGACATCAACAAGGCTTTTTCGTCCACACAACTGCTACTTACTAGATATTTTCTCTTTTTGGACCATTCTCTGTAAACCCTAGAGATAGTTGTGCATGAAAATCCCAGTAGAGCAGCAGTTTTTGAAATGCTTAGACCAGCCTGTCTGGCACCAACAGCCATGCCATGTTCAAAGTTACTTAAATCCCCTTTCATCCCCATTCTGATGTTCGGTTTGAACTTCAGCAAGTCATCTTTACCACGTCTAGATGCTTAAATGCATTGAGTTGCTGCCATGTGATTGGCTGATTATCAATTTGTGTTACCAAGCAATGGAGGTGTACCTAATAAAGTGGCCGGTGAGTGTATTTCAATTATTTAGCTGCTTACCTGGAGTTCAGCTTTAACCGCTTGCCGATCCGCCTCACGCAGATATGCTGCGGCAGAAGGGCTCGTACAGGCAGAATCACGTACCTGTGCGTTCCCCGTTAAGAGGCCGCCAGCGGACGTGTGTGCGCCCGCGGCAAGCTCCATGAGTCGGGTCGCGGGTCCCGCGGACTCGATCTCTGCGGGGATACCCGCGATCGCCTCACTGGGAGGAAGAACGGGGAGATGCTAATGTAAACAAGCATCTCCCTGTTCTGCCTAGTGACAGTGTCACTGATCTCTGCTCCCTGCCATCGGAGCAGAGAACAGTGACGTCACACACAGCCATGCCCCTCACAGTTAGAAACACGCCCCTAGGACACACTTAACCCCTACACTGCCACCTAGTGGTTAACCCCTTCACTGCCAGTGTCATTTACACAGGAATCAGTGCATTTGTATAGCACTGATTGCTGTATAAATGACAATGGTCCCAAAAATGTGTCAAAAATGTCCGATGTGTCTGCCATAATGTCGCAGTCACAATAAAAATCGCTGATCGCTGCCATTTAAAATAAACAATTATTAATAAAAATGCCATAAAACTATCCCCTATTTTGTAGACGCTATAACTTTTGCACAAACCGATCAATAATCGCTTATTGCGATTTTTTTTACCAAAAATATGTAGAAGACTACGTATCGGCCTAAATTGAGGAAAAAAAAAATCGTTTTTTTTATATATTTTTGGGGGATATTTATTATAGCAAAAAGTAAAAAATAATGCATTTTTAAAAATTTGTCCCCCTTTTTTTGTTCATAGCACAAAAAATAAAAAGCGCAGAGGTGATCAAATACCACCAAAAGAAAGCTCTATTTGTGGGAAAAAAAGGACGTCAATTTTGTTTGGGAGCCACGTCGCACGACCGCGCAATTGTCAGTTAAAGCGACGCAGTGCCGAATCGCAAAAAGTGCTCTGGTCAGGAAGGGGGTAAATTCTTCCGGGACTGAAGTGGTTAAAGAACTTCAGCCTAATGGATAAGCAGTATATAATTTTTAAACAACAAACTTTCTCTGGCATATAAGTTTTCCATCATAAATAAAATGCTGTGTAAAGAACTGTTTATGGACTCAAATTCTTACCTCATATTCCTGAGATAATTTTAGGTTGTCATTGGCTTTTAAGTGTTCTGTGTGGTCAGAGAGCTCAGCAATCGGTATTGGTGGGTGATTAAGCATGCCTTGAGGAAAAGAAAAACACTTAGTTTACAAATCAAAATGAGGTCAGCAAAAGGCTTTGAAAGTGAGATCTGCAGTAGAAGGACAGGTATTAGAACCAGGTAAAAGTCAAATCTTTTTATCCTAAAAGTTAGAATATAAATGAGACCTGCATATCCCAGCAATGGGCCATATTCATCATATTCTGTAATTAAGCCTTTTGAAAGGGACAAATAGAATAAAAAAAAATATTTATGTAAGGATTTTTCTACAAAAGCACCAAAAATTATCAAAGAAGTGACAATGAAAGACATACATGTGAATCCTTGATGTACTATAATGGATACAATGGTGGAATGGGTTCGCTAGGTTGGTTACACACTGAAATTATGGCTAGTCATGACAGTAGAAATTTCTCTTGTTTGGCTCACAGATTCCTCCATTCACAATAAACAGCAGGGATGGAGGTATTTCCCCTGCTGGCTATTGTATTCCAACAGCTGGCATCTGTTGCTCCTTGAACACCCAGACAGTGACTGCATCTAATTGGATGCAGTCACTGTTTGGCCACAATTTTCCACCCAGCTTTGATTTTTCAAGTGAAGGTTGTCATACTGACAAGTACACATAAGGCTTGAATTTCAGCCAATTCAGCAGAAATCTGCCAAAATTTGAGCCACGAAAAGCAGGTTTAAGCCCCATTATTGCAAAATTTTATTACTTAATAACGTAATAAAATACCCTAATCAGACTTGTAAAAGTGAAAAAGAGGCATGTTATTTCACAACATTAACTGCTGGTATCTTGTCTTGTAACATATAGAGATGCATTTATTGTTAATAAGCTTTCTCTATATACAAATATTACTAACCTGCCCCCTTAGGAAGGAATGGGAGCATACCATCTTTGTCTAGGCATCATCCAATTGAAAGTGGAAGTAAACCCTCCTATCGTGGCCATCTTGGCCTCTGTTTAATCTAGAACTGCCATGATGCCGCACATGTGATCAGTTATGACAGCAGCCATTGGATGGTTTCACAGTTTGCTTGAGAGCACAACCAATGGGAGTGTTACATTTCCGGCACGTGCCGGAAAGGTAACTGTTTTATGGATGGGTTTACTTCCGCTTTAAGTATCAATTTCCAGCCTAAAATGCATGCCTAGGGATTATGCAATGATTTCTCACAAAGACAAGCCCCCTGCTGCTGCCTCTCAGCCTGGGAACTGCTAGAAAGTTATAAAATATTTATTGGGGAGAAATGCTTTTTGACTGATTACATTTTTTCTTTTAATTACTGTATATTACTGCTGTACACTGACATGCCAATAATTTATTCACACAGTCTAAAATGTATTCACACAGACTCAGCCAATGAAAAATCCCAAACATTAGAGAATGGGAAAAATGTATATTAATAAATCCATAGCTGATGAATTTTAAAAGAGGTAATATCAATGGCAAGATATGGCTGCTTTGTAAGCACTATGAGCCTTGTCACTGCACACAGCCTTTGGGTCTAAATATTTGGGTGGTGGCTATAGAACATTTTAAAGCTCATCACACACATTATAATCATATCACATCACAATGTATTGCAGGGGCCTGCCAGATTGGATACATACTGTATTGATTGTAATGTTTTAGGTCCACCTATTACATAGTTTTGGTAAATCTAACATTGATTTACAAAGATTGTAGTTAGACTATAACATGTATGGTGACCTTATCGATCAAAAGTATATAAACCTCACTTCATACCACACAATATCATGAAATAATCCTCGCCTACTTAAAATGAATTACATGACAAGCTGAGAAGGCACAGTGAGGTGGACGCCTAAAATTTATCATAGACCCGAGATAACAATTGACTGACATGACCCTTATTAATATGATAATGTGTTTATCTCAAGTCCACAACAGTGCCTTCCAAAGTTCAACGTGACCTCTTATTTTAGCAGCTCTTCTCTGCTCACTTTTTGTCCTCCCAAGAAAGGTTTGTTGGTGGACTGTTCCGTAGCAGAAGCCCAGGAGCTGGTTTAGTTCCTTGGCTTAGCGCAGAGCATGGACTATCACATGGCCAGCACTGAAGCTGACTGGGGTGAGGAGGAGCCACTGGCACTCAGTGGGTAGCCTGCTGCGCTCCTGACTGGATTTGAGGTCTAAAGCACAATGGGCCACATGTACACATTAAAGTATGAGAATAAATACACATTCACAGTTTTGAATAACTAACTAGCTTTTAAGGACTTCAAATGTTACCCTCAAATTTGTCGTAGGCACACAATAATAATTTTCTTTAGCACCAAAGTAAATGGGAAAGAATCCCTGTTTAACTTCAATATTCATTAAATAACAAAAAAAACAAAAAACAAAACAGTATTCCAATGTCTCTCATGGACTCTGGCAAGTTGCAAGTTCTTATTTATTAATCTTAAGGGGAGTCTCACTCTCACTGCAGGATTTTTAATTTATTTCTTAGTTTTAAATAAGGATATGGATGAGATTACTTCCTTTGCCCCCAATACGAACCCTGAAGTGACACAAAGCAAATACACAAAGCATACACAGCACATGAAGATATTACATATACCATAAACACAATGCAGAAACTTTAAAACAATGGTTTTCAGTTTTGCAGGTGATCCTGAAAAAAGTTGTTTAAGTGGTCATGTAATTGATGTACACCTAGAATTGAACAGTTTTATTACAGTTGAAAGGATAGTTAGTTCATCTTTACAAAAACTGCCTATGTAGATAGGGGGTGTCTGTAGATAATATTATATATAATATCTGTAGTTATTATCTGCAGCTCTGACTTATATTGCATAATGCCTTAACTTAAATATTCCCAGGACATTGCTAAGTGAGGCCTAGTCATTACTGCTCAACTCCAGGAGTCACAGGAGTGAGCTTTCAAATGCTGAGCTCAGAGCTACTGTATCAGGGGAGAGAACTAACCCTTTGAAAGTTAGAATATTTTGCAGATTCTATTAAAGGTACACTCTGACAACATCTCTTAACATTTATAGGCGATAAAAAAGGTCTTTAGCAATATGACATTTAGGCCTTATAAAAAAATAAAAGTAAACTGGCTTATCTCACAGGTGATGCAATTTATTAACAATATGTGGAGAGCTATTGAAAGATGGCAATGTGTTTTACAGGTATATGCAATTAAGGGCTTTGAAAATACAAGGTGACATATATCAGCTGCACCACAGTCATGCAGCCACCTTCGATGAGCTGCGTGTTAAATATTACAATATTAATGAAGCCTATTCAATGTGTTGATGTCTACATAGCCGTGGTAAATATTTGGATGTGTGCAAACATATCTCCATGTTTGCAAAACCCATTCACGGCCACAGCACATGGCTCAATAAAGATGGCTGTGTGACTTTGGTCCTCAAGTTTCTAAGGACGTATTTAAAACATTATTTACAAACCACAATGTAAACCACAAAACTATAAAACACACACTTAAATTAACCGTGCTATTTTAACTGCTCAATAAATGGACACACTTTGCCAATGTAGATACACGTCGACACAATGGCACGGACAGGCAAATGGGCGTACAGGTACGCCCCTTTAAATTTGCTGCCGTGCCATCTCGTGCACGCCGCTGGCACGCGCCTGCCGCAAGCTCAGTGAGTGTGATCGCGGGTTCTGAGGACTCGATGCCAGCGGGGATACCAGCGATCGTCTCACGGGGAGGAAGAATGGGGAAATGCTGATGTAAACAAGCATTTCCCTGTTCTGCCTAGTGACAGGACACTGATCACAGCTCCCTGTAATCGGGAGCGGTGATCAGTGTCATGTCACACATAGCCCACCCCCCCTACAGTTAGAATCACTCCCTAGGACGCACTTAACCCCTACAGCGCCACCTAGTGTTAACCCCTTCACTGCCAGTCACATTTACACAGTAATCAATGCATTTTTAATCACACTGATCGCTGTATAAATGTGAATGGTCCCAAAATAGCGCCAAAAGTGTCCGATCTGTCCACCATAAAGTCGCAGTCACGATAAAATATCGCCACCATTACTAGTAAAAAAAAAATTATTAATAAAAATGCCATAAGACTATCCCCAATTTTGTAGACGCTATAACTTGT
The DNA here is from genome assembly GCA_037952925.1 of Lithobates clamitans. Taxonomy (NCBI): domain Eukaryota; kingdom Metazoa; phylum Chordata; class Amphibia; order Anura; family Ranidae; genus Lithobates; species Lithobates clamitans. The sequence continues at coordinate 206,746 of JBBGZY010000364.1, forward strand.
GCGCAAACCAATCAAACGCTTGTAGAAAAATACGTATCGGCAAATTTTTTCATATATTTTTTGGGGATATTTATTATAGTAAAAAAATAATGCGTTTTTTTCAAAATTGTCGCTATTTTTTTGTTTATAATGCAAAAAATAAAAACTGCAGAGGTGATCAAATACCACCAAAAGAAAGCTCTATTTGTGGGGAAAAATGGACGTCAATTCTCTTTGGGAGCCACGTCGCACGACCGCGCAATTGTCAGTTAAAGATTTGGCCAGCCAAATGGTCCGGGGCTTAAGTGGTTAAAGTAGAACTATAGGCAAAACTTTTTCATTTTGGATAGAGCACTGGCAAACTTTCTAATCCCTTTGCATTCTATCCAAAAGTTAAAAAAAAGTTTTGCCTTTAGTTATACTAGGAAAAATCTACAGGATGAGTGGAAACAACCCTGTTTTAAACAAACTCCCAACAGAAATAAATCAGCATGCATTCAAAATAGAATGACTACTTCTTGATGATTAACTGTTTAACATGCAGTCTATTTTAGCAACGTCTTTGAGATTTAAAGGACAAATGTGGACTTATGCCCCGTACACACGGTCGGATTTTCCGACGTAAAATGTGTGATAGGACCTTGATGTTGGAAATTCCGACCATGTGTAGGCTCCATCACACATTTTCCATCGGATTTTCCGACACACGAAGTTTGAGAGCAGGCTAGAAATTCCGATCGTGTGTACACAAATCCGACGCACAAAGTGCCACGCATGCTCAGAATAAATAAAGAGATGAAAGCTATTGGCTACTGCCCCGTTTATAGTCCCGACGTACATGTTTTACGTCACCGCGTTCAGAATGATCGGATTTTCTGACAACTTTGTGTGACCGTGTGTATGCAAGACAAGTTTGAGCCAACATCCGTCGGAAAAAATCCTAGGATTTTGTTGTCGGAATGTCCGATCAATGTCCGACCGTGTGTACGGGGCATTAAACACACATACTCTTCTCTCTGCTGCAGAATCAGTATGATGCTGCATCTTTTCCCCACCAGATTTAAGCCTGAGAACCGAGCGATCATGTGACCACTTCTTGCTCAGTTCTCGGTCCACTCTGAGCAGAGAATGGTGACTGTTAGTCACCGCTCTCTGTTGTACCTTTCCAGTGTCCACTGAAGCAATGGGCTGGGGAGGGTTAGGGAGTAGATGTCTCAGGCTCACGCTGAGAGCCTGAGCCAGCTGGCGGTCAGACATCTGGCTGGATCTCAACATTATTGTCTGGATCCTTCCAGAGTCTGGAATGGCTCTGTGATGTCAGCTGGCAGTGTGCTCTAAAGCAACCAGATAGACAGCGCTTTCCAGATTGGTCCCTTGAGCTATGGGGATGCGTTCCCAAAAGTATACAATATGAGCCAGGTATCACAGCATCACAGTTTTATTGCCCACAATAAAATAAGTTAAAATCAATGTGTAAGCTGAATGATACCATGCTGAGAGCTTGTAGGCATTGGTGGGTTAATCTTCTTGAGGTCCAGTACACACCCCTGTCCTGTTGTCAAAATAAGATCCTGGGCCTCTTATCTCGGGCAGTGCACTTTAGCCCATTGTCGGCTCATTCTGGGTCACAAGACAACACAAGCGCACCTCTGTGACCCACATGGGAATTAAGGTTGTCCCAATACCACTTTAAGACCGAGCACTGTTTGGCAATTGCTGGCCTGGCATAATAAATTACATGAATGATGAGAGGAAAGGAAGGATTTTGCAATGCTATATAGCAGGGATAAGCAATTAGCGGACCTCCAGCTGTTGCAAAACTACAAGTCCCCTCATGCCTCTGCCTCTGGGTGTCATGCTTGTGGCTCTCAGAGTCTTGCTATGCCTCATGGGACTTGTGGTTCTGCAACAGCTGGAGGTCCGCTAATTGCATATCCCTGCTATATAGCATATACAATTGCAAAATCCTTCCTTTCCTCTCATCATTCATGTCATTTATCAGATAGTATATGCTGCAATGCCCATCTTGGTACACTTTGCACTCGGCCGCAGTAAGCAACAGTGGACATCTTGTTACACCCAGCCTGAATTATATAGGCTGGGTGTAACAAGATGTCCGCTGCTGGCTTACTGCGGCCGAGTGCAGGGTATACCAAGATGGGCATCGGGATGTTCAACCTCTGTCGGACAAACGGAACGTCACTTCCCTTACCGAATGTCACAGCTTCGGTCACAGATTCTGATGGAACATGCAGCTGCGCCCTGCACCCCTGCCCCGGCCAGCTTACCTAGTTCCACTGCTGCCAGCCTGTTGAGGACTCTCTCCACTCTGCCTGCTGACTTCCGGTTGTGAGCAACGTCGCATCATTTCCAGGTATCGGATTAGGCATTGGGAGCATTTGTGCGAGTACAATTACTCGCGCAAATGCTTGGTATCGATACTAGTATCAGTGTCGGGACAACTAATGAGAATCATGATAAAAAAAAATTTATAAAGAAAACGCAATAGTTTTCTTTTAATATATTACAACTGAAACCAGCCCTGAGTAGCACCAGGGTATCCCAATTGTTCTAAGTATGCCAATAAGTTGTAGCTGGGCCAGGGCACATGCATGAAGGATGGAGCATTGGTTTGAAGAGAACTAATGGTGAACTGCCAATTTTCCTTACACACCAAAAATGTACAAATATTCTGATCTGCTAACCAATGACTATAGCAAGCACTTATATTGATAAGAGCACAATAGATTTTTTTAAAGTCCACTAAGTCTTTATTCGCCACAATAAAAAGGTCACAGCAGTAGTCAACGTGGCTTACTGTTCCCTTCTGTTCTGGTGGGGCTCCCCAACACTGCATAGCACTTGTTCCATCTAAAGGGAACAGAAAATGCAACTAGACTTCCCTTATCCCTTGCTTCCTCGCTCTCTTCTCCTGTCTCTGATGTTGCAGGTGGTTACTTACAATGCAGAATGTCAAGGTGCCTGTAATGTCATGTAATGGAGCACTGAAGAAAAGCGGCTTTGAGGAGCAGGTCATGTTAGGAGGAAGCTAAGAATAAGGCATGTGACAACGTGACCTTTAGAGGAAAAACATTTTTGCAGCGTTTTCAAGGCACTTTGGAAGCGCTGCCCATTCATTTCAATGGGTAGATGCACTTTGGGAGTGATAGATGCTGCTTGCAGGACTTAACGTCCCACAAGCGCACCGCCCGAATGTGAAAGCACACATTGCATTGAATGCAGTTTTCAGGCGCTTTTCAGAGGCGCCAAAACACCTGAAAACTGCCACAGTGTGGAAGGGGTCTTAAAAGTATTACCAGCAAATGTATACACTACCCTGAAGCACTTGCCAGATTTTTCACACACAGTAATTTCCCTGCTTACACTTGCCACAGCAAAGCAACAGTACATTCTCAACAGACGGGTAGGATCTTTCCAACCATAGCCACAGGAGTTTCCACATTTATTGAGAGACTATTCACATACAGTATTTACTTATGGTACCTGGGTGGTTAAACTTTTTTTTTTCTAGATGTCAATAATCATATTTCCTGTCGCATCATCATGGCAGCATACACGTTGGGTTGTGACTCCGCCTCCACAACCTGATAGGACCACATAGCTATAAATTAGAGAGTAGACACCTGCCCCAGTATTCTCTTATTTTTCCTCACCTGTCAGGACGCACAGATCAGCACCCCCTTACCGCTTCGCCCCAGCCAGGTTCTAGCCTCTCCTGGGTGGAAGTCCTTCTTGTACAGCCTCTAAACGAGCTAAATGGAAGGAGCCCCACTCTGGTGATCTCAGGGGCACTCTCTCATCTCACTCAGCTGTCTGACCACAATATAAGCCTTAAACAGGCTTCAAGTGCAGCAGCCCACAAAAGCCTTAAACAGGCTTGCTGGAGGAATGGCCAGGGAAGCTTCGGTGTGGCCTCATGAAATAAGCCTTAAACAGGCTTAGTTGTGTGCAGCGGTCTCCATCCCCCCTCTTTCCCCCTCTCCTACCAGTATCTCTGCCCATCTGCTGGGCTCTGTGGATCTCCAATCTGCTGTCCGGGAGCGCAGAGCGTTCTCGGCGTCCTCGCGCATGCGCAGTGCGTCGTTTGGGCACCTCTGTGCCGCTTTTCCAGCTTCCAAGATGGTGTCCCGCGGTGCTACTGCGCATGCGCGAGCGTCCGACGCTGATGGCGGCGGATTTAAAAGCCCAGCAGTAGCTGTATTTGCTGCTGCTGGTTGTCTGTGTATGACAGATCGTTTTTGACTGCAAAAGCGCTCTACAAAGGTAGATGGCCTTCCTCTACTCGGCTTTTAAGTCAGGAATTTTAAGTCAGGATTCCTGCTCCCTCTGCATAGCTCTGCTTATTTTTTTCTCCCTGCAGGTTTCCAGTCCGCTTTTTCTCCATGGAGACCGCTGCCCCAGTAGATCACCGCCAGCCTATTAGGTAAGGGGGGGGGAAGACAAGTGTAAGTATTGAAGATTGAAAAAGAGAGCACTACTAACGCTGCCTAAATTGGTCAGCCCTACCAGGTCTTCAAGAACGTCTGCTTCAAGACAAAGAGAGTCCTCATGCAGGAGGAGTCGCTCCAGACACAGAAGGAGCCGTTCCTATCATAGAAGAAGCCGCTTGAGAGGAAGTCGCTCCAGGTCGCACTCTAGACATGGCCGATCCCGCCATAGAAGATCGCCCTCACGCAGACATCGTTCCCCCACACGCCACTCCTGTCCTGCCGGGAACGCATGCTGGGTTTGCGGCGCAGCGGCTCTTCCGGATAAACTGGTCTGTCAAAAATGCCTTGAAGAGACCACAAGAGAGAGAGTCTTGGAGGTCGGAGATTCAGCTGGGGCTGTAGCCCCCCAGGCCTCGATATCAGATGTGGATTTCTCCACTACTACCTCTCCAGCCCGGGCTAGCACATCAAAGGAGCAAGACTCCCTGTCTGATAATGAGGGTCTGGAGGTATCGGCCGGATTCGACTTCGGTCTGATAGAGCCGTTTGTTAAATCGGTTAAGGAGGCAATAGGATGGGAGGAACCCCAGGAAGCCCAACCGAAACAAAGGAAGTATTTTCCTCAGCTTAGAAAGGATCCAGAGTCTTTCCCGTTCATTGACGACCTAATCAAAGAAGAATGGCAGAGGCCAGAAAAAAAGTCTAGTCTGAATAACAGACTCCTGAAGCTATACCCACTCAAGGAGCCTAAGGTGAACCCTCTGGTGTCCCCTCCGGTAGTGGACGCATCCCTGATGCGCCTAGCCAGGCATGTTACCCTCCCGTTAGAAGACGCGGTAACGTTTAGAGATGTCCTCGACAGAAAGATCGACACGGATCTCAAGCGGGCTTACCTGTCGGCTGGAGGCGCCTGCAGGCCTGCAATAGCACTCGCTGCAGTGGGAAGAGCCATCTCGAGCTGGTCCACAAGCACAGAAAAGCTTGTATTAGAGGGTGCAGATCAAGAAAGAATAGTGAAGGCGTTGCAAGAGCTAAGCTTGGCTGGTGACTTTGTGGCTGAAGCTTCGGTCGACACCATCAGGTCTGCGTCTAAATCTATGCTGGCCTCAGTAACGGCCAGAAGAGCATTGTGGCTGAAGCCCTGGATGGCGGATCCAGCTTCCAAATCTAACTGGTGTCGTATTCCGTTCGATGGTGAGCACCTCTTCGGAACAAAATTAGACACAGCCATCTCCAAAGTAACCGGTGGCAAGTCCGGGCTCATCCCCTCAGACAGGAGGCCCAAGCAGCAGAGACCTCCTCCCTTTAGGCGGAACCTCCCAGAGAGATATAGGGACGCGAGAGCGTACAGACCAGGGAAGGAGTATCGAAGGAGCTGGAAGAACCCTCAAACCTCCTTTATGAAGTTTCAGAAGCCTAAGGCGCCTGCTTCCAGTGACCAGAAGCCCTTTTGAAGGTGCGCCCGTCCGGCCAGCGGTAGTGGGAGCAAGACTCTCCAGTTTCAAACTGGTCTGGGCGGAAACCATAAGGGATACCTGGACCCTGGCCACTGTCACCTTCGGCCACAGGTGGTCCTTCAAAAACCGACCCCCAGGGGATCATTTCTATCCAACCCGTATTCCTCCATCTCGGGAAAAAAGGTTGTCTCTACTGAACTACATTCAAGATCTTCTCCAAAAACGAGCAATAATAGAAGTTCCGCCAGCACAACGAGGCAGGGGATTCTATTCTCCATTATTCCTTGTCAAGAAGAAGTCAGGGGACTTTCGACCGGTTCTAGACCTAAAGAACCTCAACAAGTCCATCAGAGTGGAGTCATTCAGGATGGAGAGCTTGCAGTCTATCCTCCAGGCCATAAACCTGGGAGACTGGATGCTCTCCATAGATCTCCAGGATGCCTACCTGCACATTCCAATCCACGTGGCATTCCAGAAATTCCTGTGATTCTCGGTGGGTCAGGGGCACTTCCAGTTTCGAAGCCTTCCCTTTGGGATCTCAACAGCCCCCAGAACATTCACGAAGGTGTTACTACCAGCAATAGCCTTTTTGAGGGAGAAAGGTCTAAGGGTCCACCATTACCTGGACGACATCCTCCTCCTCTCAAGCAGCCAGGAATCACTCGTTCAACATCGCAAGATCCTGATTTCCACCCTAATGAGTTTGGGATGGATAATCAACTGGCAAAAAAGCAACATCCAACCTACCCAAAGGATGGTCTTCCTGGGAGCCTAACTAGACACCCAAGCAAACACAGTGGAATTGCCAGGGGAGAAGTTGTCCCTACTAGTTCAGAAAGTGAAGGATGCTGTTCCAGCGTCATGCCTACCGGCCAGAGCATACCTCAGCCTCCTGGGTTCCCTATCAGCAACCATTTCAATGGTCAGATGGGCGCAATGGAATACCAGACCCCTGCAAGCCTCCTTCCTGCGCCAGTGGGATGGAAGGTCCATGTCCCAATTGATTTGCATCTCAGAGAAAGCCAGGCTATCTCTACGGTGGTGGACCCACCCCGACAACCTCAGCAGATGCAAGCAGATAGTCATCCTCCACCAGGAGGTGGTAACTTCGGACGCCAGTCTGGAGGGATGGGGGGCACACTACCTACATTATGCAGCTCAGGGCCGCTGGCACTTCAAAACCAAGGATGTAGTATCAAACGTCCTAGAGATGAAGGCAGCCTTCCAAGCCCTCTTGGCATTCACTGGCGGATTCTCTCAGCAGAACATTCGTTTCCAACAACGAGTGGTGTCTAAGCCCACAGGCCTTTGCCCTCATATGCCAGACATGGGGTCATCCAGACATAGACCTCGCAGCAACACCAGAGAACAAGAAGTGTCAGAGGTTTCTGTCAAGGAACCCTTCCCCTCAGCGGAGGGAACGGATTGTCTCCAGCACGCCTGGAACTTTTGCCTAGGCTTTTCCCACCGTCCCCACTGATAGCCAAGTTCCTTCTGAGGCTCAGACATTCAACAGCTCTAGTACTGGCTGTGATTCCCTTTTGGCCACGGAGGCCTTGGTTCACCACCCTCCTGCAACTGAGCACAGCGGATCCACTTCCACTCCCGGTGACAACGGATCTACTAACCCAGGGCCAGCTACTACATCCGAGTCCAGAGAGATTGCATGAATAGCACCTACGAGAGAATCTGGGGAAAGTTCTCTTCCTTTGCTCAGGAACAAGGTTGGGACCCTTCTTCCCCATCAGCAATACAAGTGCTTGAGTTCCTCCAGTCAGGTCTAGACAAAGGCCTTAGGTCCAGCACCCTGAAAGTCTCTGCCATCTCTGCTTTGACAGGGGTTAGGTGGGCACTTAACCCTCTGGTGGTTCAATTTCAAAGAGCCTGCCTGAAGCTAAGGCCTCCCAGAAAACCTTAATTTCCAACATGGGATCTATCAACTGTCCTAGAGATTTTATCCGGAGAGCCATTCTTCCCACTTGAGGATACCTCCCTCTGGGACCTGACTCTAAAGGTATCATTCCTAATTGCTATCACATCGGTGAAGAGGGTCTCAGAAATGCAAGCTTTGCTGATCAAAGAACCGTATCTGATGATTTACCCAGACAGGCTAACCCTGAAGCCTTCAGACAGGTTTATCCCAAAAGTCTCCTCTTCGTTCCACTTTAACCAGGAGATTGACCTCCCGGCTTTGATCACGGATCAGGGCGTCCCTCATCCCCTGGATGTCAAGGGCAACATTCTGCATTCTGCAAGTCATTCAGAAAATGCGAGAACCTTTTAGTCATCCCACATGGGTTCAGGAAGGGCCAGGCAGCTTCTGCCCGTACCATCGCCTCATGGCTCGTGAAAGCTATCAAGAAGGCCTACTCCTTAAGCACCTTGCAGATTCCGGAAGATCTAAGAGCGCATTCCACCAGGGCAATGGCTACTTCATGGGCAGCTTACTGTAAAGTTTCAGCGGAAACCATTTGTAGAGCGGCCACTTGGTCTTCAAAAAACACCTTCATTTCCCATTATAGAATAGACGCTGCACGCTTAGCAGCAGTTGAATTTGGGAGGGCTGTCATACAGGCCAATTCTTCTGTTTCTTGTCAATAAATTTAATTTTGCATTCCCACCCAGTTTGGCGAGTTACTCCCCAACGTGTATGCTGCCATGATGCGACAGGAAAACGGAAAATTGTATACTCACCTTTCCGTAATTTTCCTTTCCTGTCGCATCTTCATGGCAGCATACAATCACCCATCCTCTGAGGTGACATGTGTATAAATTTACAGAGAATACTGGGGCAGGTGTCTACTCTCCAATTTATAGCTATGTGGTCCTATCAGGTTGTGGAGGCGGAGTCACAACCCAACGTGTATGCTGCCATGAAGATGCGACAGGAAAGGAAAATTACGGAAAGGCGAGTATACAATTTTCCGTTTTATTTATAAACTTTAAGCCTCCTTCACAAACTGCACTTTTGCACTAGCGATAATGCTTGGATTAACTCTAATGCCCCATACACACGATCAGAAATTCTGCCAGCAAAAGTCGGATGTGAGCTTTTGGTCAGAAATTCCGACTATGTGTATGCTCCATCGGACTTTTGCTGGCAGAATTCCAGCCTGCAAAAGATTAACAGCATGTTCTCTATATTTCGGTCGGAAAAAGTTCCTATCCGAAAATGCATTCGTCTGTATGCAATTTGAATGCGCAAAAAATCACGCATGCTCGGAAACAATAAGACGCATGCTCGGAAGCATTGAACTTAATTTTCTCGGCTTGTCGTAGTGTTGTACGTCACCGCGTTCTTGATGGTCGAAAGTTCAGAGAACTTTTGTGTGACCGTGTGTATGCAAGGCAAGCTTGAGCGGAATTCTGTCGGAAAAAAACATTCAAGTTTTTTCTGACGGAAATTCCACTCGTCTGTATGCGGCATATGAGTTGATTTACTATAGGCAAATAGACTGTGTGCTTTGCAAGTGAATGAAGTTGCACTCTGCAAGGGCAATTTGATCCAGAGTTTAGTACATTGTAAATGAAAAGCTTCACTTTGCAAAGAATACCCAATCACATCACATGCAAGAAAAATAAAAAACAGCATTTTGCTTGCACATGATTGGATGATGGAACTTAGCAGAACTTCCCTTCATTTACTAAGCTCTGTACATTTGCAAAGCGCACAGACTGTTTGCTTTTAGTAAATCAACCCCTATGTGTGGGAAGTGTTATATATTGGCAAGAGAGTGCACTCGATATTGGACAGTTTGTATGTAAGAGATTCATTTGTAGGAAACTTGCTCACTTTATATAAAGCTACCATTTGCTTTAGGCTAATTCAAGCCTGCTTCTAAACAGTTGCTCAGATACAGCTTTGCTGCACTACAGTTTTCATTTGTCTATGTGTATATGCTTTGTAAGCGTTTTATTTCTTTAAGTTTGGTATCTGGAGTCCATGTACAGTTCCTATTAGCAACAGCCATCTACTACTGGCAATAAAGTGCACTAGATATTGGACAGTTTGTATACAGGAGATCTGTTTGGAAGCAACTTGCTAATTTTCCAAACAGCTACAGAAGGATATTTACAGACTGTTTTTCTATACCAGCGAGAACGTCTGGACTAACCTTAGAAGTGGTAAATATTGGTAATAGAGGGCACTTGATAATGAGCAGTTTATATACAAGAGACCCGTTATAAGAGATCCGTTTGGAAGCAACTTGTTCATTTATCCTGCAACTTGCATTCTTCATATGCTAATTTAATAACTGTTTTCTAACTATTGCTCAGATTCAGCTTTGCTGCACTACGGTGTTAATTTGCTTGTGCTTCACACTCTTGTTATTTTCCCATTGGTGCTATAAATCTGGACTGGTGCAACGGCCCTCCATATGACTAGTGAGCATCTTCTAGGGACATTGCATGCAGGGCCGTCCCTACCATGGGACCCGGTGGGACCATTGGTCCCGGGCAGCAGGTTCTGAGGGGCAGCACATTGACGCCCAAGAAGATAGTAGTCCCGCCCGATCGCTTTGCTCCTTATCCCACTGTGTGGATGGCCCAGCGCCACTGCTATTAGTGGTAATGGCAGAGCACTCGCTGCCATACTCGCACAGCTGGCCGCTCACCCATCCGCTTCACGGCTCCCCCCCCTCCCATTTCTGATGACATGTTGGGACAAGAGAAAGTCAACTGACAGGCTGACGGCCAACAGCGTAAAGGGGAGGAGCTTTCTGCTGAGCAGAGGCCCCATGATGAAAGAGGGATCGCTGGAGGCATGGATGACGCTGAGAGAAAGTAAGTGCCAGCGCCACTAATCCCATCTATACCACCCCTGCCTGTGTCTAACCCCCCCGCCACCCCTGCCCATGTCTAACCCCCCTACCACCCCTGCCTGTGTCTAACCCCTCTACCACTCCTGCCTGTGAACCCCCCACCACTCCTGCCTGTGTCTAACGCCCCCACCACTCCTGCCTGTGTCTAACGCCCCCATCACTCCTGCCTGTGTCTAACCCCCCCTGACACCCCTGCCTGTGTCTAACCCCCCCTGACACCCCTGCCTGTGTCTAACCCCCTGCCTGTGTCTAAAACCCCCTCATCACCCCTGCCTGTGTCTAAAACCCCCTCACCACCCCTGCCTGTGTCTAAAACCCCCTCACCACCCCTGCCTGTGTCTAACCCCCCCACCATCCCTGCCTGTGTCTAAACACCCTCTACCAGAGTCTAAACCCCCCTACCCCCCCACCCAACCCCCACCGCCGCCTCTGTCTGAAACCCACCGCCACTGTTGCATGTAAATCTGACTTCCTAATAAATTTAATTTTTGTTTTAATTGTCATGATATAAAAATAATGGATGTGGGAGCCTTTTTGTGGGCGTGATTTTTTGGGGGGGAGGGGGCAGCATTTCATTCCTGGACCCAGACAGCGCAATATCTTGGGCCAGCCCTGATTGCATGCCTATAGTTTTTGACTTTATAGAAATTCTTCTGCATTTGAACAGCAGGTTTATTTAAACTAGGTGGCTGCAAAGAGGTTTATTTACTGCAATTCAATGCAATATTATGTACTCTCTACAAATAGAATCCATGTAGACGTAGTATTCATAAATTTCCAAACAGTGAAACTATTTGTGATATTTGTGTACTACACTATTTGTGTACTTGTATTCTCCCATCTCTGCAACCCTGCCAACCTCACCAACACCCCCTTTCCTCTATCTGATCACAACCTCATTACTTTCACTGTATCCTTGCCTCCAACCACCCATCCCTCCAAGCAGCAAACAATTACTTGTAGAAACCTTCGCCACTTTAACCCTTCTCTTCTCTATTCTGCTACTGACCACCTATATGAGATAATCTCTCCCCTGTCCTGTCCTGACCTGGCCACCTCTGTCTACAACAGTTCACTCTCATCATCACTAGATGCACTTGCTCCTCTAACCACACGCAGAATCAGGCCCCGACCGTTACAACCCTGGCAAACTGACAACACTAGAAATCTCAAGAGACATTGCCGTGCTCTTGAACGACTGTGGCGTAAAACCAAATGCCTGCAAGACCTCACCCTATATAAATCTGCCCTTCTAAAATACAATTCATGCCTCCATGCTGCCAAACAAGCCTACTTTGTCTCTCTTATTAATTCCCTATCATCCAGTCCCCGTCGGCTCTTCCCAACCTTTAACTCTCTGCTTCGTCCACCACCCCCTCTACCCACTAACTCACTCACTGCCCAAGAGATTGCCAATCATTTCAAAGACAAGATCGATACAATTCGTGAGGACAGCTCCACTGTGCGTACGTCTTCCCCACCCAACATACCTTGCCTAGCAGCACATTCAACACTCTCCTCTTTTGAATTGGCTACTATGGAAGAGGTTACAAAAATTTTCTCGGATGCCCACCTAACCAATTGTCCTTTGGATCCTGTTCCCTCACAACTACTACGGTCACCCTCTTCTTCTATCCTATGCTCCCTCACCCACATCTTCAATCTCTCCCTCTCTAGTGGCATCTTCCCCTCCCCTCTAAAACATGCGCAGATCACTCCCATTCTTAAAAAGCCCTCACTGGACCCTACCGACCTGAACAACTTAAGACCCATCTCAATGCTCCCATTCACCTCTAAACTGCTAGAACGCTTAGTCTACAACCGTCTTAGCTCCTACCTCAATGAAAATAACCTTCTTGACCCCTTACAGTCTGGCTTTCGCTCGCAGCATTCCACGGAAACTGCCTTACTAAAACTCACTAACGATTTACTAACTGCTAAAACCAACAGCCAGTACTCCATACTCCTACTACTTGACCTCTCTGCGGCCTTTGATACTGTTGACCACCCGCTCCTTCTCAATAAGCTACATTCCCTTGGCCTCCGAGATTCTGCTCTATACTGGTTCTCTGCCTATTTATCACAGCGCTCCTTCAGTGTCACCTACAACTCTGTCTCCTCCTCTCCATTGTCCCTTTCTGTGGTGGTCCCCCAAGGCTCGGTTCTTGGACCCCTTCTCTTCTCTATCTACACCTCCTCCCTCGGTCACTTAATAACTGCCCACGGCTTCCAATACCACTTATACGCTGATGACACCCAAATCTATCTGTCTACCCCTCACCTCACACCTTCAGTCTCCTCTCGCATTACTAACTTACTAACTGACATATCAGCATGGATGTCGCACCACTTCCTTAAACTAAATCTCTCTAAAACTGAGCTATTAATATTCCCCCCCACCCGTGCACCCCTCCATGACTTTTCCATCAAAATCAACAATGCAACCATCAGTCCCTCCCCTCACGCCAGGGTACTAGGTGTAATCCTAGACTCTGACTTGTCATTTCAGCCTCAAATCCAATCGTTGTCAAAAGTTTGTAGAATTCACCTCCGTAACATCTCTAAAATTCACCCCTTTTTAACAAATGAAACCACCAAGCTCCTCATTCACTCACTTGTTATCTCTCGCCTTGACTATTGCAACTCCCTTCTCATTGGCTTACCTCTCCATAGGCTTTCCCCTCTTCAGTCTATCATGAATGCTGCTGCCAGACTTATCCACCTTACCAACCGCTCAGTGTCTGCCAACCCTCTACTCCAATCCCTACACTGGCTCCCAATCACCCAGCGAATTAATTTCAAAATACTAACCACAACATACAAAGCCATTCACAACTCTGCCCCGAGCTACATCACTAATCTTGTCTCCAAATATCATCCAAATCGACCTCTCCGCTCCTCTCAAGACCTCCTGTTTTCAAGATCTCTCATCTCCTCCTCCCATGCTCGTCTCCAGGATTTTTCCAGAGCCTCTCCCATCCTCTGGAACTCGCTACCTCCATCTATCTGGCTATCCCCTACTCTTGCTACCTTCAGGCGATCCCTGAAAACTCATCTCTTCAGGAAAGCCTATCACGTCTCCAACTAATCTCCTACCACTTCCACCAGCTCATTCCCCACAGTTACAACCTTTTGTACCACCTGCCCCACCCTATTCGATTGTAAGCTCTTCTGAGCAGGGCCCTCTTAATCCTCTTGTATTTCATTGTATTATAACTGTATTGTCTCCCTTTTATATTGTAAAGCGCTGCGTAAACTGCTGGCGCTATATAAATCCTGAGTAATAATAATACTACCCTTTTTACTATATTGTGGAGTCTCTAGCAGGGGTCTCCAAACTATGGCCCTCCAGTTGTTTAGGAACTGCAATTCCCATCAAGCCTAGTCATGTCTGTGAATGTCAGAATTTTCCAATGCCTCATGGGACATGTAGTTCCACAACAGCTGGAGGGCTGTTTGGAGATCCCTGTGTCTATGTTTTTTTATATAAATATATGCTACTTTTAAAAACTATTCATTACAAGTCACGTTTTATTAGATTTTTCTTTTTTGCGTGTTGCATTTCCATTGTTATGGTGTTCCAAAATCTTTAGCTATTTATACTAAAGCCACGTGCACACGATCGGATTTTCTGACGGGAAATGTGTGATGACAGGCTGTTGGCGGAAAATCTGACCGTTTGTATGCTCCATCAGACAACTGTTGTTGGATTTTCCACGGACAAATGTTGGATGGCAGGCTTTAAATGTGTGTTGTCGGTTTTTCTGAGCGTGTGTACACAAGTCCGTCGGACAAAAGTCCAAAGTACAAACACGCATGCTCGGAAGCAAGGACGAGCCAGAAGTGGTCGGTCTTGTAAACTAGCGTTCGTAATGGAGAATTAACATTCGTGACGTGGCAAATTATGAAATCTCAAAATGCAGCGCACAATTCTCTTCTTCTTTAATGGGATAATTATGAAGCTGCTTTGCTGGTGATACTGATGGAGTTCTGCCAAGCGTATTTTAAAAGGCTTTTATTTTCTAGTGATATCAAGAATAATATTATCATGCTTTTTTTTTTTTTTTTTGGGCAAGTTACCACCACACCATTATCTCGTAGTTTTTAAGGTCAAATATACAACTATGTTGGTGTCCCTTGTCAATTTTAAATTGTATTTTTAAAAACGTAACTGCCTACTCCCAAAATGTCATTTGAAGTAAAACACATAGCCAAGTATTATTCTCCACAATTTTTTTATTGTGCATTAACCACTTACGGACAGCCCGCTGCGGTTTTATGTCGGCTGTTTGAAGGAGGATATCATTGTTATGGCAGCAGCTAGCGGCCATATCCCCGGCATCCTCTTCTTCAACGGGCAGTCCGCTACAAGATAAAAGTGGTCTCTGCGGCAGAATCGCCGTGAGATCACTTTTATCGGCGGCAGGAGAGGCCCCCCCTCCCGCCGCACTCCTGTGCCTTACGCTGCTTACCGGAGCCGTCGGCAGCTGGCGGAGGCGAAAATAAAAAGGTAAAATAAATAAGAAAAAATTTTTTTTTTTTAAATGCACCCCGTCCCGACGAGCTCACGTGCAAAATCGAACGCATACGTGAGTAGCACCCGCATATGAAAACTGTGTTCAAACCACACATGTGAGGTATCTCCGCAATCGGTAGAGAGAGAGCAATAATTCTAGCCCTGGACCTCCTCTGTAACCCAAACATGCAACCTGTAGAATTTTTAAAACTTTGCCTATGGAGATTTTTAAGGGTAAAAGGTTGTCGCCATTCCACGAGCGGGTGCAAATTTGAAGCATGACATGTTGGGTATCAATTTACTTGATGTAACATTATCTTTCACAATATAAAAAAAATTGGGCTAACTTTACTGTTATCTTATTTTTTAATTTAAAAAAAGTGTATTTTTTCCAAAAAAAGCACGCTTGTAAGACCGCTGCGCAAATACGGTGTGACAGAAAGTATTGCAACGACTGCCATTTTATTCTCTAGGGTGTTTAAAAAAAAATATAATGTTTGAGGGTTCTAAGTAATTTTCTAGCAAAAAAAACTGTTTTTAACTTGTAAACAACAAATCTCAGCTCGGTCCTTAAGTAGTTAAAAAAAGAAAACAAATAAAATTAGACATGCTATCTGCCAATAGAACTTAATCAAAAAGTGCATTCTATGCATCCAAAAATATAGAAAATATATCAAATCAAAATTCAACCAAAAAATAAAATAAAAGCCTCACGCATGTGTCCTACTTCTTAATATAGGGGGTCACCAATGCCAAGAGTTGGTGAAAGCAGGGGTCCGTTATCTGGAGCTAATCCCGAAAATCATCCGGGTTATTCTCCTGGAGCTCCTGCAGCAAAGGCGTATGACATAATTGGTCACCATTAATAAAGCAAATAATTTTTGGTCCAAGAAATCCTCCTCCTCCTCCTGTTCCTGCACTGGACTTGGGTCAATGCAATAACTCCAAGGCCAATAATGAATAACACGGTATCTCCCCCGATTCCGCAACATGTCTGATTGACGAACAGCCGTTCAGAAACTAACTTAAAAGCACGAAATAAAAAGCGCGAACTGAAAAGCGCAAAATGAAAAGTGCGAATCAACACTCACTAAACTTCTACTAACATGAAATTAGCAGAAGGAGCCCAAAGGGTGGCACTAAAGAGCTGAAAAACCACGTAGTACGTCACTATGTTTGTGTTTGTTGGCCGACAATTCCTTGCCGTTTGTATGCAAGACAAAATCCAGGCACATGCCTTCGGACAAAATTCAGAGGTTTTGTATGCATAAAATCCGATCATGTGTACGAGGCTTTAGTCTTAATTCTTTACAAGTGGGTACACAGTGTATGAAGTAATTTTTGACTGATTACTGTAAATATAGAGATGTGCGATTGACAACATACATTCCGAAACAGAAGAGGAGCATGCATGTTTGCAACAGGTTCATTATGCTTTGTCTCATCAAACATCATTATTCACTTTTGAAAAGAGGGTGGCAGGGTTAGAATCTTAGGTTTTATTGCTTTCTGTATACCTATTGGGGAGATTTCCCTTCACTTCCTGTCCTAGTGACAGAGGGTGAGGGGGCATACAACTATGTGAAATTTCTGCAATAGAGAAAGAGAAAAGTTAAAAAAAATAAAACATATATAAACCCCCCAATATGTTTTACCACAAGTGGGGAAAGGTTAGAATCTTGGTCGAGTTCTACTATTGCCATCTGTGACTTCCTATCCAGCTGACACTAGTTCCCCGCATTGCTTGGTGCCACTAAAGTAGTCTCCTAAGCCTCATTAGTCACAATCAGCAATAGAAACCACACTTTCTTCAAAACTTAACAAAAATGTTACTGCATGCCTAGGGTATGCAATTGCCTCTGTTATATAACTCAAGAATCAAAATACTAATCACTGTATATCAGACTATACACATTTCTGGGGTACTGCCTTTGGGTTACAAAGGCTCAAACACAAACATACAGCCACACAGACTAGAAATGTATTGTGTTTAAATGATATCAAAAATAAAAAGGAGATGATCTTCAATAATGCAGTAAACATGAAATAAACCGAGGAGCTCTCGAAAAGTAAGAAATTAATTTCCTACATGAAAATGACTTTCAGTCCAGTAACCCACTAGACTAGAGCATACTGTAGATATAGTAGAGTTTACAGTACCTGCGAGTTCAGCAAGTTGGGTTGACAAAAAGGATAAATGTGATGTTCCTGTACTTTGTATACCATGCAGATTCCAAGTGAGTAAACATGTGTATGTGATTGTTGGCAGACAAAATGTTTTTCTGCAGTCAGAATACTGTTGAATGTCTGTGCACCTCACCATGTCTTTTACATATGTATATGAGAAGGGTATTAGGCTGCAGTGTACCTGACTTTGAATCGTAACAGACCAACAACGAATACAGTAAAAACTGCACATCCAGTAGCAAGCAGAAAATGTGTTGTCAGAAATAATGTGGAATTAGGTTTTGGAAGTCATGAAAATGCAGTGGAAGTACACACTAGCAACAGAGCAGAATTCTTTAAGAAATTACAACACACTGTACATACAACATTTTATATCCAAAACTGCAGAATAGCAGAGACAAGCACATATATTTTGCAATAAAAGATGGAATGTGAAAGGTTCAAAGGACATAAAGGTAAACAAATAGGGTGAAAAGAGAAAACAGTGAGAAACTGAAAGGTCAACTCTCCCCCAAAACTGATATTTTAATTCTGGGTGACCGCAACAAGAATGAATGGCTCACTGGCTCCTAGTACCTCTCAAGACCTCCAGTTGTGGGATTTTCTCACAGTACCATGCTTCTAAGACTAATTATGTGAAGGGACAGATTTACCATTAGGCACAAAAGACCAGTGCTTCTAGGCAGCAAGGACAAATGGGCAGATTTTACCTACATAACTACTGCCCATAATACTCTATTATTTGCATCAACACATTTTAATTTCATCACAATATGCTAGGTTAGGTTAAGACCACAAAAGCAAAGAACAGCCCTGTGTAAAAGAAACAATCCTAACATAGGGATGAGGCCTTGTGTGCCAAAGACTATGTGCCAACAAGCTCCAGTAATTAACATATATCACTGGCCATAAACAATGAAGGTGTCACTCTCTTGCAGACAGATTTACCAATAACTTTGTCAATTTACATTATAGGTGATCCACTAGGACAGAAGGGCACCAACTGTTGATTTACTAGTGGCCAAAGCAGTTGGATAGAACTGGAAATCCAGGTAGAGATACCTTGCTAGTGAAGTCCACAAGAGCTAAAAGAAGTCGCCCTGTATTTTCTTGTTAGTCGCCACACAAAACTGAAATGTCATTTATGGATGAAGTCGACCTTTAAACAGTAGCTGGAGTGGTAAAATAAAACAACAAAATTTGAAACAAAAAGACAGGAACTAACTTTCAAAGTCAAATTCATGGTCACTGAGGGGACTGCTGAGACCAGAATCTGCAAAGAACAGTAAATAAAGAAATAAAAACAACTTGTTTTGATGTCTTATTCACATTCAAGAACATATAGTGAGTTACATTAATAACAAAGACATTCCATTTGTTTCTGTTTATGGTGAGATGTAACGGCTACATATAAGTGGTGTAGCACTGACACAGTCTGTAAAAACTGTAAATACTAATGGACAACAAAGGTCAATAGAAAAACACAACTGGTTTTACCCACAGTAATGCACTGGGGACCAGCCACCATCTTCTTCTGTTAGGTATTAGTAACATAAAAAAACTACAATTGAAGCCAAAACATTGTGTTTAGATTTGGATAAGCTTTGGAATGGTTAGGACCCCTGCCGGTTTTTTATTTCTGTGTCTGTCCCATCAGGAAAATTTCCCCTTCACTTCCTGGCCCAGAAACACAGCAGGAAATAAATGTAAATCTCTCAAAACATTGCAAAGGGGTATCCACTCTTAGAGAATTGTCACAATAACAGGTTTACTCACTGGAAAATTTACTCTCACCCCTGTTCCTGCACCAACACAACATTTGGTGAGTGCATATCTCCCCAAAGAAGACACAGAGAGCAATAAAAACTTGGCAGGGGTTCTAATGCTTACTGGCTATATCTAAGACTTAAAAAGTGTTGGCTTTATACACACTTACATACTCTACTATAGGTTGTGTAGAGGTTGAATCTAATTTACTATGATCAGTAAATTCCTCCCATGTCTCCTATATGTGAGATGCCAGAGTTATAAACGTAAACTGCATGTGACCAGTCAGTTAGGAGTCTGGGACGAATGCTGGAAATGCCTGCCATGTTCCAGTAAATAGGTTGCTCATTCATGAATCCTTTTTACCAGGATGTTTATACAGAAATGTACTCACAGAAAATCTGTGTATACATAATTGCTCTAATGGGTTTTAGGATATAAGTGACGTTATTTCTCTTACTTTTTACATTAATACTTTTCTTACACTTGCTAGTAAACTTCATTTCTATATTTTCAAAAAACATTTACTTAAATTTCTCTCTCAAAAAATGCTAAACAGCAAGTAAAATACCTCTTAACTTATTATAATGACCAAGTAGATATAAAGAATTTTGAGGTGACAGGGCATGAGGAAAGAAATGGACGCAAGTCAGGGATTTGGTATTAAAACATATATAATATAAAATTGGCTCTCAAAAATGTAAAGTATTTTTGTTTTAAACAATTTTAGTCATGATCACTAAATAAGTGCTGAGTAAAAATAAAAATTACATGTTCTCAAAAGCCTACAATTGTAATAAACTTTTTATTTTGTATTTCAGGCAAGGGTTAGATTTTATATTTCAGAGAAATAACCTTTTTTTCAGTTCTTTTTTTGATTACTTCCCTAGGATAAGGTCAATACATGTGGTGTCTCCCCCATTAGTTTGAATGCATTAACATGCATAATTGGGTGATAAAAGCAAGCATGTTAACTCATTGGAGCCAGCGCCTCCCAGCCCTTTAAGAGGTTTAGGATGCCTGGAGGCTGTCATAGCGGTCACATGATCGGAAAGCTGCCAATCGCAAGCCACCCGTAACTGTGCCAGGTATGCGCTCTCGGCACAGCTGTTTTTGCAATATTGCATGCAAATATGAGGCTGCTGGGTGCTAAGGCAAACCCGCTGAGAGGCCACATATTTGCGTGCTGTCGGCGCCAAGAGGTTGAAGCAACAACTGTTTAAATAAACTTTGGTAGCTTGAACACGATCCCATGATTGACCATCATCTGGTTGTCCTAATCTGGAATTCAGTTTTGGGCACCAGTTCAGTTTTGGGCACCAGTTCATAAAAAGCAAATGGGAGAACTGGAGAAAGTGCAGTGAAGGGCATCCAAACTGATAAAAGGCACAGAGGAGCTCAGCTATGAGGAAAGATTAGCTGAACTGAATTTATTTTCTCTAGAGAAGAGACATTTAAGGGGGGATCTGATCACCATGTATAAATACATAAGTAGTCCATATAGTGGACTTGTCGAGTGATTCACTTTCAGGTCATCACAAAGGACAAGGAGGCACTCTTTATGTCCGGAGAAAAAGATATTTAGCCTTCAAATACGGAAAGGCTTCTTCACAGTAAGAACTGTGAAAATGTGAAATAGCCTCCCCAAATAACTAGTTCTGGCCAGCTCAGTAAATCATTTAAAAAAAGAGCTGGATGCATTCCTAAATGCACAAAATATAACTGAATAACAATATTTATAGGTAACACCAAGGGTAGTTGATGCAGGGACTATGCAACTGCCTCCAGGGAGAATTTTTTTTCTCTACTGGAACAATTTGAATCATGCTTTATTGCTTTTTTCACCTTTTTAACTGTGGGCATAGGATTGTATATGAGTTTGCCTATTTTTGTATTGGTTGAACTGGACAGACATGTGTCTTTTTCAAACTGACTAACTATG
Source organism: Lithobates clamitans (assembly GCA_037952925.1). NCBI lineage: Eukaryota > Metazoa > Chordata > Amphibia > Anura > Ranidae > Lithobates > Lithobates clamitans. The sequence continues at coordinate 227,868 of JBBGZY010000364.1, forward strand.
TAAGTAACTACACACTGGGAAACAATATTCCTCAGGTTACTTTTTAATGTGCTATATTTTAATCACCCCATAAGACCTCATGCACATGAGCGTATTAAAGTACCCCTAAATACGCTGGATATTTCTGAAAATCAAGCGGAAATACGCTGGATATTTCTGAAAATCAAGTGTAAAAAATACTTGGTTATGGTGCGTAGTTATGAATGTTTACATGTGTATGGCGTTGAGTATAAACTCATTCTACTGCCTGGTATATCAATATATGCTGGCCACTTGAATAAAGTTACACACATATGCACGTTTGGGTACATTTATGCAGGTTTACACACGTACGTACATACATTTTGCTCATGAGGTCCTCTCTGAACATAGCTTTAGGACATTTTTTTTATGTCTCTAAACACTGCTCCTAAAAAAACTGATCATAATCCCTGATGTGCATGGTGACATAAGCTAACATACAATCCTAATTCCAAAAAAGTTGGGATGCGGTGTAGAATCTATAAAAAACAGATTCCAATGATTTGCAAATCTCATAAACCCATATTTTATACCCAATTGAAAGTAGAAAATTGAAAAAATAAGGTAATTTTGAAATTGATGGCAGCAACAAAAAAATTTCGGGCAGGGCAACGAAAAGCTGGCAAAATTGTCGAACAATTTCAAAACAATGTTCCTCAACATAAAATTGCAAATACTTTAAATATATCATCTCCAATACATCAAAAGTTTCCGAAAATCTGGAGAAATCTCTTTGCGCAAGGGACAAGGTCGAAACGTAATAATGGATGCCGTGATCTTCAGGCCTTCAGAGGGCACTGCATTAAAAACAGGCATGTTTTTGTGATGGATATCACTGCATGGGCTCAGGAATCACTGTCTGTGAACACAATTTGCCGTGCCATCCAAAAGTGCAAGTTAAAGCTCTATCATGCAAAGAAGAAGCCATACCTGAATATGATCCAGAAATCCTACTGTCTTCTCTGGGCTAAGGCTCATTTAAAATGGCCTGCTCCAAAGTGAAAAACTGTTCTGTGGTCAGACGAATCAAAATTTGACATTTTTTTTTGGCAACCATGGGCACCACATCCTCCAGACTAAAGAGGCTAGGGACCTTCTGGCTTGTTATCAGTGCTCAGTTTAAAAGCTTGCATCTCTGAAGATATGGGGGGTGCATTAGTGCATATGGAATGGGCAGCTTGCATATCAGGAAAGGCCCCTTAATGTTGAAATATTTATCCAAGTTTTAGAGCAGTATATGCTACCATCCAAAAAAACTATTTTTTCAGGAAAAAAACTTGCATATTTCAGCAGCACAATGCTAAACTGCATACTGACAGCAGCATGACTTCGTAGTAGAAGAGTCCAGGTATTTAACTGGCCTGGCTGCAGTCCAGACCTTTCACCAACTGAAAATATTTGGTGTATCTTAAAGCAAAAATATGACAAAGAAGATCCAGGACTGTTGAGCAGTTAGAATCCTATATCAGGGAAGAATGGGACAACATTTCTCTCCCACTACTACAGCAACTGGTCTCCTTAGTTTCCTGACATTTACAAAGTGTTGTTGAAGAGCGGATCCTATACCGTGGTAAATATTGCCCTGTCCCAACTTTTTTGAGATGTGTTGCTGCCATCAATTTCAAATTACCTTATTTTTTTCTTAAAATAGTAAATTTTCTCAGTTAAAACATTTGATATGTTTTCTTTTTTTTATTGTGAATAAAATATGGATTTTGGAGATTGGGAAATCATTGCACTCTGTTTTTATGTATATTTTACACAGCTTCCTAACTATTTGGAATTGGAGTTGTTGAACTGAGTTTAACCAGTTGCCGACCGCCGCACGACGATGTACGTCGACAGAGCGGCACGGGCAGGCAAAAGGGCTTACCTGTACGTCCTTGCCTGCCCGCGGACCCCCCCCCGGTGCCTGCGGCGGTCGGCAAATCTCCCACGGCGATCGGTGGTGAGGGGGAGGCCATCCATTCATGGCCCCCCCCTCGCGATCGCTCCCAGCCAATGGGATCATTTCCCTGCCTCTGTATTGTACACAGAGGCAGAGGAAATGATGTCATCTGTCCTCGACTCGGTATTTTCCGTTCCGGGCCGAGGAGAGAAGACTGTAATGTGAGTGCACCAACACACACACACACAGTAGAACATGCCAGGCACACATTACACCCCGATCCCCCCCCCGATCGCCCCCCAATCACCCCCCCCCCCTGTCACAAACTGACACCAAGCAGGTTTTTTTTTTTTTTTTTTCTGATTACTGTATTGGTGTCAGTTTGTGACAGTTACAGTGTTAGGGCAGTGAGTGTTAGGCCCCCTTTAGGTCTAGGATACCCCCCTAACCCCCCCTAATAAAGTTTTAACCCCTTGATCACCCCCTGTCACCAGTGTCGCTAAGCGATCATTTTTCTGATCGCTGTATTAGTGTCGCTGGTGACGCTAGTTAGGGACGTAAATATTTAGGTTCGCCGTCAGCGTTTTATAGCGCCCTAGTTAACCCTTTCACCACTGATCACTGTATAACCGTTACGGGTGACGCTGGTTAGTTTGTTTATTTTTTATAGTGTCAGGGCACCCGGCGTTTATTACCGAATAAAGGTTTAGCCCCCTGATCGCCCGGCGGTGATATGCGTCGCCCCAGGCAGCGTCAGATTAGCGCCAGTACCGCTAACACCCACGCACGCAGCATACGCCTCCCTTAGTGGTATAGTATCTGAACGGATCAATATCTGATCCGATCAGATCTATACTAGCGTCCCCAGCAGTTTAGGGTTCCCAAAAACGCAGTGTTAGCGGGATCAGCCCAGATACCTGCTAGCACCTGCGTTTTGCCCCTCCGCCCGGCCCAGCCCACCCAAGTGCAGTATCGATCGATCACTGTCACTTACAAAACACTAAACGCATAACTGCAGCGTTCGCAGAGTCAGGCCTGATCCCTGCGATCGCTAACAGATTTTTTGGTAGCGTTTTGGTGAACTGGCAAGCACCAGCCCCAGGCAGCGTCAGATTAGCGCCAGTAGCGCTAACACCCATGCACGCAGCGTACACCTCCCTTAGTGGTATAGTATCTGAACAGATCAATATCTGATCCGATCAGATCTATACTGGCGTCCCCAGCAGTTTAGGGTTCCCAAAAACGCAGTGTTAGCGGGATCAGCCCAGATACCTGCTAGCACCTGCGTTTTGCCCCTCCGCCCAGGCGAGCCCAGCCCACCCAAGTGCAGTATCGATCGATCACTGTCACTTACAAAACACTAAACGCATAACTGCAGCGTTCGCAGAGTCAGGCCTGATCCCTGCGATCGCTAACAGTTTTTTTGGTAGCGTTTTGGTGAACTGGCAAGCACCAGCCCCAGGCAGCGTCAGGTTAGTGCCAGTACCGCTAACACCCACGCACGCACCGTACACCTCCCTTAGTGGTATAGTATCTGAACTGATCAATTCAGGGGCGCCCCACGCCGATGAAGTCCCGCCCACAGGACGTAACGCGTACGGGGGTTAGGAGCGTGTGACGTCACCCGCGGCCATTGGTTGTTACGATCGCAAGCCTCCCAGCCGGCACTCGGAGCTGAGTGCCGGTTCTTGTAAGTGCAATCTTTTATCTTTTTTACTTAATAAAATTGCTACGGAGAGCACTATGGTTGCTGTGTTTTTTATTTCATATGCATCACCCGTTTCTACTTGCTCAAAGTTGAAGTGTGGAGTTTTTACCATCACCACCTGGATGTATCCACCCAGTGTATGCAGTTCATGCTATGTGACCTGTCTCAGGTCGAATAATTAAGGTGAGGGGCCATCCATGTCCGGTGGAGGGATTACAGTCACCAATCACCTGCTTCCTGTTACCCTGCTACCCTGATTATTCACTGGTGGTCCTTGTCTTCTATGATTTATTCCTCACATCTGATTTATGTTTTTTTTTAAGGACTTTTATATCTGCGCAGCACTGCTTTTCTGTTCATGTCATTGAGGGATTGTTGAATTAACCTTAGTGTCTGCTTGCATTTATTTACTTGTGTCCGTATGATCAGTTAGCGCTGAATTTATTTATCTATTTTCAAAATATATAATATTCCATGGACTCAACATGCCTCTCAGCAAATAGCTTGGGGTGTCTACTTTCCAAAATGGGGTCATTTGGGGGGGGTTTGTGCCATCTGGGCATTTTATGGCCTTCAAAACTGTGATAGGTAGTGAGGAGTAAAATCAAAAATGTACGCCTTTAGAAATCCTGAAGGCAGTGATTGGTTTTCGGGGCCCCGTACGCGGCTAGGCTCCCAAAAAGTCCCACACATGTGATATCCCCATACTCAGGAGAAGCAGCTAAATGTATTTTGGGGTGCAATTCCACATATGCCCATGGTCTGTGTGAGCAATATATCATTTAGTGACAACTTTTTGTAATTTTTTTTTTTTTTTGTCATTATTCAATCACTTGGGACAAAAAAAATGAATATTCAATGGGCTCAACATGCCTCTCAGCAATTTCCTTGGGGTGTCTACTTTCCAAAATGGTGTCATTTGTGGGGGTTTTGTACTGCCCTGCCATTTTAGCACCTCAAGAAACGACATAGGCAGTCATAAATTAAAGGCTGTGTAAATTCCAGAAAATGTACCCTAGTTTGTAGGCGCTATAACTTTTGCGCAAACCAATAAATATACACTTATTGACATTTTTTTTACCAAAGACATGTGGCCGAATACATTTTGGCCTAAAAGTATGACTAAAATTGAGTTTATTGGATTTTTTTTAGAACAAAAAGTAGAAAATATCATTTTTTTTCAAAATTTTCGGTCTTTTTCCGTGTATAGCGCAAAAAATAAAAACGGCAGAGGTGATCAAATACCATCAAAAGAAAGCTCTATTTGTGGGAAGAAAACGACGCAAATTTCGTTTGGGTAAAGCATTGCATGACCGCGCAATTAGCAGTTAAAGCGACGCAGTGCCGAATTGTAAAAAGTGCTCTGGTCAGGAAGGGGGTAAATCCTCCTGGGGCTGAAGTGGTTAAGCCTAGGTTCACATTGGTGCAATTTGACATATGCTGTTTGCCTGTAAAAACTTTTTTTTTTTTTCATATCTGTGTGCATTAGGCCTTATATAGTGGGGTCGGACAGTATTCAGACCCCTTAAATTTTTCACTCTTTGTTATATTGCAGCCATTTGCTAAAATCATTTAAGTTACGTAATTTTTTTCCTCATTAATGTACACACAGCACCCCATATTGACAGAAAAACACAGAATTGTTGACATTTTTGCAGTTTTATTAAAAAAGAAAAAATGAAATATCACATGGTCTTAAGTATTCGGACCCTTTGCTGTGACACTCATATTTAACTCAGGTGCTGTCCCTTTCTTCTGATCATCCTTGAGATGGTTCTACACCTTCATTTGAGTCTAGCTGTGTTTGATTATACTGATTGGACTTGATTAGGAAAGCCACACACCTGTCTATATAAGACCTTACAGCTCACAGTGCATGTCAGAGCAAATGAGAATCATGAGGTCAAAAGGAACTGCCTGAAGAGCTCAGAGACAGAAATGTGGCAGGGCAAAGATCTGGCCAAGGTTACAAAAAAATTTTGCTGCACTTAGGGTTCCTAAGAGCACAGTGGCCTCCATAATACTTAAATGGAAGACGTTTGGGACAACCAAAACCATTCCTAGAGCTGGCCGTCCGGCCAAACTGAGCTTACAGGGGAGAAGAGACTTTGTGAGAGAGGTAAAGAAGAACCCAAAGATCAGTGGCTGAGCTCCAGAGATGCAGTCGGGAGATGGGAGAAAATTGTAGAAAGTCAACCATCACTGCAGCCCTCCACCAGTCGGGGCTTTATGGCAGAGTGGCCTGATGGAAGCCTCTCCTCAGTGCAAGACACATGAAAGCCCGCATTGAGTTTGCTAAAAAAAAACACCTGAAGGACTCCAAGATGGTGAGAAATAAGATTCTTTGGTCTGATGAGACCAAGATTGGAACGTTTTGGCCTTAATTCTAAGTGGTATGTGTGGAGAAAAACAGGCACTGCTCATCACCTGTCCAATACAGTCCCAACAGTGAAGCATGGTGGTGGCAGTATCATGCTGTGGGGGTGTTTTTCAGCTGCAGGGACAGGACAACTGGTTGCAATTGAGGGAAAGATGAATGCGGCCAAGTACAGGGATAGCCTGGACGAAAACCTTCTCCAGCTTGCTCAGGACCTCAGACTGGGCCGAAGGTTTACCTTCCAACAAGACAATGACCCTAACCACACAGCTAAAATAACAAAGGAGTGGCTTCACATCAATTCTGTGACTGTTCTTGAATGGCCCAGCCAGAGCCCTAACTTAAACCCAATTGAGCATTTCTGGAGAGACCTAAAAATGGCTGTCCACCAACATTTACCATCCAACCTGACAGAACTGGAGATGATCTGCAAGGAGGAATGGCAGAGGATCCCCAAATCCAGGTGTGAAAAACCTTGCGGCTTCACTGCCCATTTCCTACTGCACATGCGCGAGTCGCATGGCGCTTTGTGAATGGCCCTGTTGTTTTCTGGGACACACACATGTCCCAGAATACAACGGGGCAGCTCGCCGAAGAGGAGGAAGTGACAGAACAGTGCCTCGGAATAGGAAGAGGCAGATTAGGAAGACTGCCTAGCAACAGGGGTTTCTGGTAAGCAAAAAAAAATTTTTTTCAGAAATTTTTGTAGAATTTTAATGTCATTTTTTATTTTAGGGTGGACCTCCGCTTTAAAGAGTCTGATTATCCATGGATTGGATGCTAATCTTCTTTCTTGGTAAACTGAAAGTGCTGACACTTGACTCTTTAATGTACTAAAGCTTAGTCCTTTATCTACACCACTCTGTAGAAACTCTAAGACTGCCACTGAGCTTTGTGCTTTGAAGGTGTTCTCTGTGCACCATCTGTTAAAACACTTCCATACTCTCTGGTAGATGTTACGTGTCTCAACTTTCCTGCTTTTCAGCAGTGTATCTATTAAACAGCTTGAGAACCCTTTTGCTTTCAGCATCTGCTCCTCAGATACCAGGCAGCCAAGTTCCACCTTTTCACTTGGGGACAGTATACTGGGCCCTGGGAGAGTAGATCTTCCTGGACTGGTAGGAACCAGGGGGGGTCTACAGCGAGTTCTTTGAGCATAGAGAACCACGGTCTCCTCGGCCAGTGGGGTGCTATGAGAATCAATGTTGTGTTCTCTGCATGGAGTTTCCTTATTACCGCTGGTAGTAGTACTGGTGGGGGAAAGGCATAACATTTGTTGAATGTCCACCTCTGTGCCATCTACCCCGAGCACTCCATCCTCTCTTTTCAGGGAGTAGAACGCTCTGACTTTTCTGCTTTCTTTCGAGGCAAATAAGTCCACCTGAGGTGTTCCCCATTTTTGAGTAATCTGTTCGAATACCTCCTGTTGTTGAGTGGGTTGCAGGTTGGATTTTTCTATATATATATCAACCAACCTAGATTTTCTGAGAATGTCTGTGTGTATTTGAGATTTTCTAGTAATCTCCCGGGAGATTCTGCAAAAAGGAGAAGGTCGTCTAAATAGGCATCGATGGATATGCCTTTGACTCTCAATGGTGCCAGAGCTTCCGCCCAGAATTTTTTTAAAAATTCTGGGTGAAGAGAAAAGGCTGAAGGGTAGAGCTCGGAATTGAAGGTGCATGGTTTCCTTTTTTGTTTCTATTGCTAACCTTAGAAATTTTTGACAATTTTGATGTATCGGGATGTGTAGGTACGCGTCTTTTAAGTCTAGGAAAACCATATAACAGTTTGGAGGTAATAGAGTCTTCACTGTGTATATGGAATCCATTCTGAATCGTTTGTAAGTTATGGATAGATTTAAGGGTTTGAGGTTGAGGATTGGTCTGACCTTTCTCGAGGGTATTTGTACTCCGAATATGTGGGAGTAGAAGCCCTGCCCTCTTTCTTCCTTTGATACCTTGGTGATTACCCCTTGTTTTTTGAGATCCTTTATGGCTCTCATTAACCCTCTGGACTTTTCTTTGTTTTTTGGAAGCTTGGTGGTGTAAAGCCTGCTTGGGGGTGATCTTGAGAACTCTATATGATACCCATCTCTTATCGTTCTCAAAATAAACCGATTGGAGGATATCTTTTCCCATTGTGGGAGGAAGGCCCCCAGTCTTCCTCCCACTGTGGCTAATTTGTCATTTGTTATTGCAGGTTTGCTCAGGAGGACGAAAAAATCGCCCCTCCCTTGCCTTTCCCTTTCTGAACCCAAGGTCTTTTCTGTTTATCCACCTTGGGTGCTGTAAACCGGGATCTTGTGTCCCCTCTTTGCCTCCTTTTATTCTGCTGTGGCTGACTCCAGGTTGCTTTGCGTTTCAGCAGGAATGCCTTCTTTTTATCCGCTGTGCGGTCTAGCACTTTCTCCAACCCTGGCCTGAACAGCAAGTCCCCTGTAAATGGGATCCTGCAAAGTTTGATTTTGGACGCGCAGTCCCCCTGGAATGTCTTTAGCCATAGAGCCCTTCTTGTAGAGTTGGCTAGTGCGGAGGATCTGCCTGCCATCCGTACCAGCTCTGCTGAAGCGTCTGCAAGATACGCGATGCCTCGCAGAAGTGTGGGAAAGGAAGATAGAGTCTAATCTTTTGCAGTTCCTTCCTCAATGTGTGCCTGAATTTGGGTCAACCAGAACTCTACATTTCTGGCCACCATCGTGACTGCCATAGCTGGCTTTAAGCTCCCCACTGTGGAGTCCCATGACTTTTTTTAATAGAGAGTCCATCCTTTTATCCATTGCCTCCGTAAGACCCCCATATCCTCAAATGCCAAATCTGTCTCGAAACTTGTGAGAAGGCTGCATCTAATTTTGGGGTTTTGTTCCATACTGATGATGGGTCACCTGAAAGTGGAAAATGTCTCTTTAAGGCTTTAGATAAAAAAGTTTTTCTTTCTGGTTTTTGCCATTCTTTTTTAATTGCCTCTATTAAAATCTCATGAACAGAAAAATTCTTCTTTTCCTGTTCTCCTAAGCCCTCATACATCTGATCATGTAGGGAAAGAGGTTCCTTTTCCGTTTGTATACCTAGCGTGGTATAAATGGCCCCCAAGAGATGGTCCACCTCTTCCAGTGAGAGCTCGTATCGGGATAGCTTTCTGGAATCCCCTTCCAGAGCTTCACTCTCTGATTCTTGGGAGCCGGATGCTGCGCTGTCAGGTTCCTCTTCCACCTCCTCTCTAGGGGCTACTGAAGGGCCTGCACTAGTGGAGGGTATTGCTTGCGTCTTTGGTAAAGTTGCCTGTACTGGGGAAGGAGCAGTCTGAAGCTGCGGGATCTGAAACTCTTCAAAGAAGGTTTTAAAGGATTCAAAAGTACTAGATAACTCTTTAACAGATGCCGCTAGCTCACTCTGCTACGTGGAATGTTCCTGTACTAATTTGCTAATACATTCTTTACATAATGCTTTCCCCCAGGAGTCTATAAGTGTAGTTTTACAGGAAGGGCACCTCCTCTTTGAGCTATGAGGGGGCCTGGTTTTGTCTGTTTTCTGAAAAGACACAAAAAAGAAACCCCAGAGTATTAATACTTCAGTAACCCTCCCCTGCAATATTGCAGGTGCGCAGCATCTTTCATGTGGGCTTGCCTCACCAGAGGCCCCATGAACCACCCTCTGACACTGGAGGGACCTTTACCTACCCCCCCTTTCCATGTACTCCTAAGGGGGGAGTGGTAGGCCAGGGGAGTTCCACCCTAGGTTTCCCTTACCTTCACATGGCTGGAGCTGGTCTCTGCTGGAGCAGTGTCTCTTCCCTGTGCATCCGACATGATGGTGTCACCACCGGAGCCTCTGCTGTCTCTACAGCATGTGCGGCTCCTCTCCAGCCCATACTTGGCTCCTTTCATAATTTGCGGCCGGAACCGGAAGCCGCAAACCCGGAATTGCACGCCCCCTCCGCCGGACGTGATGTCACCCGGCACCGTGCGGTCCCAATACCCGGCGTGGTTTACACTGCCAGTGCTACCACACGCTGCTGAGGGTATGGGACGGCTGGACATGCACCTCTTCTCACCGCGCTCGGTGCTGAAAGGGAGCCCCCCTGACCTCCACCTGCTCTCAGGGATGTAGGGGTGACAGTCTTTGCCAGGTTAGTTCCTTCCTGGTCTGTCCAAGGAGCCTCTGCTCCCTTTTAGGACATGCTGCCTGAGCCTCCCTGGCTTGGTTCCAGTGGTGTCTCCCCACTGGAGGAAACACAAATAACTGAGGAGCCAGCAGGGGAGGAGGAAATTTGTAGAAGGCTGGCGCGGTGTTTCCTACAGAGTGGAGGAGCCAACGTCTCTCAGGTGGCTGTCCTGAAAGATGATTAGGGGAAAGTGCCCTGTATTGAAGTAGTTAAGGACTGCTTTTAATATTCTTTTACAAACATACACATTTTAAAAGTATAGCTTAATATTGCTTCCCTTCTCTAGAGCATTGAGCATCATGCATTTACTGATAAAATAGTTGGTATGGAAAATACCTTCCACTTCCTAAGGGCCATCTTATTAGCATCATGGGCCCCTGAGCAAAGTAATGCACTGGGGCCCCTACCAGCCTGCATCGGGTGCCCCCATTACGGTGCCCATGTACATTATGTTACCCCATCACAGTGCCCATATACTGTACATCAGGTGTCCCCATCACAGTGTCCCCTTACATCAGGTGTCCCCCATTACAGTGTGCCCTTACATTGGGTTCCACCATCACAGTGTCCCCATACATTGGATCCCCCCCATCACAGTATCCTCTTACATCATGTCACCCCATCACAGTGTCCCCTTACATCATGTCACCCCATCACAGTGCCCATTTATCAGGTGTCCCCATCACAGTGTCCCCATACATTGGGTTCCCCTATCACAGTGTTCATTAAAATCAGCTTCCCCCATCACAGTGCCCCCTTACATCAGGTTCCCCCATTACAGTGTCCCCATACATCAAGAGTCCCCCATCACAGTGTCCCTATACATCAGGTTCCCCCATTACAGTGGCCCCATCACAGTGTCCCCATACATCAGGTGTCCCCCATCACGGTGTCCCTTACATCAGGTCCCCCCCATCAGTGTCCCCATACATTGGGTTCCCCCATCACAGTGTCCCTTACATCAGGTTCCCCCATCACAGTGTCCCTTACATCAGGTTCCCCCATCACAGTGTCCCTTACATCAGGTTCCCCCATCACAGTGTCCATATAGATCAAATGTCCCTATCAAAGTACCCTCATACAACAGGTGTCCCCATCACACTGTCCCTTACATCAGGTTGCCCCATTAGTGTCCCCATACTTAGGGTTCCCCCACCACAGTGGCCCCATACATCAGGTGCCCCTTCACAGTGTCCCCCATCACAGTGTCCATATAGATCAGATGTCCCCATCAAAGTACCCTCATACAACAGGTGTCCCCATCACAGTGTCCTCTTAAATCAGGTGTCCCCCATTACAGTGCCCCCTTACATCATGCCACCCCATCACAGTGCCCCCATACATCATGTCACCCCATCACAGTGACCCCTTACATCATGTCGCCCCATCACAGTGCCCCCATACATCATGTCACCCCATCACATTGCCCATATAATGTACACCAGGTGTCCCTATCACAGTGCCCCCATACATTGGGTTCCCCCATCACAGTGTCCCCATACATCAGGTGTTCCCCATCACAGTGCCCATATTGATCAGATGTCCCCAACACAGTGCTCCCATACATTAGGTGTCCCCATCACAGTGTCCTCTTAAATCAAGTTCCCCCAATCACAGTGTCCCCATACATCAGGTGTCCCCCATTAAAACCTCCACCTACCTGAATGAAAGCGGCATCACTCCTGTCAGACACTAACAAGCTCCCAATGCCCCTTCCTCCATAGGACGACACAACAATACACCCTGGACAGCTGCCCCTCCCCTTATCCCAGCCCTAGTGGCGAGCACTAGCCGAAGCGCGGTCCTCCTCCGCTTTAAATGCTGTGTGGTGTGCAGGGAGTCGCGCCCGTGACGTCACTGGTTGCTGGACGACAGGTGGCTCTAGCAACCAGTGACCAGTAAGGCTCAGGTGGATGCGGACGCGGAGCCAGAGCTATGTCGGGGTTTGCTGGCTCTATCAGTTTCATTCTGGGACACTGTATTGTTCCTGAATGAAGGTGCCCGGGTCCCGGGACAATCCTAGATCATTGGAGCAACAAACCTGGCCCTGATGAGGCCCCATATTCGGCTGGGGCCCCTGGGGTGCCCGCTTGATAAGACGGCCCTGCACTTCCCCCCTCCCCACAGACCAGTTCCACATTTACGGCGCCTACTTGTATAAGTCCTGTGTGGTAATACAAAAATGAATAAATAAAATTAAAAAAACAAAAAACATAATTATATATATATATATATATATATATATATATATATAAATTTTTTTTTTTTTTTTTTTTTACAGTTTTGAAAGCCATAATAATTTTGAATTGTCTTTAATTTCTGTGCATGTTTCAGGGTTTTAAAAAAAAAGTGTCTTTTCAAATTAGATATCAACTGTACATCTTTTCCTGAATGGCACATTAAGCTATTAGGTCTATTATTAATGATGCAGAATTTTAACCTAATATTTATTCACAAAGAATAGTTTACATGCCAAAAGTTGTCAGTGCCAATTTTAGCTTAAATTATAGAGGTCTGCAAACAGGATTTAAGGGGTTAAGATATATACAACTGAAAACTGTCAGAGAGGCACAACTGACTCAAATTACTATATATTAATATGCAATATTCACCTGACAAAAATATTTTTTAAATTTTAATTTTGTTTTAGGTCAAATCATAACAAAGAAAATGTCTCATTTCAAGCCCCTGATTCTTGTTTTCAGCAGCTGCAGTGAACTATAAGCCAACCGGTCATAGGACAGATGCTGCCCATATCATCTCTATGATCAGTTTAGATGTCTAAAATAGATGTGACAGTTCTAATAACAGAAATCAAAATAAGCAGGGTTGATGGTTTCTTGGAAGCTTCCATTCACACAACCAAAGTCAATTAAGTATTTTATTCTGTATATAGACTTTAATTACTTTACTTGCTGTATATACTTTGTTTTCAATAAAAGAAGTAAAAAGGACAGCAGGTCATATGTTGGTCCCTTGTTAGGTTGATAACACTCTTCTAACAGGACATTTATACTGTAAATATGTTAAAAGGGATTAGAAGACTTTATTTTTCTAATATGCAGCAGTGTATAAACAATTCTCAAAATTTACAAATCTGTCCTTTTTCAAATGCTTTCACTAAGTTACTCATTGATTATTAATATTTATATAGCCAAGTAGAAAGAAACACAAATCCATCTAGTTCAACCAAAAGGAGAAACAAATAGAACAAATAGAAATCCTCCATATATACACAATACTATAATTAAAGTTGATTCAGAGGAAGGCAAAAAACCCATATGAAACATAGTCCAATTTGCTCCATTGAGGGCTTATTTTTTAAGCTATAATATTATTAAATATATACTGTATATAAATAATTTATTCAAGAGGAAGTTCCTTAACCAAAAGGAAATGTCTTTTTATTTAAAAAACATCAATAACTTTATGGCCCAAGTCAGATGTGAAGTTCAGTTGCCTACAACAAAACTTTACTTAAACCCAAAAATAAAAATGTAATATATTGCAGTTTACCGATCCTTAGATGTGGCTGCATTCATTTTCTTTTTTTTAGACTTTTTTCCCTTTATTTTACCTGATGATCCGACCAGTAACACATTTCCTGTCTTAGGCTGCTTACACAGAGGCACTTTACAGGCGCTATAGTGCTAAAAATAGCGCCTGCAAAGCTCCCGTAAAGAGCCTCTCCTTTCACTTCAGTGTGAAAGCCCGAGTGCTTTCACACTGAAGCGGTGCGCTGGCAGGACGCCAAAAAAAGTCCTGCAAGCCGCATCTTTGCAGCACTGTAGGAGTGGTGTATACACCGCTCCTAAAGCGCCCCTGCCCATTGAAATCAATGGGCAGCGCCGCTGAATAGCCGGCATAGCGCCGTTTTGTGGCCAGTTTTAACCCTTTTTCGGCCGCTAGTGGGGGGTAAAAATGCCCCGCTAGCGGCCGTAAACCGCCACAAAAACGACGGCGCTTTACCACCAACGCCCCAGTCTGAAAGTAGCCTTAGGGTGTGTACATTTCGAATGAAGTAGTAAAGCAGACACCTTTGGACAGCAAAATTGTCAGTCTGGGGAGAGGGTAGTGTAAGATGCACTAGCAGATTTACATGGACTTAACCAACATATTGATGCTGAACTCCAGATAACACTTTCTAAGCAGTTACGGCAAACAGTTTATTTTTTCTTTTGGATGGTTTGTCTTAACCCTCTAAGTCACATGTGTCAAACACAAGGCCTGCCAGATCATTTTATGTGGCCCTCGTACCTCTCCTGCAGCTGCGGCACCCCCCTCATCTTGGCCCCACTTTGTCTCAGCAGTCAGCAGCAGAGAGGACGGCAGAACTCCCCCTAAAGATCCTGCGCCTCTCTGTGCAGCCACAGCATCCCCTCGTCTCTGCCTCCCCTGGTCTCAGCATTCAGCAGACTCTGGCAGCACTTTCTGCTTCCAAAGTCTGCCCCAGCTTCTTCCTGGAAGCAGCACAAGGTAAAGAGGGTGCACTGTGATGTAAGGAAGGGTGGAAGACTCTTGACTTCTGATGGTGGTGTGGGGGCCTCTTGACATCTGATGTAAGGGGGTGGGGGGGTTGCCGTGCTCTGGGCATTTACTTTTAATTCTGAGAATAATACAATTCTATGCCAGTTGAAAAGGAGGGTTGCACACTGCTGGTATCTACAAGAAACACCATGGCAGAACCATGTTCCATCTGAGCAGTTTCCAATAAAGTTACTTGTGGATGATACCAGCGGAGTGCGACCCTCTTTTTCAGACTTGCATCTGCTACAGGAATGTGAGTGGGCTCAGTGTCAGCCTACACCTGCTCTTCACAGCTTGCATCTTTATGTTTGAACTCGATGGACTTGTGTCTTTTTTTCAACCTAACTATGTAACATCTTAAATTATTACTAAAACCAGTATTATTCAAAGGCAGAGGCAATTATTTAATATGATAAAGAGTATGATACATTTATACAGTCTTAAGCCTCGTACACACGTTTTGATTTTCGGACGACAGAACGTCCGATTTTTGTGGCATGCTAGCCTCATGTCGAAAGTGAAGAGGCTACTAACAATACGAGAATTTTCGCTTGACAAAATACAACGTCAAAAGTGACGTAACGTGTTGAATAGTTTTGTATGTATTCTTTCAATTCTGAGCATGCGTAGTCTTGGTCTTACGATTTTTTTCGTACGAAAACCATACTAATGTAACGAAAATCAGACGAGTTCACATCTGACAAAAATGTTAGTCTGCACATCTAGCTTTTGTCTGATGAAAAAGTGAAATTGGCTGTGGAAAGCACCGTATTAATGCTAAGATTTGCAGAATCAAAGCGTGTGTATGGGCCTTTACAGATACAACTGGCCCTTAGAGGGCAACCATAATGCTGATGCAGGCCTGCAATTAAATTGAGTTTGACACCCCTGCTCTAACTGCTACTTTGTATGGACAGCTTGGTCTGTTAAAGGAAGCTGGAAAATAACCGACTTACTAGCCAGATCACCTGATCAGATGGTCCATTCACTCCTATGGACCGGCTGGTGTAAACAGCCTTGTGTCCATTTACAGCTGCCAACCTCCAATCCAATCAGCTAAAGACAAATGGGAGAAGATCCGTCCTCCTCCGTGTAGGTGGATCGGAATGAAGGCAGTCAGGTGTAAACAGACAGAAGAGTATGTTTACACACGGCCGCTCATAGAGCAGAGCAAGTTCTGTCCATGTCCACTCTGCATAAACACATTCTCAATGCCTGAACCAGCAATATGTTGCTTCAGAAGTTGAACTTTATTGATCCTATCACTGGGCAGGTTTTGCCTACACACAATTTGACACCTTTCTAAATATGTCCTTGTAAGCAAGATAATACTGTATGTATAGCGAGTGCACAAATTACACACTTGACAACTGCAAAACATAGTATTTTTTTTCTTCTATGTCTATAATTGAGGCAGAGCTATTCATCTCTCAGTATTTTAAAAAGAGGGATCTGACCACTTATCGTTCCACTTTGTTGCTATTATCCGCTGCTTTTTTAAATCTATGGGTCCCAGAATGTTCCACTATCCTCTCTTCTATCAGTACCGGTTCACATCAGAACGCGGTGTGGGAAACCCATTTCCTGCACCGCATTGAAAACACACTGCAGTTGCGATCTCCACCCCAAACGCAGGTCGCAAATGCATTGTTTGCCTACACCAGATCGCATGGTATAGAAATACTATGTAATAAGGTTGCAGTGAGTTCCCAAAGTAGAGCAGGCACTACTTTTGGTGTGGTGCAATTTAAGCCCGTTCAAAGTGAATAGGCTGAAATCGCACTGCATGTGAATTGCACAGGAATACAAAGCTCGTTCCTGTGAGATTCCTGGTGTGAACCGACCCTCACTGTTGAACTGCATGCCCCAGTATTTCCCATTTGTATCTGCCCTGTCTCTGTTAAATCCTGAGTCTCAGCATTTACTATTAGTGTAATTTCCCCATCTCTGAAACTGCAATTTCAGCATGTTCCATGGGAGCATCTTCTATATGTAAATACTATAATACTTGTCCCAGGATATGACATTCATTTCTCTCCTATTAATGTTCATCTCGAGCAAGTCCTAGCAAGCCAAACTGTTAAGCATGCTTCCTCTGTAGAACTACAAGTCCTATCATGTTGTTCTTGTGGGTACCTTTTTTACAGAACTACAAAGTGCAGCATTTCATCACCATCACATTTTAATGCATATGTTGCAGCACAAAACAGATGTATCTTAGGAATCAATATTATTTAATAAGTCATATCATATGTCTGTGTATTGCCATGCACTGCGATGTCCAGTTGAACAAAACTAGAAAAAATGCATGTAAATGAGCTACATTAGACATTAAAACACACTATACATGGACAAAAGTGGATGTGAATAGATGTGAACCTGGCCTAAGCCGACCATATCCAACTAGTTAGTCTCTGTGTGGAATTTCTAGTATAAAGTCCTAGCATGCCCACTCTTTGTATGAGACATGTACTTTGTTTCCCCTGGACTGGATGCACTCCCAGACTGTCAGCCACAATACTGTATCAACCAGGACAAGCACCCACTGGAACGTGCACATTTTTTCACACATACGCACTGACTTTTTTCCCCATGCTATGTTTTTAATGGCATAAATTTATAGCAAAAGAAAAAAAATGAGATCTATTTAAAAAAACAATCATCTTCATCAATGGTTTGTGTTGATGTACTGCATACAATAAAATCATGAAGGATAAAACATATCTGATAATAAAGTGTACTGGGCTCAATTTATGAAATGTTATCTATCGCTTTAAGATTAGCTGTAAAATGCTCATAGCAAATTTTCTAAATTCACTAGCAAAAAAAACTAAAATACTAAAATACTGCATGCGCCATTTCTTGAAGTGATGTGGTACTTTACTAGTACAAACCTGCAGTATTTTAACACCAGCATCCTTACTAACCAGTGAACAGCTGCCAACCATGACTCACCTGCTGTCAGTGGGATTCCTCACTGACAGCAGAATCTAAACAAAAGAAGAGCCTGTATTAAAAAAATAAAACAGTGTGCCCCTCCCCCCAATCCATGGGGTCTGGTATGGATTTTGAGGGGGATCCCGGGGAAAAAAAATGGCAAAATCCATACACCCTTATCTGAGCATGCAACCTGGCGGGCCAGGAAAGGGGCCATACCAGGCCACATGCCCTCAGCAGCTATCCACTATCTATTAAGGATGTGGTGGGTGCCGGCTCCTTAACAACCAGCTGAAATTTCATACATTCCTTTAATATAGCATACCTGGACCACTATTTACTTAATGCATTTATTTACTTTAGTAAATTTACTTTAATTCTGTTTTATGCAGTATTTACAAAGTATTTTTGCTTTTTGAGGTAAATACCACATAAAGAGATAGTTAACTGACATTTTCAGTATCGCATGAGATATTTGGGAAAAATGTGTCATGTGACCCAAATACCGCATGTGATATCCTTTCATGAATTGAGCACACAGTAATTTGGTTTCTCCTATCTATAAACCACTGAATGAATCAACATAAGTTTACTGGTTTAACATAGTAAACAAGAGCATGGTCAGGTAGCCAAATTTAAGGCATACACAGTGTAGATGTGTTCCAGAGCAATGGTGCTCAAGCTTCTTCATGCTGGCACCTTAAATTCAGTTAGCCATTGTTTTCAGACCCAGATAGTACATCTCAATAGAGCGAATATAATGTCAAATAACCTATGGGTCCCAAGAATTTATTTTAGTAGCTCATTTTGAGGTTTGAGGTTGTACACCTTTAATCAAAGAGTTAAACATGGCTTGTCTTCTTATCCATTCTCTAAATTAGCCGTGTAGATGTAAGCATGTGTACTTTTACATTTTTCCAGTGGTTCCTTTAGGAAAATATTCAATTTTCGCTTACCTGGAGTCTGAAAATTAATGCGTCTCATCTCCACTGGATCTGTTGGATGGTGAGGGGTGATCTCTGCATTATTCAGTAAACATTTGGTCCTGGGTTCTGAGTTTTTCCGTTTGCTTAAAAATGTAAAAAATGCATAATGAATTGCTGCTTTGTTCTTAATTATTTTTAATAAAAGTCTAGATTGGACATTATGTCACATCTTTAGTTGTCCAATAGACACAATGTCAACCTTGTTTAGAGATTATTTAGGGAGTGGTCTTAATGTTTTAGCCAGCTATTATTGCACAACAGACCTTTAAAGATGAAAGGACCAAGATCAAAGCACCACCAAGATCCCAGACATTTCCAAAGACTTTTGACTGAGCTTGTGAGTTTTTACTGCAGTGCCCTGTGTCACCTGAGAGCTGAGTATCATCCTACACTTGCAGAAACTCTAGGAACCAGCTTAGAAATCTATCATGCATCTGTAAGTGCTCAAAACATGGACTTTTAAGACCACACACTGTATATTTTAATTCAGGGTAATAGAAATATTAAAGTATATTTCACTTCAAACTTAAAAAAAAAAATCTAACTGAAGTAAAAAAAACACTGATAGATTAAGAGAGCAACAGATATTCTTACCTGTCTGGTTTGCTATATGTGGAAGCAACAGAAGAAAAAGCAACAAGTTATAATACAGTTTTTTTTAAACAAAAACACTATTTAAACATTGTTATTTGTCAGTGAATAAAAAACAAAATGTGACCTAAGGTATACACTATATTACCAAAAGTATTGTGATGCCTGCCCTTGCTGTTATCGCTGCAAAGGGTGGGCCAACTTAAGATTGAACCCTGCAGACTATAACAGGGATGCCATTAAAGTTCATGTGCATATAAACGCAGGCCAAAACTTTTGGTAATATAGTGTATAATAACCACTTATGTATCGCCATACTGTATGTTTTTGACCGGCTAAGTGGTGGGCAATTTTTTCTGTAACGCTGTTTAAACCCCAACCACAGAGGTCATCAGGGAATGCACCCTTGCATTCCCCGATGATGTACGTAGTTGGACGAAAAATGTTGGACGGGGCTTGGTGAAGTTACATCAGAAATACTGCAACAACCATCTTGTATTTTCTTCTGTTGGCTTTTCTGTGTTTATGTGTACATCCTCCATTTTTACTCAAAATTACTACCCTATGGGATGTGTCTTTGTGTTCCACTTCTATTACATGCATTGGTGAGATCAATCTGGTGTTGCTGAAAACTACAGGCTGTCAAGGCTGTGTGTCAGCCAGGCGTTCTTAGATATTTTTTATTTTAGAGATCCCACGTTTCCACTAAGAGCGTTTGCTAAACTTGGGGACAACTGTTGTGGACACGCAGTGTTTTGAAATGTTACCTGTGGCAATGTCTCTGGCTCTTTATATCCAGTGTTATATGACACGGTCTTTTGGAGACATGGGGGCTGATTTATGAAAGCCGTGCGCCATCAGTAGAGGTGCACGGCGAGGCACACCACGCTTTCATGGACTGTGCATGTGTTTTCAATTGCCTCATTAGCACGCAAACCTAAGTTATATAAAGTGTGTGTGTGTCAAGAGAGTACATTTGGGTGTCCTTATAGAGTTTGTAACACATATATTTTCTCTTTGTATTTTGTTTGTATTTTGTTTGTCATGTCTTTGCAAAACAGATGTGTTTTAGAGCAAGTTTTTTTAACTTTTGTTTATTTTATTTTTTTGGGGGGGGGATATTTTGCCCTGAAATATTTGTGATGATGTGTGTCGTTAATAGGTTGTTAGTTTCACTTTGATTGAATTGTCTGTGCTGCATTATTTTGCAAAATCTTCCTCAAGATGTTGTGACTAATAAATGTTTAAATCCTTAAGAGATTGTCCGTTTGTGGGCGCAGTTCTTTTAACTCCTGCTAATTTCCTTTGCAAAATGGTCAAACCTCAAAACCATATTCTGTTAGTGTCTCAAATTAACATACATGAGTTTTTTGCTTTCCTTGCTCTTTTCCAAGTCCTGTTTTGTTGACCAATAAAATTTGTAGCAAATTTTTATGTTTTATATGTTTTGTTCATTTTCATGCAACAGATTTCCTAGCTGCAGCTTAACTAGGCTGATTGGCATGGCAAAACAAAAAAGGTGTGATTTGTCTAAAAGCTACTTTCCTGGTGTCTTCATGGCAGCATATGCATGGATTGTGTGTATGCAGCCATGGATAGGCACCAGGAAAGGAAAATTACAGAGAGGTAAGTATTCAATTTTCCATTTTAGCGCAGTGGTTCTCAGCCTCAGTCCTTATGTACCCCTGACGGGACATGTTTTGGTTATTTATCTTCGCTAAAATAGCTGGCCAAAATACCAAGCAATTGATTGTTATTTAAAGCACCTGTGCAAGATGAAGGAAAACCTGCAAACATGGCCTGTTGGGGGTACTTGAGGACAGGGTTGAGAAGCACTGATTTAGAGCACTGGGCTAAAATCTAGCTCAAGACAAGCCTATTCTAATTGTGGGCATTTGAGGGAAACTAAGTGTGTGTTAGAACCCCTGCTTGTCTTTTGTAGGTTGGGCTTTGTGTACCTTTTCTGAAAATTGGCTTCACTTCCTGTCACATAGCCAAACAAGATGTGAGGGTAAAACCTTACCAATGTCTTTCCTTGGGGACACACAGGTCAATCTAACTAAAGTTATATTTTACTGTTGTTTGGGATCTTTGTGAACCAAGTTTTATTGGCACATCTGTTTCACAGTACTTTACCCTGGTGTTCTCTATCTCCACCTTCTGTTCATGTCCCCAATTCAGCTAGAGATTTTGCAGCTGTGGTCCCCGCTCTGTACATGCTCAGTTTTCACTGAGTTTCTATGCCGAGCATTTCCTCCCTATCACATCTGAGCAGCCCAGGTGAAGCGTAGTAAATGACAGCCCACTCCCTCCCTCTTCCTCCATGCCCACTAATCAGCTAAACACAATGTGGGTGGGATATTACATGTAGATTAATGGTGGCTTCACCTCCTTCTTATTCTAAGATACAGGCTGGAGGGGATAAACAGAGCCTGTGACTGGCAGAAATCTGCACACACCCACACCATGTTATTTCCACAAAATATTAAAGATTTAATTTCAAATATACACTATATTACCAAAAGTAAGCATGTTTTCGAGGTCAGGCACTGATGTTAGACGAGAAGGCCTAGCTTGCAGTCTCCGCTCCAATTCATCCCAAAGGTGTTCTAATGGGTTGAGTTTAGGACTCTGTGCAGGCCAGTTAAGTTCCTTCACCCCAAACTCGCTCATAGATGTCTTTATGGACCTTGTTTGTGCACTGGTGCGCAGTCATGTTGGAACAGGAAAGGGCCATCCCCAAACTGTTCCCACAAAGTTGGGAGCATGAAATTGTCCAAAATGTCTTGGTATGCTGACACCTTAAGCCATACCTCCCAACTTTTGAACTTCAGAATGAGGGACACTTGATGGAGGAAGTGACCTGCAGTGTGTGCGTAACGTGGCAAAATGGGTATGGCCAAATGCTTAAAAGTGGGAGGGGCTGAAGGGGCGTAGTTAAAAAAATTGCGCTTCCTTGTACTTATAAAAACAGCTTTGATTGCTGTGCCCCAAGCTGGAGTCTCAAGGACACAAACCCCAGCACAATCATTAAAAAAAAAAGAATAAAAAGGTTCAATTTTAAATGGTTTTGCACAAACTGTGGAAGAGTGTGTTATGCTAAGTGAAGAAGGATTCAGGAGTGTGTTTCGTACATGCTGCAAGTTCAGGAATGCGTTATGTACAAGGTGCAAGGTGCAGGGGTGCATTTCATACAGAGTGCAAGGTTTGGGAACATGTTGCGTACAAGGTGCAAGGTTCAGGAGTGCATTGCATACAGAGTGCAAGGTTCAGGAATGTAATTCGTACAAGGTGCAAGGCTCAGAAGTGCACTGCATACAGAGTGCAAGGATCAGGAATGCGTTGCGTACAAGGTGCAGGGTTCAGGAGTGCGTTTCATACAGGGTGTAATGTTCAGGAATGCAATATGTATGGAGTGAATTGTACAGAGTGCAAGGTTCAGGAATTTGTTAAACTGAAAAGACACCAATTAATTAAGCCTATCACACTTATCTTCTAAAATCTTGATTACCAGCATACAGGAGCCGAGGCAAGAATGCAGGCATCAAATGGATAATAAATGAGTGCAGCCTAGCAGGACATGCAGCAGTGTGAACATCCATCCAGCACAGCCAGGGCTTTGTGGGCAAGCCGGAGGCGTATAGTCGCAATGAGTGTGAGTGCAGCTGTCGAATCAAAGCTCTGATGTCGGGGATGGGTGAGCCGATATGCGGGACTCCGCCCCTTTGTCCCATGCATACAGCCTGTGTTTATAAATTGCTGGCCAGGGAAGAAGGTGGCAGGGGGCAGGACCAATTATAACTATGTGCACTCACAGCGGTATATGATAAACCTGTGTGGGTGCTTATACAGTAATTACAATTGGTCCTGCCCCCTGCCACCTTCTTCCCCGGCCAGTAATGTATAAACGCCGGCTGTTTTGTCTATGCATGGGACAAAGGGGCAGAGCCCCGCATATCGGCCTCGTCCATCCCTGACATCAGAGCTTCGATTTGACACTTGCACTCACTCTCATTGCGGCCGTATGCCTCCGGCTTGCCCACCAATCCCAGGCTGTGCTGGATGGATGTTCACACTGCTGCATATCCTGCTAGGCTGTCATCAGCAATGGAATAATGCGGGACAATGACCCATGTACACCGGGAACATGGGACTAAGATTGAAATGCGGGAAAGTCCTGCCAAATCTGGGACTCATGGGAGGTATGCTTAAGAGCTCCCTTCACTTGAACTAAGGGGCCAAACCCAACCCCTGAAAAACGACCCCACACTATAATCCCCCCTCCACCCAAAAATTGTCCATAAAGACATGGATGAGCAAGTTTGGGGTGGAGGAACTTGACTGGCTCACACAAAGTCCTGACCTCAACACCATAGAACACCTTTGGGATGAAGAGCGGAGACTACGTGCCAGGCTTTCTGGTCCACATCAGTGCCTGGCCTCACAAATGCGCTTCTGGAAAAATGGCCAAACATTTCCATAGACACACTGCTAAACCTTGTGGACAGCCTTCCCAGAAGAGTTGAAGCTGTTACAGCTGCAAAGGGTGGGCCAACTTAAAATTGGACTCTACAGACTAAGACTGGGATGCCATTAAAGTTCATGTGCATATAAAGGCAGGATTCCCAATACTTGGTAATATAGTGTATATCTATATGGCAATTTAAAACAGTTTATTGATTTTAATAATTTATTTATATTTATTTATTTTCTGCATTCCAAAGGCTGTTTTTTTTTTTTTTTGTTTGTTTGTTTTTTTTAACATGTGACCAGCAGCTCCTCCTGCTTATGTTTCCCTGCAGACAGGCTTGGAAAGATCTGAGTCATGTGACAGCTGTGTATCAATTAGGAAAAAGGTACTTAAGACTTTTTTTCTATTAAAATAATTACAGTGCCATCATCTACATGGCAATAGAAGGGATAATGTAAATTAAACAGTGTGTTTTTAATATCACTTTAAACTCAACCCAGATATAAGGCCAAATAGTTTAACAAGGACACAGATCAGTTTTAAGACTAACATGGGTATTTACAGTGCCTTGAAAAGGTATTCATACCTTTTGCATTTTTTCACATTTTGTCATTTTTACAACCAAAAACGTAAATGTATTTTATTGGGATTTTATGTGATAGAGCAACACAAAATTTTCCAAATAACTAAAATCTTGTGGAACCAGTGGAACCAATTGCCTTCTGAAGTCACCTAATTAGTAAATAGAGTCCACCTGTATGTAATTTAATCTCAGTATAAATACAGCTGTACTGTGAAGCCCTCAGAGGGTTATTAGAGAACCTTAGTGAACAAAGAGTATCATGAAGGCCAAGGAATACAACAGACAGGTCAGGGATAAAGTTGTAAAGAAGTTTAAGGCAGGGTTAGGGTATAAAAAAAAATCTCAAGCTTTGAACATCTCATGGAGCACTGTTCAACCCATCATCTGAAAATGGAAAGATTATGGCACAACTGCAAACCTACCAAGACATGGCCGTCCACCTAAACTGACAGGCCAAGTAAGGAGAGCATTAATCAGAGAAGCAGCCAAGAGGCCCATGGTAACTCTGGAGGAGCTGAAGAGATCCACAGCTCGGGTGGGAGAATCTATCCACAGGACAACTGTGTGCACTCCACAAATCTGGCCTTTATGGAAGAGTGGCAAGAAGAAAGCCATTGTTGAAAGAAAGCCATAAGAAGTCCTGTTTGCAGTTTGCGATAAGTCATGTGGGGGACACAGCAAACATGTGGAAGAAGGTGCTCTGGTCAGATGAGACCAAAATTTTACTTTTTGGCCTAAAAGAAAAAAACATGAAACATGGTGGTGACAGCATCATGTTGTGGGCATGCTTCTTTTCAGCAGGGACAGGAAAGCTGGTCAAAGTTGATAGGAAGATGGATGGAGCCAAATACAGAATAATCTTAGAAGAAAACCTGTTATGCCCTGTACACACGGTCGGATTTTCCAACGGAAAAAGTGCGATCGGATTGTGTTGTTGGAAATTCCGATCGTGTGTGGGCTCCATCGGACTTTTTCCGTCGGAATTTTCGACACACAAAGTTTGAGAGCAGGCTATAAAATTTTCCGACAACAAAATCCGATCGGTTAAAATCCGATCGTGTGTACACAAATCCGACGCACAAAGTGCCACGCATGCTCAGAATAAATTAAGAAAACGAAAGCTATTGGCTACTGCCCCGTTCATAGTCCCGACGTACGTGTTTTACGTCACCGCGTTCAGAACGATCGGATTTTCTGACAACTTTGTGCGACCGAGTGTATGCAAGACAAGTTTGAGCCAACATCCGTCGGAAAAAATCCATGGATTTTGTTGTTGGAATGTCCGATCAATGTCCGACCGTGTGTACAGGGCATTAGAGTCTGCAAAAGACCCTAAACATACAGCCAGAGCTACAATGCAGTGGTTAGATCAAAGCATATCCATGTGTTAGAATGGCCCAAAGTCCAGACCTAAATACAATTGAGAATCAGTGGTAAGACTTGAAAATTGCTGTTCACAGACGCTTTCCATACAATCTGACAGAGCTTGAGCTATTTTACAAAGAAGAATGGGCAAAAATGTCACTCTCTAGATGTGCAAAGCTGGTAGAGACATACCCAAAAAGACATGCAGCTATAATTGCAGTGAAAGTTGGTTCTACAAAGTATTGACTCAGGGGGGCTGAATACAAATGCACGACACATTTTTATTTATTTGTAAAAATCTCTGAAAACCATTTATCACTTTCCTTCCACTTCACAATTACGTGCCACTTTATGTTGGTCTATCACATAAAATCCCAAAACAATACATTTACTTTTTTGGTTGTAACATGACAAAATGTGGAAAATTTCAGGGGGTATGAACAATTTTTCAAGGCACCGTAAGCTACCCTTACCTTCCCACTGTTGTCACCATAGGCATTTTTAAGGCCATATTGGTTTGTTTTAAACCAGTGCTAAGACTGTTAGTAGGTAGAGACTTATGGCAGAAGATGGCTTTTTTTTTTTACCACAAAACCTCTTTTTTTTCCTGGTGACAATTAAATATATTTATTTTTACTGACAACAGCGATAGCGTGACAGACTGCCATGGAGGAGGGCACACTAAAAGGTAAGTGTGTTATATGTGCCTATATGCTGTGCATGTTAGCCCATTTTGGGTAGAGCTCTGAGGGCTTACAACAAATACAGTTTAAAACCAACATTTCAGTAAATCAGCTTAATATATGCAAGGTGGATCAAAACAGAGGGGTGTGCCAAGTCTTTCAGTTAATTTTCTGTAGAAAGCAGCCACATCTTTAATAGAAAAGCATGTTCCCTGGCAACATACTATAGAAAAGGACCCTTGCTCTTTGTGTGGAAGCAGTGGTCTCTCTGTAGGGCTCTGACACGATTTCAAATGCTATCTAACTTAGGTATTAAAGTATTATAAAGATCAGAAGCTAAGCAATATAGTGTATAATAAATGAATAATAAACAAAATGTTAGCAACATAAGCAACCATATACAACACTTGTCATATCCTACAACATTTATCACAACATTTAATTACTTTTTGTAGAGAAGTATAGCAATCACGATGCAGATTATGAAAACAACAGCTAAAACTGGTCCAATAACCCAAATCAGGCCTTCTTCACCATCAGTAATTGGTTGAGGATCTGGATCTTCTACTTGAATGGGATCAGAATATGGACTAGCAGCAAATATCTTCTGTAGGAAAAAAGTAAAACACAAATCAAAAATTATAATCCTAATATAATAACAGGTTACTTTAAAAAAAAAACAACACATCATAAAAGTATGCAGTATAATGAAGGAGTGGGCTGGAGGTAGGGTGGAGCTTGCCCCATAGGCTAGTCCAACCATGCACCAGGCCTGTTCTAACAGCTGACGATTTTAGCCTATTCACTTCCCGTTCAGATCTTATATCAAAGAACCCGACACAAGGAATTCTTGCAATGACCTTCTCAGTGACTCTGAGATCACACCAGATTGAATCGAGGTCTGTATACTGTATGTGTATTTATACACACACATACATAATGTCAGTAATACTGGGGTATGTTAATGCTGGGGCATTAATATCCAAACAGTTAGCACTAACACTTTGATCCAATTACCATGGAAAGTCAGATGGGGTGGGATGTGAGAAAATTGTGGAACCACCCTGTACTAGTTATATAATCCAATCCTTGGTGTCAGAAAGACTTGAAAAGTGTTAATACTTATTACATTTACATACTAGATTTACATGGCTGAAAGTGTGAATCATTGTCAAAACACGGGGATAGAGATGATAAAACAGTACTGGAAGACAGATGGTGTCAGGCGGCCTGCACACCTGTTCTACAATGGCTGTTTCAGTTTGATGTAGACTGGTTTCTCCACACCTCTTGTGAACCAGCTGTCTTCTGTCCAAATGTGTGCCTCACTGTCTTCAAAAAAAAAATCCTTTTTCCTTAAAGGATAGTAAAACACCGAGTCTTATTGAATGTAGAATTTGCCCTCTTGTGTTTGGCCATTTGTTTTTGAGAGGTTGCACCATCTCCCCAATGCCTTTGCACTCCTCACTACAGTGCACTGCGTATACCAAGTTACTTTGCTTGTGTCTGGGTGTTGGGTCTTATAGATGTACATGTTCTGTCTATGTTTATTGCGGGGTCTGAAGGACACAGGGATGCAATGTTTGTTAAAATTCTTCTGAGTTTTTATGACACCCCAGCAACATATGGGATAACTATAATACTCCATGTGTTCTGCATCCTCCCTCTGTTTGATGGTCCTGTGTTTTCACTCAGCCTTGTAGATGTTTTAACAAAAGCAAAGTCTGGATAGCCACGAACTTTCAAAGCACGGTGTACTTTGTCTTTAAACTCTTTGTGTGTTGTTATGATCTCAGCCTGATGAGAGTTCTAGTAACCCCCAGTTTGTGTTCCATTGGATTGTGGGAGTCAAAAAACAGATAGTGGTCTGTGTGGGTGTGTTTCCTGTAGACTTTAATGTCCAGAAAAAAAAAAGATGCAACATCATAGGACACTATTGTCTCTTCTGGCTCTAACTCCAGTCCACTTACCTTGCTGACAGATTCTTTGGAGTTCTGAATATGTTGTTCCCTGTTTCCAACTAAATGTGATAAGATACTTAGTGATGTTATATGTGGCAGAGTTGATGCTGCTAACAAATGGAGCCAGAGAAGCACTCCACATACTGACAAACATTCGCCTTCACCCATGTTAATTGAGGAATTAACATTTATGAAGCCTTCCTGCAACCAAGAATGGGGTTATATAAGTAGTACAGGGTGGTTGCACAATCTGAGCATACCAAGAATAAAAACCATATGCCAGATGTGTCTTACCAGTCTTAATTATTCCTGTCCAATCTGTTAGGATATTGTCTCCTAACCTCATACACTAATAGGCAGACTACTATGACCAGGTTCTAAACAGGACAAAATGCAGTATAAAATTTAATACTTTATTCATACCGAAAATATACTTATAATAAAAAAACGATCAAAAAAGATAGCAACTATCACAACCCTACACCATAATAAAAATAAGAACATTGTCACGCAGATACCGCCACTAGTCCAGACCACTCTTATGCCACGTACAAACGGTCGGCTTTTCCAATGGAAAATATTCAATGGGAGTTTGTTGTCAGAAATTCCGACTGTGTGTAGGCTCCATCGGACATTTTCCATCGGAATTTCCGTAACACAATTTGAGATCTGGATCTCAAATTTTCTGACAAAAAAAACAAGTTCTTGTAAATTTCGATCGTGTGTACACAATTCCGATGCACAAAGTTCCACGCATGCTCGGAATCAAGCAGCAGAGCCGCATTGGCCATTGAACTTCATTTTTCTTGGCTCGTCGTATGTGTTGTACGTCACCGCGTTCTTGCCGTTCGGAATTTCCGACAAGATTTGTATGACCGTGTGTATGCAAGACAAGTTTGAGCCAACATCCATCGGAAAAAAACATGGATTTTGTTGTCGGAATGTGCGATCGCGTGTACAGGGCATTACAGTGCAACGTCTGGCTGTACAGAGACACTGGGTTAAGCACACTCAACTAATAGATGACCTTGCCACAACATCTCATTCCAGAATATTAGTAGGTTCATCCTAGAAAACTCCAGAGGATAAATCATCTGTCTACAGCAGTATTTAGTCTTTCAGCCAAAAGGAAGTTCCATCTAGGTAGCTGCTGTATAATCATTGATAATTAAACTCGTACTCTCAAATCACCAGGTCACCCAAGTGATTAAAAGGTCCTTCAAGGGATAGAATGGATTATACCACACTCTTAAACTGTTTACTAATTCACAAGTTTCCACAGGACATTGCAATATTGAGGGGTGGATAGTGTATACAAGCAAGTACAAGGTGTGACAATTTAGTTCCTGGACTGGACTGTGGAAATTTTTTTGGGAAACAGCTAAAAGTCGCAGGGTGCTAAGTGAGGGGAATAAGGTGGTTGGTCAAGTTTTGGAATGGATTTCTAGATCAGGAACTCACAAACACTTAACGCATCATGTGCATTGTCGTGGTGGAGAATCCACTTATCAGACCAGTTCTGATCTTTTCCTTTGAACCAATTCCTGTAATCTTTTCAGAATTTCAAAGTAACAATGTTGGTTGACCTTTGTACCATGTTCTATGAATTTGATAATTAACTATCCCCTTATGATAAAAAAAAGCCAGAAAGTTTTTCAGCTTAATGCATTATATGCATCAAGATAGAAAGCCTTCTGTGTGCAGTAGCCCCCCTAATACTTACCTGAGCCCCATCTCGATACAGCGATGTTGCACGAGAGACTCGGCTATCTGGGACTAGCCCTACTCATTGGCTGACAGCAGCGAAGCGCTAATGGCTCCCGCTGCTGTCAAAGTCAGTGAGCCAATGAGGAGAGAGAGGGGGCGGGGACAGGGCTGCTTCTCCATGTCTCAATGGACACAGGGAGCGCTGCCCCCATAGCAAGCTGCTTGCTGTGGGGGTACTCAACAGGTGTGAGGGGCCAGGAGCACCGAAGAGGGACCCGAGATGAGGAGGATCTGGGCTGCTCTGTGCAAAACCACTGCACACAGCAGGTAAGTATAACATTTTTTTTTTTGTTAAAAACAACAAACAAGACTTTAGTATTACTTCTAATATAGGCACCACATTGGCCTTACGCCAATCCAGTGGTACTATGCCAGCCATTAAAGAGTCCCTAAAAATTAGAAACAATGGCAGAGCTTCATTTTTTTAGGATCCGTGGGTGTATGCCATCTGGTCCAGGTGCTTTATCCACCTTTATTCTGTCTAAATATTTCTGGGCCATATCAATTTTGAGCCATTGTGGATCATTTGGTGCTGTGTCAATAGCATCCCCATTATGGCCATTAGCTCCCTCATGCTGCTTTGAAAACACAGAGCTGAAAAAGGTATTTAAATACATTTGCCTTCTCTTTGTTCCCAGTCACCCACTTTTGGGGTTTGCCCTACTATCTTTCGCAATCTGTCTTTCGTTTTGAATTTTTGTGTCCTTGATTTCCTTTTTTTACATATTCTGTTATATTCTTTGTAACATTTAAACGAGGATAGTGTTCCTTAATTTTTATATTTTTTTAAAATATCTTTTCTTATTTATATTTATTTTTTTATGTGAGCCACATAGGTTTTATTTTTAGCCTTTTAAACTTATTGCCCATGGGAAAATACTTTGCAGTGAGTTCACATACAGTCTTTTTGAAGAATTCCCATTTCTGTTCTGTGTTCATCAATGCCAATTTTCCCTCCCAGTCTTAAGCCTCATACACACAATTAGATTTTTGGCAGACAAAGCTCCAGACTTTTGTCTGAAGGGCATGTGCCAGGAACTTGTCTTGCATACAAACAGTACACAATTGTCGGCCAACAAACATAAAAGTTGGACAATTGCTTGGAGCGTACTAACGGTCAGATTTTAGGCAAACAGTCTGTCATCACACAATTCCCTGCCAAAAATCCAATCGTGTGTACAAGGCTTAAGTCTTGGAGAGCAGCCCTCATCCTTGGAAAATTTGCTGTCTTAAAGTGGAAGTCCACCCTAACACTAAAATCTCTAACTCTACAGACATCCACAATCTAAGACTAACCTAACCTTCTTCTTTACAGGCTAGAACTGTAAAGAAGAAATCTACACATACCTTTTTTGAAGCCGATCTGGTCTCCAGTGGTGGAAGCTCTGCAAAGGAGACAGCCGACAATGGCTGGGAAATAAATGGGAAGAGACGTCACCCATAGAATTACTATGGGGCTTCCGTTGTTGGCTGCCTCTTCTGCAGCGCCTCCACAGCGAAGCCGACGCTAACAGCTTGGTACGAGACCGAAGCAGCTTAAAAAAGGTATGTATAGCAATTTCTTCTTTACAGGGCTAGATAGGTTAGTCTTATGCCGCGTACACACGAGCGGACTTTACGGCAGACTTCTTTTCGACGTACTTTACAACGGACTTTCTGAATGAACGGACTTGCCTACACACAATCCACCAAAGTCCGTTGAATTCGTACGTGATGACGTACGATCGGACTAAAACAAGGATGTTCATAGCCAGTAGCCAATAGCTGCCCTAGCGTGGCTTTTTGTCCGTCGAACTAGCATACAGACGGCGGACTTTTCGTCCGGACTCGATTTCAACGGATTAATTTAAAACATGTTTCAAATCTAAGTCCGTCCAACTTTTGAGAAAACAAAGTCCGCTGGAGCCCACACACGATCGAATTGTCCGACCAAATCCCGTCCGCCGGGCAAAGTCTGCCGTAAAGTCCGCTCGTGTGTACGCGGCATAAGATTTTGGATGCCTGTACATTTAGAGATGTAAGTGTTACGGTGGACTTCTACTTTACAGTTAAGTATTTTTATACTTCCAGTATGTGTTTGTTGCTTACAGCTAATATTAAATGAAATCATGTTATGGTCAGTGCTACCCAGATGTTCATTTTTATGAACATTAGTAATAAGCTCTGCATAGTTTGAGATTACCGGGTCCAGCAGAGAATTATTCCTACTTGGGGTCTCTATGAACTGTACCATAAATTTGTCTTGTAATAGGTTTATACATTTTTGCCCTAAAACTGTCCCTGCAGTGCCATTACTCCAGTCAATTTCCAGGCAGGTAAAATCCCCCATTATTATTAATGTCCCAGTCCTTGCAGCCCTTTCTATTTTTGCAAGGAGCTGAGTCTCCACCTCCTCATTAACACTGGGAGGTCTACTATAACAAACTCCTATGATTACTTTTGTAGTACGCACACCCATGTGCAGTTTCACCCATAATGCTTCAGCCTCATTACACTCTCAATCAACTAGGTCCTCTTTCACACTCGCTATGAGATCACTTCTCACATGAAGACAGAGACCACCACCCCACTATTTTACACTGTCTTTCCGAAGGAGAGCATAGCCAGGAATATTTATAGCCCAGTCATGTTAAGAATTAAGCCAAGATTTAGCAATACCAATTAAATCATAGCTTACTTCATGCACCAAAGCTTCCAACTCACCTAATTGCTTGGCAGACTTCTGGCATTGGTGAACAAACACTTTCATTTATTGTCACACTTTGCACACTTATTTTGCATATTTTTTATTTTAGTACAAACAGTACCATTTCCAATGGTTGTTTGTAACATGGAAACCTTCATATCACCTGCCATAGCCCCCCCCCCCCCACTCCACCAATAGGGACTGACCCCTGTCTGCCCCATTATAATCTACTTCACCCTCCCCCCTCAGTCCTGGTTTAAATACTCCTCCAGTCTTCCCATATCCCTCTCCCCCAGCACAGCAGACCCCCTTACATTTAGGTGCAAACCATCTTTAACATATAGTTTGTACCCCAATGAAAATCCAGCCGGGTGCTCTAGAAATACAAATCCCTCCTTCTTAGAGCAAGTTTTTAGCAATGCATTCAATTCTCTATTCTCCCTGGTCTTTACTGTGTTTTGCAAGGTACAGGCAATATTTCAGAGAATATCACCTTTGAGGTCCTTCCCTTTAACTTGCAGCCTACTTCTTTAAATTGGTTCTTAACCGCTTGCTGACCGCCTCACGCAGATATACTGCGGCAGAAGGGCACGAACAGGCAAAACCACGTACCTGTACGTTCCCCTTTAAGAGGCGGGCGCACCTGCGCCCGCGGCAAGCTCAGTGAGTCGGGTCGCGGGTCCCGTAGACTTGATCGCCGCGGAGATACCCGCGATCGCCTCATGGGGAGGAAGAACGGGGAGATGCTAATGTAAACAAGCATCTCCCCGTTCTGCCTAGTGACAGTGTCACTGTTCTCTGCTCCCTGTCATCGGAGCAGAGAACAGTGACGGCACACACACAGCCCATCCCCCTGACAGTTAGAAACAGTCCTTAGGACATACTTAACCCCTGCCCGCCCCCTAGTGGTTAACCCCTTCACTGCCAGTGTCATTTACACAGTAATCAGTGCATTTTTTTTTAGCACTGATCGCTGTATAAATGACAATGGTCCCAAAAATGTGTCAAAAATGTCCGATGTGTCCGCCATAATGTCGCAGTCACGATAAAAAAATCGCTGATCGCCACCATTAAAAAAAAAAAAATTATTAATAAAAATGCCATAAAACTATCCCTTATTTTGTAAACGCTATAACTTTTGCGCAAATCGATCAATAATCACTTATTGTGATTTTTTTTACCAAAAATAAGTAGAAGAATACATATCGGCCTAAACTGAGGAAAAAAATAGTTTTTTTTTTTTATATTTTTGGGGGATATTTATTCAAGTAAAAAATAATGCGTTTTTTTCAAACTTGTCGCTCTATTTTTGTTTATAGCGCAAAAAATAAAAACCGCAGGAGTGATCAAATACCACCAAAAGAAAGCTCTATTTGTGGGAAAAAAAGGACGTCAATTTTGTTTGGGAGCCATGTCGCACGACCAAGCAATTGTAGGTTAAAGCGGCGCAGTGCCGAATCGCAAAAAAGTGCTCTGGTCAGGAAGGGGGTAAATTCTTCCGGGGCTGAAGTGGTTAAGGATCCTCCACCTTCCATATATTCTGTCATTGGTTCCAATGTGGACCAAGACAGCTGGGTCATGCCCAGCCCCTCCCAGTAATTTATCAACCTGGTCCACCACTTGCTGAACCCTGGCACCAGGGAGACAGCAAACCATTTGGTTAAGGCGATCCTGGCGTCAAGTTATTCTCTCAGTCCTTCTGTCAGAGAAGGACTTCTCCTGCCATGCTCCTGTGCACATGCGCGGCGGATTGGCGCTTCGGCGCACACACGTGCGCGGCCCGATGGTGTGGCGCGTGCACAACAGTTCCCGGGTTGCTCGCGAGTGTGCACGGTAGCGCACGCTGTGGCGGGGCTATTTCAGACGGCTCTGGCGCAAAGACGGGTTGCTGGTTTGTCGTCAGCTTACTGTTTGTGCCTGTTTCCAGTTTGCCATATCTGATCACCTGCCTTGACCCGGATTGTTCCTGACTACGCTGCTTCTCTCCTCGATCTGACACCTGGCTTGCTTTAACGGACTTTCCTTGATCTGCCTAGCAGTGTTTGACCCTCGGTCTGCCTAACGGACTTTGCTTATTTGCCTTACCTGGATTTGACCTCTGGCCTGTTTCACAGACTTGTTTGCTTGTCTTTGCACCTGATCCCTCTGTCCTGCATTGGACCCTCAGCCAGTTCCTGAAGCTCAGCTACCCTTCATACAGCTCCTCAGATTCTTCAGGAACTCACACCTGCTGGTGGCCTGTGCCTCCGCGTGCCACCTGTTCCCTGTATTACCTCCGGGGGACAGGGTGCGCGTGGTCGCAAGGGCAAGTCGCTCTCGGCATCTTGGCCTCGGTAAGTACTATCCGTGACACCTTCTCATTATAGAATCCCCTATTACCACCAATCGACTAGGACTACCTGCACTACCCTCACCACCCCTACTAGATGGGCTGCTCTCCTGGCTGTTAGGGGTAGCAATGACATCTCCTCTGGAGATCTTGTGCTAGCAGGTCTCAGCTCTTACTGACTCCGTCCAAAAGCTGCAAGAAGGATATACACAGATTGATAACCGTCTCCAGCAACTCACGGGATCACCTTTACCTACAGCCGCAGCTCCCGCACCTATCAGTGGAGTTCACTCTTCTCAGGCTACCACTAACCCTACTGTAGTAATGGCACTTCCAGAGCCCAGGGTTCCCACACCTGAGCGTTTTTTCAGGAGACCGCAAGAAGTATAGGGCTTTTAAAAATGCCTGTTCCCTCTATTTGGCCCTTCAGCCCAGAACTTTTTCGTCAGAAATTGTAAAGGTGGGTTTTGTGATCTCCCTTCTGGCCGAGGAACCCCAAGCTTGGGCCCACAGCCTGATGGAACAAAGTAGTCCTGTGCTGAATTCAATTGATTCTTTTTTTGAGAGTATGTCCCAACTCTATGACGACCCGCAGCGCACAGGCCACAGCTGAAGCAATCCTGCACAGCCTGTCACAAGGAAGAAGACCAATAGAAGACTATACGGTGGAATTCCGTAAATGGGCGGCTGATGCAGGCTGGAATGAGCCTGCCCTAAGATACCAGTAACGTCAAGGTCTGTCTGAGGTCCTTAAGGACGAATTAGCCAGGATGTAGACCACAGCCTCTTTAGAGGAGCTGGTCCAATCAGCCACCAAGCTGGATAGGCGCTTGTGTGACGCTCAGAGCGTTTTCAGGGGCCGCGTCCAGCTTGGACATCATCCAGACCAATTCCTACCCATGTATCATCTCCGGCTGCAGTCACCTCTTCAGCTCGAGGTCGAGCCTATGCAGCTCGGCTTGGTCCGTGCCCTTCTGACCCCTGAGGAAAGGCAATGCAGACGTCAATCCAACCTGTGCTTATACTGCGGGGGTACCGGACATTTCCTACGCAGCTGTCCAGTAAGACCCAGTAAGTCCTACCCGCAAAACTTGGTGAACTGTCAAGTCAGTACTGTTCCTAAAACTTACGTAATTCTATTTGTCTCCTTACAGCTAGCGGAAGGGGAAACTCGCTTGCCGGCTATAATTGACTCAGGAGCTTGCAGCTGTTTCCTAGATGTTACCCTGGCTCACAGTCTGCATATCCCCCTTCAAACCAAGGCAGTAGGTTTACAAATACATCTGGCAGACAGGTCGCTTCCTCGCTCAGGACCCATCACCCAGGAGACTCAAACCATTCTTGCTACCACGGACTCTGGCCACCAGGAGTTCCTACGATTCAATCTCATCCATTCTCCAATTTTTCCTATTATACTAGGTCTGCCCTGGCTCCAGGCGCATGACCCTCAGATAAACTGGAGTACCAAGAAAGTATCTTTTTCATCTCAATATTGCTCCCAGCACTGCCTCTCCCCAGCTCCTAGTGTCTGCTCAACCATCACAACCACGCCTGACAACCTCCAACATGCCCCTTCTGTATACCTCGAGTTCCAGGATGTGTCTGACAAACAAGAGGCCGACTGTTTACCACCACATCGGACATATGATTGCCCGATTGACCTCCTGTCCGGCTCGAAGGTCCCGTTCGGGCGTATTTTTCCATCATCAGAAACCGAGCTAAAGGCCCTCAAGCAGTATATTGATGAAAACCTTGAGAAAGGCTTCATTCATCCCTCTTCTTCACCAGCCGGAGCTGGTATCTTTTTTGTGGGGAAAAAAGATGGGTCCCTAAGGCCATGTGTGGACTACAGACAACTTAATAATATAACAATCAAAAACAGATACCCACTGCCACTCATTCCCGAGTTATTTCAACTGTTCCGATCGGCTCGAATTTTCTCCAAGTTGGATCTCAGAGGCGCCTATAATCTCATCAGGATCCGGGCTGGGGATGAGTGGAAGACTGCTTTTAGGACCAGGTTCGGACATTTTAAATACCTGGTGATGCCGTTTGGGCTCTGCAATGCCCCGGCCACCTTTCAACATCTGGTGAATTAAATATTTCAGGAATACCTTGACGACTTCTTAGTTGTCTACCTGGATGACATTTTCATCATCTCTGCCACTATTGAATTGCACCGAGGGCATGTAAAAAAGGTCCTCACCATACTCAGGCAGCATAAGTTGTACCTCAAAGCCGAGAAATGTGAGTTTGAGAAATCTGTTGTGCAATTTTTTGGGATTCATTATTTCTACCAACGGAGTCACAATGGACCAACAAAAGGTCAAAGCAATTCAACAATGGCCGGCTCCATCCTATAAGAAAGGGGTGCCACATTTTATAGGGTTTGCCAACTTCTATAGGAGATTTATTGTTGGATTTTCTTCTATCGTGGCACCCATTACCCAGTTGACACGCCAACACAGTCATTTTCAATGGTCTCAAGCAGCACAGGAAGCCTTTACCAAGCTAAAAGCTTTATTCATCTCCGCACCAATTCTCCGCCACCCTGACCCAACTCTACCATTTGTATTGGAGACAGATGCGTCAGAAACTGCTACAGGGGCCATTCTATCCCAGAGACATGGGCCCAAAGCTATTCTACACCCTGTAGCCTTCACATCTCGGAAGCTCAGCCCGCCAGAACTCAACTATAATGTAGGTGATAGGGAGCTACTGGGCATTAAGTTTGTCCTAGAAGAATGGAGGTACTTGTTGGAAGGCGCACTCCACCTGGTTATGATCTTTACAGATCACAAAAATTTAGAGTACCTCCACACAGCGAAACGCCTAAAACCCAGACAAGCCCATTGGGCCTTCTTTTTCTCTTGTTTTAACTTCCACATATCTTACAGACCAGGCTCAAAGAATGGAAAAGCAGACGCACTTTCTTGGATGTTCTCTGCAGATCCTCAAATAGTTTAACCCAGTGCCATCCTTTCTTCACAAAACTTCCTTGGCCTCACCCGAGCAGACTTAATAACCTCCATCAAGTCTTCATCCGGTCACTGCTCCGACTCAGAGATACATACCCTAGAGAAACATGATGATCTACTCGGGCCCGGGGAAAAATTGTTGTACCACGTGAAACACAGCCTTTGGCTCTCAGGACTTGTCACGACCATAAATTGGCAGGTCACTTCGGGACAAGGAAAACGACTGAATTGATCTCTCGTTCCTTCAGGTGGCCAGGGTGGAGACGAGATTGTAAGGATTACGTCTCTTCCTGCCCCCTTTGCGTAAGACAGGGGCATTCAATTTACTTCCAAATTCTGGAAAGAACTCTGCAAAACCTTGGATATTAAGACTTGCCTCTCTTCAGCGTACCATCCTCAGAGCAACGGCCAGACGGAGAGGACAAATCAAACCTTGGAGCAGTACCTCTGTTGCTTCTGTTCTGGCTCTCAAGACGATTGGGCAACTCTCCTCCCGTACGTCGTGTTCGCTTACAATAACTCTATCCATTCCACCACTAACCAAACACCCTTCTGGGCGAACTTTGGGTTCCATCCTACCTTCCTCTCTAACAACATTCCTGAAATGTCCGTTCCTGCCGTTCAAGACCGGATAACTTCCTTACAGTCCAACTTTCAAAAAATTCAGGATACGTTACAAAAGTCTCAGGATGGCTATCATAGACAGTATGACCGTGGGAGGAAGGAGAACTCAATCTTCAATGTTGGCGAGGAGGTCTGGTTGTCAACTGCGAATCTTAAGCTACCCCTGCCCTCACGGAAGCTTGGACCAAGGTTCATTGGGCCCTTTCAAATTAAGAGGATGATTAACCCCGTGGTGTTTGAACTGGCATTACTGAACTCTTATAGAATTCACCCAGTCTTTCATGCATCCTTGTTGAAGCCTGTTGTGTCCGGCCCTTTTCCCGGGAGAAGGGAACTTCCTCCCCCACCAGTTGAAGTGGACAGGGAGAATGAGTTTTAGGTGGAGTCCATTTTGAACTGCAGAAAAAGGGGCAGGCAGCTTCAGTACCTAATCTATTGGAAAGGATATCCTCCTGAGGACAATTCCTGGGAGCCCGCTAGGAACCTGCATGCCCCACGCTTAATTCAAGCCTTCCACCGGGAACATCCAGAGCTGATGTCCAGTTTGCCAGTTTGGGCGTCCAGTGACCGCCCCTGGGGGGGCACTGTCAGAGAAGGACTTCTACCTTCACTCACCATGCTCCTGGCCGCATGCGCGGCGGATTGGCGCGCACACGTGCGTGGCCCGATGGTGCGGTGCGTGCGTAACAGTTCCCGGGTGCGCGCAGTTGCTCGCAAGTGCGCACACAGTGTGCGCAATGGCGCACGCTGATGCGCACGCTGTGGCGGGGCTATTTCAGACGGCTCTGGTGCCCAGACAGGTTGCTGGTTTGTCGTCAGCTTCCTGTTTGTGCCTGTTTCCAGTTTGCCATATCTGATCACCTGCCTTGACCCGGATTGTTCCTGACTACGCTGCTTCTCTCCTCGATCTGACCCCTGAATTGCTTTAACGGACTTTGCTTGATCTGCCTACCAGTGTTTGATCCTCGGTCTGCCTAACGGAGTTTGCTTGATCTGCCTACCAGTGTTTGACCCTCAGCCTGCCTAACGGACTTTGCTTATTTGCCTTACCTGGATTTGACCTCTGGCCTGTTTCACGGACTTGTTTGCTTGTCTTTGCACCTGATCCCTCTGTCCTGCATTGGACCCTCAGCCAGTTCCTGAAGCTCAGCTACCCTTCATACAGCTGCTCAGATTCTTTAGGAACTCACACCTGCTGGTGGCCCGTGCCTCCACGTGCCACCTGTTTCCTCCAGATGACAGGGTGCGCATGGTCGCAAGGGCGAGCCGCTCTCAGCATCAAGGCCTCAGTAAGTACTATCCATGACACCTTCTTATTATAGAATCCCCTATTACCACCAATTGACTAGGACTAACTGCACTACCCTCACCACCCCTACTATATGGGCTGCTCTCCCAGCTGTTAGGGGTAGCAGTGACTTATAGGCTGACTTCTCTGAGCTTGCCACCCCCACTTCTCCCAACTTGGCAAATCTGTTTGGGTGCTCAAACCCAGGGCTAGCCTTTCTTTTCGTCCCTACCACTCCCTGAATACAGTAACCCATCTTCCTACCTGATCATCCTGACTTACTGCTCCACCCTCCACATCATCCCTTTCTAACCACCTGCTCAGTGAGCAGAGGCCCCCTTTTAGGTTGTCAGTTCTACCCAGTTCTGCTCCTACAGATAGTTACATAGTTAGTCAGGTTGAAAAAAGAAACAAGTCCATATAGTTCAACCATAAAAGTAAATAAAATAAAAAATAATATCATACAATCCCATATAATCAATCCTATACCCACAGTTGATCCAGCGAAAAACCACAGCAAAGCATGATCCAATTTGCTACAGCAGGGGAAAAAAATCCTTTTTGATCCCCGAGAGGCAATCGGATTTTCCCTGGATCAACTTTACCTATAAATTTTAGTACCCAGTAATATTATGTACATTTAGGAAAGAATCCAGGCCTTTCTTAAAGCAATCTACTGAGCTGGCCAGAACCACCTCTGGAGGGAGTCTATTCCACATTTT
This sequence comes from Lithobates clamitans, assembly GCA_037952925.1. Classification (NCBI taxonomy): domain Eukaryota; kingdom Metazoa; phylum Chordata; class Amphibia; order Anura; family Ranidae; genus Lithobates; species Lithobates clamitans. Next base: position 268,521 of record JBBGZY010000364.1, read on the forward strand.
CATAGCTCTTACTGCGAAGAAACCTTTACGTATTTGGAGATGCAATCTCTTTTCCTCTAGGCATAAAGAGTGTCCCTTTGTCCTTTGTGTTGACTGTAAAGTGAAAAACTCAACACCAAGTTTACTATATGGACCCCCTTATATATTTGTACATGTTGATGATACCCCCCTTAATCTCCTTTTCTCAAGAGAGAATTCAGTTCCCCCTAATCTTTCTTCATAGCTGAGTTCCTCCATGCCTCTTATCAGTTTGGTTGCCCTTCTCTGCACTTTTTCCAGTTCCCCGATATCCTTTTTAAGAACTGGTGCCCAAAACTGAACTGCATATTCCAGATGAGGTCTTACTAATGATTTGTACAGGGGCAAAATGATATCTCTCTCTCTGGAGTCCATACCTCTCCTAATACAAGAAAGGACTTTGCTCGCTTTGGAAACTGCAGCTTGGCATTGCATGTGATTATTGAGCTCAATGACAAATTTTTTTTTTTTTATTGCATTTTAGTGTAAATATGAGATCTGAGGTCTGAGGTCTTTTTGAATCCAGATCTCATATTTAAATGGTCCTGTCATGCTTTCTATTACAAGGGATGTTTACATTCCTTGTAATAGGAATAAAAGTGACACCATTTAAAAAAAAAAAGAACTGTAAAAATATAAAATAAAAAGGTAAAATAAATAAGAAAAAAAAATTTTTTTTATAAACGCGCCCCGTCCCGCCGAGCTCGCATGCAGAAGCCCCCGCATATGAAAAGTTGTTCAAACCACACATGTGAGGTATCGCCGCCATCGGTAGAGCGAGAGCAATAATTCTAGCCCTAGACCTCCTCTGTAACTCAAAACATGCAACCTGTAGAATTTTTTTAACGTCGCCAATGGAGATTTTTAAGGGTAAAAGTTTGTTGCCATTCCACGAGCGGGCGCAATGTTGAAGCTTGACATGTTGGGTATCAATTTACTCAGCGTAACATTATCTTTCACAATATAAAAGAAATTGGGCTAACTTTACTGTTGTCTTATTTTTTAAATAAAAAAAGTGTATTTTTTCCAATAAAAGTGCGCTTGTAAGTCCGCTGCGCAAATACGGTGTGACAAAGTATTGCAACGACCGCCATTTTTTTCTCTAGGGTGTTAGAAAAAAAATGTATAATGTTTGGGGTTTTTAAGTAATTTTCTAGCAAAAAAAAATGTTTTTAACTTGTAAACAACAAATCTCAGAAAGAAGCTTGGTCCTTAAGTGTTTAAGATAAGGTGCTGCAAGATGCGGAGGACATGAGGGAGAACAGGGATGGGAAGAACCCTAAATAGGTATAGTATCTTGGGAAGGAGGGACATTTTGATAGCATGAATACAACCCAACCATGAAATTTTGGAGATATCCCAAGTATCTAACAGGTGTTTCAGGGAAGATATAAGAGAGGGATAATTGGTTGCATATGAAGAGTGAAAAGAAGAAGTAATGCGAACCCCTAGGTATGGTAGCGAGGGTGTCCACTGAAAATAACATTGCGTTTGCAAGGAGTCATAGAAGGCATCAGATAAAGAAACATTCAAGGCTTGTGACTTGGATGGATTGATGTGGAGACTCGATATAGTTGCGAAATTACTAATGAGAGAGAGGTGGTTTGGTAAGGTGGTGTGCAGAGAGGAAATCTATATGAGCATGTCATCCAGGAAAAGTGCCAGCTTGTGGGTTATACACGCCAACGCCACTCCCTAAATGTTCACATTAGCACGTATATGAGCCGCTAAGGGTACTAATGCGATAAGCAATTGCAGGGACTAGGGGCAGTCTTGCCTAGTGCCCCTAGACATGGGAAAGTAGGAAGACTTATAACCCATATATTTCCCAGGAACCTAGAGGGTGCTATAAAGTGAGTCAAAGCAAGACAAAAATCTCTCATCCAACCCTCTATGATGCAACACCCCTCACAGGTACAGTGCAGTGCCTTGAAAAATTATATTCATAACCCTTGAAATTTTCCACATTTTGTCATGTTACAACCAAAAACGTAAATGTATTTTTTGGGGATTTTATGTGATAGACCAACACAACATGGCACATAATTGTGATGTGGAAGGAAAATGATAAATAGTTTAGTTACAGATAAATATGTGATACCCCTAACTAAAATTTAGTGGAACTAATTGCCTTCAGAAGTCGCCTAATTAGTAAATAAAGTCCATCTGTGCGTAATTTAATCTTAGTATAAATACAGCTGTTCTGCAAAGGCCTCAAAGGTTTGCTAGAGAACCTTAATAAACAAACAGCATCATGAATGCCAAGGAACACACCAGACAGGTCAGGTATAAAGCTGTGGAGAAGTTTAAAGCAGGGTTAGGTTATAAAAAATGTCCCAAGCTTTGAACATTTCATGGAGCACTGTTTAATCCATCAGAAAAATTGAAAGAGTATTGCACAACTGCAAACCTACCAAGACATTGCTGTCCACCTAAACTGACAGGCTGGGCAAGGAGAGCATTAATCAGAGAAGCAGTCAAGAGGCCCATGGCAACTCTGGAGGAGCTGCAGAGATCCACAGCTCAGGTAGGAGAATCTGTCCACAGGACAACCATTAGTTGTGCACTGCACAAATCTGGCCTTTATGGAAGAGTGGCAAGAAAAAAAAACATTGTTGAAAGAAAGCCAGTAGAAGTCCCTTTGCAGTTTGCAAAAAGTCATGTGGAGGACACAGAAAACATATGGAAGAAGGTGCTCTAGTCAGATGAGACCAAAATTAAACCTTTTGGTCTAAAAGCAAAACGCTATGTGTGGCGGAAAACTAACACTGCACATCACCCTGAACACACCATCCCCACTGTGAAACATGGTGGTGGCAGCATCATGTTGAGGAGATGCTTTTTTCAGCAGGGACAGGGAAGCTGGAGAGAGTTGATGGAAAGATGGATGGGGCCAAATACAGGGCAATCTCAGAAGAAAACCTGTCTGCAAAAGACTGGAGCGGAGGTTCACCTTTCAGCAGGACAACGACCCTAAACATACAGCCAGAGCTACAATGGAATGGTTTAAATCAGTGGACTCCAAACTGCAGCCCGGGGCCAGATGCGGCTGTGTGCTTGCATTTTATGTGGCCCTTGGCTAACAATGAAGGGCAGAATTCCTACCAGTGACATCAACGATGGAGCACAGTTCCTCCCAAGGACAACAATGGGGCCCAATAACACCAATGATGGGGCACAATTCCACCCAATGACACCAACAATGGGACCTAATGACACCAATGATGGGGCACAATTCCCCTCAATAACACCAATGATGAGGCCCAATGACACCAATGATGGGGCACAAGTCCTCCCAATAACACCAACGATGGGGCACAATTCCTCCCACTGACAACAATGATGGGGGATTGTTTATTCCATTGATGCTGGGACATTTTGTACTCCCAATTGCCACAGTCTGGCCCCCTTAAAGTCTGGAGGACAGTAAATTGGCCCTTTGTTTAGAAAGTTTGGACACCCTTTTATGATCAAAGCATATTCATGTGTTAGACTGGCCCATCCAAAGTCCAGACTCTCCCCATCCAATCTGACTGAGCTTCAGCTATTTTGCAGAACGGTCAAAAAGAAGAACGGGCAAAAATTTTACTCTCTAAATGTGCAAAGCTGGTAGAGACATACCCAAAAGATTTGCAGCTGTAATTGCAGAGAAAGATGTTTCTACCAAGTATTGACTCAGGGGGGCTGAATACAAATGCATGCCACACTTTTCACATATTTATTTGTAAAAAATTTGGAACACCATTTATCATTTTCCTTCCATTTTACAATTATGTGCCACGTTGTGTTGGTCTATCACATAAAATCCCAATAAAATACATTAACATTTTTGGTTGTAACATGACAAAATGTGGAAAATTTCAAGGGGTATGAATACTTTTCAAGGCACTGTAGGTCCAGGAAAGTGTATCAAAAGCTTTGCGGAGGTCCAGAGAGCAAAATAAGCTGTAGAGATCTTACTTTCACTTTCAATGATAATGGTTAACAGGACAAATAGAGAGGGTGAATCTCCTTAACGGGGGCACAGACAGCAAAAAAACCTGACAGGTGTTCTAATCCCTCTCAACCAAAACTAAAAAAAAAAAAAAAGTTTTGCCTTTAGTTATACTTTAAAGGATAAGTTCACATCTGGAACATTTACATGTTTCATTTGTGGTTAGGATAGAACATGTAACAGGCTTCAGTTCCTGTAGCCTCTTCCCCCCTGTGCCCACGCGACCGCGTCATTCATTCACAAAGTTCTGTGAATGAATGAACTACAAATGTCGTCAGACTTCACGGCTGACAGCTTGTAGTTTTTAATGGACTGTGAGGGCACTGGTGAGCACTCCCGTAATTCATTGATTCTTTCTGCAATTCAGTAACTGCCTGCCAGTATCGGAAGTACGGGCAGAATGTATACTGTCGGTCTGCAGGATTGTGAGTGCAATGCCTTACAGGCTGCAGAGTAAAAAAATATAAAGTTTTGCCATATAGGGTACTAAATGCTCTTTAGCCACGCATATTTAACTATTGTTTCATGATATTTTATAGATGTTTGAACAATGGAACAAGGTCTGTTTTTTTTAAGAATACCTATCCAGATGATAAGGTAAATCTCATATCTCATATCTGTTTGTTAACATAACATGGTATTTGAATCTACATCCTTAATTAGGAGCATTAGAATATTGTGATTTCCACATCATAGAATGTTTTTCCTCAGGCCAGAGCCACCTCCGGCTGCTAGGTTGAAGTTTGAAAGTGGTCCTTCGCCGCCTTCCCCAAGAACTCTATGGGCATCCATCAACCACCCTGTTTTCAACTTAGTAATCCACTGAGCTGCTTTGTTTTTCTTTTATGGTACACAGGTAAAAATGCATGGTGGATTCAGATGCACGTGAGATCCTACTATCAACGCTCAATGGTGGCAAGACAGGGTGTATGTCTCGAAAATCTTGAAAGCAGTCACTAATCCCTACCTTGCTGCAACGCACTGTTGCATTCAGCATACTAACAGTTCAACTAGACATGACGAATGGGGATGAGGGATTAAGTAGGGACAGTGTCCGTTTCCTCTCATTAACATACAAAGCAGAATACAAGCCTCAAGATCTTTAACCCTGTTGTACAAGGAATCAGAGCCACAGCCAGACACTGCAGAGGTTGCAGGTTCAGACCCAGTTTCCTGACAGGACTCCCCTCCTTCCAAAATGGCCCCTGGACCTCTTTAGGGCCAGGTTTGTGAGGAAACATTTGATGGAATTCTCTAGTCAATCTGGGGGCATGAATGTTTTCCTCCGGTCAATATCCTTTCAATTGAATCAGATATTGTAATGTGTTCTTAAAGATCTTGGAATCAAGCATTCTTTCAAGCACAATTTCTTCTCCACCCTGTACCTCAATGGGTAGAGGGGGTGGGGGAATTCTCCTAGAAAAATGATTTTCATAACATTGTTTAACCACTTCAATACAGGGCATTTTCACCCCCTTCCTGCCCAGGCCAATTTTCAGAGCTGTCATATTCAGCTGTCAATTTGAATGACGATTGCACCGTCATACAACACTGGGAACTGGAACGGTATTCCTCTGAGATAATCTTCTTACAGGAGATGCATATATCACTAGACTCAAATACCAAACTATACGCACAGGCGATCCCAACCTGGTTTTACGGGGACTCTCCAAATAAAAGGGCAAAAGGAGTTGCCAAAGGAATAGCGAAAAATATCAGATTTATCCTGGAAGAAAGGAAAGTTGATCCAGATGGTCGTTTCTTGTTCCTGAAAGGATCACTTCAAGGGAAAAAGTACACACAACAGATATCCTAAAAAATATTTAAATAAGATCCTCTATATATTAATGGAGTTTAAACTAGGTTACTTAATTTTAGCAGGAGATTTCAACTTCTCAATAGATCATGATCTTGATAGTACATCTGGTGCACCGATTCGAGAAAACAAACAATTAAAATTGATAAAGAAAAAAAATGTATAGTCAGCAGTTATTCGATGCATGGAGAATAATATATCCAGGTAAAAAAAAGACTACACTTTTCACTCTTCGGTGCACGACACGTACTCAAGATTAGATTACATCCTGGTGGACCATGAAATACTGGAGTATGTAGTAGAGGCCTCAATTGGTATAACATCAATTTCTGACCACACTCCTGTAACAGTAAAGATAAGATTCAACGAGAAGGAGCATAGAAAAGGGACTTGGAGATTGAATGAAGATCTAATAGACGATGTAGAAGTAGGAAAATAATAATGACTGAAATCGAACAATACTTCAGTATAAATGATACACCGGATGTGACAAAGGCGACAATCTGGGAGGCCCATAAGGCCTATATTAGGGGAAAGTTGATCTCCATAAGAGGCGGGGAAAAAAAAAGGAGAGAGAAACAACTATGAAAAATGCAATAAAAGAACTATACGAGCTAGAACAAACTCATAAAACACAATTAGATATGACAACACATCAGAAGATTGTCATAAAAAGGGCTCATCTAAGGGGCCTGATGGAACAGAAAAGTAGAAAAGTATCTAAAAACGTTGCAAACGAAAGATACAAGTGGAGGAATAAGCCTGGGAAATATTTAGCAAAAATATCAAAGGAAAAAAAAAACATTAAATTATATAGAAAAGATAAAAAATGAGAAAGGTGAAATGAAATACAAAACAACTGATATTGCGAAGGCCTTCAAAACATATTATAGTGCATTATATGCAATCAGAAATAAAGAGACACGACAGGAGGAAGAGCTAAAATACCGGAGTACCTAGCGGAAGCCATTTTTCCAAAAATACCACCAGGAAGGGCAGAGTTATTAGATGAACCAATTACCCAGGAAGAAATTTATAAAGCCCTAAAGGAAACACCAGGGGGAAAAAGCCCAGGCCCAGATGGGTTCACAATAAAATATTGTAAAAGATTTAAAGAACAACTGGCCCCAATATTATGTAACTATCTAAACAAAATAGGAGAAAATGAAGAAATAAGAAGAGAATCCCTCCTTGCCAATATTACAATAAAAAGTAGGAAAAGATAGAACCATCTGCTCTATCTATCGGCCTATAGCGTTGTTGAACGCAGACACTAAGCTGTATGCAAAAATCTTAGCATCGAGATTAAAAAATCTTATGCCTAAATTGATAAACGTAGACCAAGTAGGCTTTGTACCAGGGAGGGAAGAAACAACAGCATAAGAACAATGTTAATAAAGGGTAAGGACAAGGTGAGGAAATCCCCAACGCTACTCATTTCGATTGATGCAGAAAAAGCATTCAACCGAGTAGATTGGGGATTTATGATGGATGCACTCCGGAGTATAGGTTTGGGACCAAGAATTATGAGATGGATCAGTAACCTATATAAACACCCTACGGCCAGGGTCAGGGTTAGTGGAAGTATGTCGTCTGCTTTTGAGATGTTCAATGGAACAAGGCAAGGATGCGCTCTCTTGCCGCTACTATATGTAATTGCATTAGAACCATTGTTAGCAAAAATAGGGAACAATGTGGATATAGGAGGGGTTAGAGTGGGAGAAGAGCATAAGGTGGCGGCGTATGCAGACGACATACTTCTATATATGACCAAACCGAGACTGTCGTTGCCCAACCTAAAAAAAGAACTGAAAGAATATGGTGAGCTTATGAACTTTAAAATTAATCCCATAAAAACAGTAATATTAAACTTAGGAGTAGATAAAAAAGAGGAAAAAGCATTACAACAGGAATTCCCTTTCACCTGGGAAAGAGAAGAACTAACATACTTAGGAATTAAAATAACACCTACCCTAGAGAAGCTATACCAGACCAATTTTATTCCATTACTTAATGAAGTAAAAACAGAGATTAAAAACATATGGAGGAAACCAATCTCATGGATAGGGAGAATAAATATACTAAAAATGTGGTTCTTACCAAAAATAATCTATATATTTCAAATGCTCCCGATAGAAATACCACAAAGCTTTTTTAAAGTTATAAAAACAATAATCTCGAAATACATATGGCAAAATAAAAAAGCTAGAGTAAACAATACTCTCTTAACTAGAAAAAAAAAACGGAGTGCTGGCAGTACCAGATATAAAAAGATATTATAAGGCAATAATATTGGCAAGATTAATAGAATGGGCAAATACAAACACTAGCAAGAGGTGGGTGGGAATGGAAGACACTTTAAACACAGCACAATTAAAAAAAAAATATTTGGATTCCACTAAAATTTAGAATACATAGTGGAGATACACATGAGTTAACGAAAAATGTATTTAAAGTATGGGATACTAGACTATATCGAAAAGAAAAATGGAAATATAACTCTCCTTTGATTTCACCAACGGGCACAATTTTTTTTATTCCAGGAAATGGCACACGGTTGGGGAACCAATTAGGGACTGCACAATTAAAAGATATTATCACGCAAGGTAAAATCAGGAGTAGGCAGGATTTAGCTATGACGCACGGGTGGCACCAGCTTAATGATTGGGAATATCTGCAAATAAAACATCTTGTAAGCGTAAGTCCTCAACCAATTAGAGATGAGAAAGCCGTAGCCTCCCTGACGGTATTCCTGAGTGTGGCTCGGGGTTAAATTTCAGTCCCATTAGCGGTAACTCCGAGCCACACTCGGGATTACATTGCAGGATCCTGGTGCAGTGTTACTTACTTTGTCCCCAGGATCCTGTGATGTCCCCCGCTGTGTCTGCAGGCTCTGTCTCCTCCAAAGCCTCTCAGTGCCAGGCTCCGTTCCCTGCGAGCGTCGCAACGCATGGGGGCGGAGCCTGGCGGCAAATTTAAAAAATGTACATACCATAACACATACAGTACTGTAATCTTACAGATTACAGTACTGTATGAAATCATTTCACATCCCTTTTGTCCCCAATGCTTTGGCCCAAGCCCTGCATGCAGTTTTATATGATATATACTGTTCTTTCTGCTTGGAAACTGGAGATTGTCCATAGCAACCAAAAAGTGTCCCTTTATGTCAAAAGTGGCTTTAGACCAGCTAGAAAACAGCGATAGTAAATTAGAACACTTGCAGAATTGAGCGATAGTGAATCGTGGGGAAATTTATTTTATTATTATTATATTATTATTTTTTTTTAATTATTTATTTTTTATATTATAATTTAGGTTTTTGTGTTTCAAACTTCATCATACCCGGGATATCTACTAGACTCTTGTTTGGACAGATTTAAGTGTGTTATTGTTAAGAATTACAGGCCTACAATATAAAACGCCAAATTTCCATGCAATATAATTGTACAGCTTTCAGCACCTAAAATCCGAAATAATCATACCGCCAGGGAGGTTAACCCCAATCGAAAAGCTCTGTAACTTAAAAACGCCCCTAAAATATGGAATATCTCAAATGTATGAAATATTACCAGAATTAGTAGGATAGGGGACCCTTCCCTTCAAAGAAAAATGGGAACAAGAACTGGGCATAAAATTAGACGAAACACAAATGATAGGGGCAGTACATAATTATGCATCGGACATAACCACGATAGAGGTAAATTATAAGTGTATGGTACGATGGCACCTGACACCAGAAAGAATTAATAAATTCCAGCCAAACAAGTCCTCTCAGTGCTGGTGGAATTGTAATGTCAAATAGGAATGACAATACACATATGGTGGGAGTGCCAAAAAATAAAAGAATACTGGCAGGTAATCTTAGGGGAGGGGGGGTTTGGGAAAAAAAGGGGATGTACGAAAGATTTTAATATTGTATAGAATTACGTGTATTGTGTAAGAAAAACATCTCAATAAAGATTAAATAATAAAAAAGTCACACAACACTGTACCCAAATGAATCCCCACAAATAGAGCTTTCTTTTGGTGGCATTTGATCACCTCTGCGGTTTTTATTTCTTGCGCTATAAACAAAAGAAGTTTTTGCTATAATAAATATCCCAATTAAAAAAAAAACAAAAACAAAATTTTTCCTCAATTTAGGCCGATATGTATTCTTCTACATATTTTTGGTAAAAAAAAAACAAAAACGCAATAAGCGAATATTGATTGGTTTGCGCAAAAGTTATTGCGTCTACAAGATAGGGGATAGATTATGGCATTTTTATTATTTTTTTTTGGTAGTAATGGTGGCAATCTGAGATTTTTATCATGACTGTGACATTGCGGCGGACATATCGGACACTTTTGACACTATTTTGGGACCATTCACATTTATACAGCGATCAGTGCTATAAAAATGCACTGATTACTGTACAATTGTCACTGGCAGGGAAGAGGTTAACACTAGGGGGCAATCAAGGGGTTAAATGTGTTACCTAGGGAGTGATTCTAACTGTAGGGGGAGGGGACTCCCAAGGGGAGGAGACGGATCGGTGTTCCTCTGTACCGGGAACACACAATCGGTCTCCTCTCCCCTGACAGGGCGTAGATCTGTGTGTTTACACACACAGATCCACTCCCCTGCTCTGTTACCGGCAATCGCGGGTGCCTGGCGGACATCACAGCTGCCAGGAATGAGGAGGACGTAATATGACACCCGCCCAGGATTTGACTATGGGCAGGGAAGCAAGTGGTTAAGTAATGAAATGTAAAAATAGCAGAATGAATTATCATACTGTCGGGAAGTTTTAAGTGAAAGGTGACTGGATTGATTTAAGCAGAAATCTGGAAAGGCCACACAAACTGTTGCCCCAACATTGCAGATGGAACATGAATCTTCAAATTCTTGGTAGATAACAAAACTTGATACCCACATGAAAACAGGGAGTGATCTGTGATGTCTGTCAGCAGCATCTTTGTAACATTCCTGAGCCTCCTTCAAAGTCTCAATCAATTTCTCCTGAATCCTGCAATGTAGTTAATCTTTTGGTAACAGCAGGAATTGGAGTTGAGATAGGGAGATCATGAATAAAAACTAGATGGTACCTAGGTGATTGTAAAGGATTTAAAAAAAAAAATCTCTATACTTACCTAGAATTGCAGAGAGCGGCCCCAAACCTCCTGTTCTCGGGTCCCCCACCGGCGCTACTCCTTTCTGTCCAGTGCCCCCATGGGAAGCCATTTCCCATGGGGGCACTCGTGCGTACTCTCTTCTAAACCCTGCAGCTGCATTCATTGACTCGGCCCTGCCCCCCGCTCCCTCTTCAGTGGCTTTGATTGACTGCATTGGGAGCCAATGGCTCCTGGTGCCCCTGCAAAGCCAGTGAGACACAGAAGTGAGGGGAGAGAAGAGCTGCAGACGTGCACAGCTGTGGAGCAAATGAGGGCTTAGGTAAGGGGTAATAAGGGGGGGGGGGGGTGACGGGCTAAAATTGATGCCTAAACATTTTTTGTCAAGGAATGTATTAGGGTAAAAAATGTTTAGGATTTAAAAAATACACTTCAAGAAAGTGGAGCAGTGGAGCTATGATTACAAGCAAATTCTGCCATAGGAACATAGTCCACCCAGTCATCCTGGACATAATAAAACATTGAAGGTATTGCTCCAAAGTTTGATGGGTACTCTTGGTCTGACCATTAGACTGAGGATGAAAAGCAGAGACAGATTAATTGTAATACTTAAAGCTGAGCAGAAACTTTTCAAGAATTTTGAAGTAAACTGTACTCCTGTCAGCCACTACAATATCAGGAATTTCATGGAGTTTAAAGACTTCTGCAACCATCAGTTCAGTAGTTTGTTCAATACAGGAGAACCCCTTTACCCGGTATGACGGTTAGTGACAGGTACATAAAGACAATGCCCTTGAGTCCAAAAGGTGTTCTTATATTCAAGGTTAAAGTGCCTAGGAGGATAATTAAGATGCTGGTTATCATTTATACCCCTGTTTGGGAGAATTCAAAAATGTCTTAGAACTCGTGGTCCCTAGAAAGTTCTTTTGAGACAGGATCATACATTCAGGGTTGCTTTCTTGGAAAGGCCCAGACAACATTTGTGATAGGCTTTAACAAAATTCAGCCTGGAGAAGAATAGGGGCCAATGTACTTGTCTAGAAGACAATCTTTTGGCAGAACAAATAAATCCAACATTTTTATGATCAGCAGGAACAATTACAGGATGCTTATCCCCTTCCAGGAGATGCCTCCACTCGGAAAATGCTTCCCTAACAGCCAGCAACTCCTTATTTCCAATGTCATAATTCTTCTCTAAAGACATTAACTGAGAGAAATAAGCACAAGGTTGAAACTGCATCTTTTCTCCCAACTTGTTGAGAAAGGACAGCTCCCACAGCCAAATCTGTAGCATCAACTTCCACAATGAAAGGTAGTTCAGGTATCAGGATGTATCAGTATTGGTGCAGAAGTAAAAAGGGTCTTTGGTTTACTAAGGGCAGCCTGTGCCTCAGATGACCACACAAAGGGCATTCCCTTCTTCGTCAGCTGCGTAACTGGGGCAATCACCTTGGAAAAACTCCTTATGAATCTTCTATAAAAATGAGTAGCCTACCTTCTGGAGAAACAATGTATATTTTCTGCAATCAGAAAAATGAGACTATCATCCAGATATGCCATTACAAACATGCCCAACACATCTTGCAAAACATCAATGATGAAATGTTGTGAGAGCATTACAAAGGCCAAAAGGCATGACCAAAGACTCAAAATGTCCATATCTGTTTCTAAAAGCCATTTTCCATTTGTCTCTATGTCAAATGCGAACAAGGTTAAATGCCCACCCCTGGAAGCAATTCAAAAAGACACGGGCAATGAGGGGGTAATTGATTGGCAATCTTTTTGTCGCAAAGTCTCTGAACTCACGATACTTATGAGACAGCTTGTCAAAGAACTGGGTAGTCCCCCCCCTTTCCCCCCCTTTTTTTTGGTACCCGAAGAGGTGAAGCAGGAGCTCTCCTAGTTTCATATTAGATATTGTACTATTAGATTAAATTTTTTTATGAACCACCTTTATATTTGATGTTTATAATCGAGAGGATCTGACAAGGATCCCTGAACAAAATGCCTTTGTTTTTTTTTGTTTTTTCCTTTGCTTTCCTTTTTTTGTTTTTTTTTGTTTATGTGGTTGATCCTCGTTTTCTCTGGGTTTGACCCACACTGTTATTGTACTACATGTGAGTATGGAGGATTCATGGAATCTGTTTACCTTTGTATTATCTGCAAAACTTGTAATAAAATGTTTATTTAAAAATAAAAAAAAATAAAAAGAACTCGGTAGTTACTGCAACCACTCTTAAATCTCTGGTCGGTGGAGGACTTGTTTGGGTAAGGGTCCCCCCCCCCCACAGTTAATGGAGGGGCTATAGTTAGAGAGCAAAGGAAAACCCAGGATGACAGGGGATTTGGGTGATGTGATCAACTGGAAGCAGATAGTCTCATAATGAATGGTTAGTCTCAATTTGGCGTTTGACGCTAAAGCGTTTCATTGCTAACAGGCCCTGAAGATGATGGTGAACCACCAACCATCTCCATATCAATATAGTCTGGTTTATTTATCATCGGATTATTATTACAAATTCCATGTCCATAAAGCTCCTCTTACCCCACAGTCCAGCATAACTAAGCATGGAATTTCATGGCCCTCAGTGAGAAGTTTGATGAGCATGACAAAATATGAAAGTAGAGAAATTGTTTTCTTCATGTATCAATAGGGAGGCAACCTGAGTAATGGAATTGATTTTTTTCAGGCACTATAACATCAGGATTGTTTGGATGGGATGTCCTAATAGATACGGCACCTTATCCCTGAACTAGATAGTTAAGGGGAAGCAGCAAAATGGGATTATTGCGGTGCCAAGAACACTTTTGGAACACATATCTTATTATATTTCTTTATTAATATACAATTTTAAAAGAGACATGTACATGAGTTCATACACAAATATCAGAACCAATTAGTTTGAACAGAGAATAGGCTTCAACCATTATTGATCGATACCCAAGATGTTGAGTGGTGATCGATTCAATCGTTGATCCCTACTAGTTTCGTCAAAACATTGGCTTCATCAGGGAAGTAAGCAAATCATACAAAAATCACTGAAATAAGAAATGCCCGGGCCGCTTTTCGTCCGCTCCCGATTTTTTAATTTTAATTGGCTAATCGGGTGGAGCACTCTTAAGGCTGCCAAAAAAACTTGCCACACTTACTTGCTGTTGGACTTGCGCTGTGGTTCGATTGTGTCTTACCAAGGTAAAAACCTCCACTTGTAGGGAACTTCTGTTTACCTCGCTTCTTATTTTTTTGTTACACTCTGTTGGATGGCCTCATGCTGACTTGATATATTCAACTTATGTCTAGACAATTTTGCTGACCAAAATCACTGGAAGGCTTTTCCTTCACTGGGGGATTCCGGGTGTAGTCCCTTTGACGACGGGCCCCCAATTGTTTGCATTTTATTGCGAATCCAGACGTATGCATTTCTTATGGTAAGCGCTTTTATTACCATATTTTTTCGCAAATATTTTATAACCTAATGCTACATAATATAAATGCCCGTAACTTTAGTAATTTTAGCATTTAATTAATGCTCCCAGTGCTTATCCAACTGTTGTTTCAGCTTTTTTGGCCATATTACCGCGTCCCTGGTTTAAATGTAATCAGGCATCGATTTCAACTGACCAGCGCTTTTCATGGTGTCCTTCTGTTGTTCAACCATGGTATGTAATTGAGGCTCTTTGGCCCACTTGGATCAACCAAAAATATTGTATTTATATTTAAGTAACTTACATGTAAACTTCAGTCCTATTAGGCACCTTTTGGAGTCCTCTGTAGCCAAATACAGGGTTGGGTTTGACTGACTTGCCCTCTCCCCCTGGTGGTACTCGCTTGATGTTCCAAGAGTGTGGCACGGTATGTCTGGGATGTGGGAATCTTGGGGTATCACGCTTCCCTTCTCTTAATCTGGGGGAGGGGGTGGTGAGAGAGTGAGGGTTGTTTTAGTTGGACAACATTGGGATTTTCTGTAGCATGATTCTTCGCGTGAATGAATTTGGGAGAACTGGTTTGACAATTTCTTTTCAATATCATTTCTTTTTCTTATTTCAGTGCTTTTTGTATGATTTGCTTACTCCCCTGATGAAGCCAATGTTTTGGCGAAACTAGTAGGGATCAACGATTGAATCGATCACCACTCAACATCTTGGGTATTTATCAATAATGGTTGAAGCTTATTCTCTGTTCAAACGAATTGGTTCTGATATATGTGTATGAACTCATGCACATATCTCTTTTAAAATTGTAAAATAATAAAGAAATATTTTATAAGGTATGTGTTCCAAAAGTGTTCGTGGCAGCACAATAATCCCATTTTGCTGCTTCCCCTTCACTATAACATCAGTGGCAGCAATTGTTCTTTGAACTTTTAACAGTAACATGTGTGACAGACCTAGCCGGGACAGAGGCTTTTGGAGGGGACTGAATGCTAGCCTCTTGCCGACCGATTATGGGCCCTGGCATTTGGGGGAACAGTGTTCTTTGTGAGCTGTATGCCTGGGGACCCTTGAGTGGGCGCTACTTTGGATTCAGGTCCATATCCCCCCCAAGACACACAGACTCTGGGGACTCTGGATATGCCATATTAGAAATAGTGACTGATTCATACTGCTGGGACACATACTGTGAGGAGATGCTGATGTCATCAACTCCAGCCACCTGTCTGTTGTCTTCTATAATGTAAATGAGTCTAGTGTGGCTTTGTTGGTTATCGTTATTGGTACTAAGGTTTCCAATCTCATGTTTCTCTCCTATATTCATATGTGCTCAGCGCATGATTTTTATCTTGAACAGTTTGTCTATGTATTAGTTATGTGTTTCTAATGGCATTGTATCTCATTTCAGACAGAGAATTATATTCTCTTATCTGTCTTGTCTGTGAACCTTGGCCGTGTCCTGAGGAAGCCTAGCGGCGAAACGCGTAGACATACAAGGGCTCACTGCACAATACACATAGATGCATATATGCTGTAACTCTTATTTTATTCTTTTATATGTAATTGTTAACTTTAATAAATTTGTATAATTTAAATTGTTTCCTCTCCATTGCTTCTTAGCCTATAAAGTCCGCCCTCCTGGTAATACCTAGTATTACCTTATTTTTTTGTTCTTCAGATGTTGTTCTGGTTTCTTTTATGACCTCTTGAAAGAGTCATTGTTATGCTCTTGGAGTAATTTTGGTAGGCCGGCCACTCCTGGGAAGGCTCACCACTGTTCCAAGTTTTCTCCATTTGTGGATAATGGCTCTCACCGTAGTTCGCTGGAATTCCAAAGCATTCCAAATGGCTTTGTAACCCTTTCCAGACTGAACAAATTACTTTGTTTCTCATCTGTTCTTTAATTTCTTTAGAATGTGTTGCTTTTTGAGATCTTTTAGCATGCTGCACTTTGTCAGACAGCTTCTATTTAATCACTTCACCTCCGGAGGGTTTACCCCCCTTCCTGACCTCCATTTTTTGCGATACGACACTGCGTTGCTTTAACTGACAATTGCACGACACTGTCACCAAATAAAATGTACGCCTTTTTTTTCCCACAAATCTTCTTTTGGTTGTATTTGAGCACCTCTTGCCTTTTATTTTTGCACCAGAAAAAAAACGACTGACAATTTTGAAAAAAACAAAACAAAACAATATTTTTTACTTTTTGCTCTAACACATATCCAATAAAAAAATGTAAAAAATCTAATTTCTTGACCAATTTAGGTCAATTTGTATTTTGCTACACATTTTTGGTAAAAAAAATCCTAATAAGGGTATATTGATTGGTTTGCGCAAATGCTACAGCGTCTACAAACTATGGGATATTTAAATTTTTTTACCAGAAATGCGGGCGATCGCGACTTATAGTGGGACTGCCATATTGCGGCGGACAAATCAAACACCTTACTGACACTTTTTTGTGGACCAGTGACACTAATACAGCGATCAGTGCTAAAAATATGCACTGTCATTGCACTAATGACACTGGCAAGAAAGGGGTTAACATCAGGGGCGATCAAAGGGTTAAGGCTGGCCATACATTATACAAATGTTCTCATACAATTTTCCTTTAGATTTACCAAAACCATATATGTGGGCAAACCTAAACACTTTCAATTTGTATGCAATCAGGCAGGCTCTTGCACTACATAATTGAAGGTAAATCTAAAGGAAATTGACTAAGAAAATTATATAATGTATGGCCAGCCTAACGGTGTGAATGACCAGTGCTTAGTTTCTCTGGGGGAGGTTCTTTTACTACTGGATGACATGGATCGGTGTTTCTGTTTCACAAAAACACGGGATCCATGTCTTCTGTACTCACAGAATGACAGTCTGCCTTGTGTACAGTCTGAATGATTGATGGGTCCCATCGTAAAAACACAGTGGTGCAGGATCACGTGTATATATACGGGATTCTGCACAGAGCGGCCGCCCTGTAGCAGTAAATCTGCTTTGGGGAGGTTGGGAAGCGGTTAAGTGCTCTCTTAAATCAACAGGTCTGGCAGTAATCAGGCCTGGGTGTGCCAACTGAAATGTAACTCAGCTTTCCAAAAAATGTGGATAATCACAGTTCATTCATGATTTAGAAAGGGGTGTCAATTTTCACAAAGGGCCAGGCAGATATGGACAGCTTTTTTTCCCCTCAATAAATTAAATCATGATTTAAAAACTGTATTTTGTATTTACACGGGTTATCTTATTGTAGTATTAAAATTTGTTTGATGATTTGAATCATTTAAGGGTGACAAGCATGCAAAAAAATAAAAAAATAGGAAGGAGCAAATACTTTTTCACAGCCCTGTATGTAGGAAAGAGGTAACAATACCTAACTGTTTTTTTAATACTGCTGTATAGCATCCCTTAATACAAATCGGCTCTACTGGATTTATAGGTGCTGCAGTAATGAAATCAGTAGTTACCACCATGGCAATTCACAAAAAGCCTTGAGATGATTTCATGAAATACAAGGTGATCTGTGAAAAGACAACAAAAAAATCATCCTTCCTCCTTTCTTATCCTTCAATCACAGAATGCCTTGTATTCTGTGAAAAAACAGAAGGCGTATTGCGAATAGGCATGAAGTAAGGAGAAGGTGCGGTGCGACTGGACCCTTTCACTGCTCTCATGCCTGCAACGCCTGACAATCCAGTGGGGGAGGCTTATAAAGAGGTAGAATTTTTCTACTATTCAGAAGAACTTTACATACAGCAAAATTATTATTACCTCTTTAATGCATAGCTGGTGCAAGATTTATAATCCTGTAGGCTCAGATAAAATGTTAGCACTATTTCAATATTCTGTGTGCAAAAAATTACCACAACATACAGGGATATACAATGTAATATTGACATAAAAGTGCACACACACACAGGTTGGACTTGATGCACTTGTGTCTTTTTTTAACCTTACCAACTATGTACCTATGTAAAAAAAGCTTATTTGGTGGACAGGTTTATTTTTTGTATCTAGTTCAACACTGTGAACAGATTGAAACAGATTGTTTCTGTGCTATACAGCTGGTTCGGGAATACTCCGTAAAACTGATCAGTGCACCCAACCCATCCTCCCTGTTCGGTGGGACCCAGGTTGTCGAGAACCTTGGAAAACAAATGGCAGCATGATGATTAGTAGGAGTAGCTCATGGAACATCCATCCCTGATCTCCTCTGCACAGAGTGAATCCAGGAGTACTCAGCTCTGAGCGTTATTGGTTTCACAGCTGTCAGAATCCTGACTAGAAAGTCAGGTACACAACGAATCAAGCACAGTCTGTGCTTGATAAGCTGGAGTGGGGAGCATAGGAGACATTAGGGATCCCAGTTGTCTCTCTATAAAGAGACTCTGTCATCTGTCCGATACAATCACATAGTGGGCTTGTTAGCCCCCTTGTAATAGCAATGAAGTTAAATAAAAAAAAAAAAAAGTATAAAAAATGTAAATATAATAAAATAAATAAAAATTAAAAGCATTCCTATTGACGCACACATACAAATGCAAACACACACACACACGTATGTATACCACAGACCAACTTACATCATCCTGTTGTATATATTAGCTCACTAAGGTTTGAATCACTTAACTTTTTTAATTAATTTCATTAATATAGTATTTGATTGTGCAGATGGATTATTTACACACATGCATATCTGAACAATTGTACCAAACATGTAAAATATTGCTGTTCTGTACATCTGCGCAAACATCATGCAAAATAAAAAAAATGTTACTACCATAAATTTTATTCTACAAGGCCTCTGCATTTAGTAAATATATAATGTACTGGGGATCTCAAATAATTTTATAGCAAAATTTGTAAAAATATTTTATGTGTGCAAAAAACATTGGGCTTTTTTTTTTTAACAACATTCTAGGTGCTCACAGCAAGGAATTTACAATGACATCTTAAAGTTCCATTGATACAAATTGTGTGGGTTCTCAGACACAATACCATTATTGATGATTGGCAATATGGAAAACAGTATGTTTGACTTATTGTTGTTCTGTTGCAACCTAGTGTGGAATTAACGCCTGCCATCAACACTCCTTATTTTAACTTGGGGATAGGGAGGGGATTAGGAAGGTAGGGGGAGGGATGGGTTGAAGGGGTGGAAGGGGGAGATAGGGGAAGAAGGAAAAAAGGATATAGTTGGAAAAAGGAAGGAATAGCGAGGAGCCAGGTTTGGAGAAACTGGGGGGGGGGGAGATGATAAATTTAACCGTAACCAGGGGGTGACCGCACAATGACTAACCTATAGCATTTTAATGATTTCATGACATACTATAAGTCCAGAGTAAGTTGGTTGTGATGTAATGATGTAAGGTGGTTTCCCTTAAGGGTCTGACGGGGAGGTAAAAAAGGGCTTTGAATGGGGTGAGGAAGTCAGCAAACCTTATGCCTGTCAGATTGGTGCATATGAAGTGTTGTAGTTGTATATACCACCACTGGTTGAATGGGAAGGTCCCATGTGTTTTCCTGAGATCATCTAAGGATCTTAGTTGCCCCCTACAGATAAACCTAAGACAGATATTGCCATTTGTGGCCCGGGGTTTGAAAAGAAAGAGGTGCTCTCCCAGGGGAAACCAGGTGAAGCCTTTCAAGGCAGTATGAGGGAAGAATGACAGAGCGAGACCTTCAGTTTTTCTGCACTTTATCCAAAAGTTTCAGAGCATGTGAAGTAATCTCTAAAAGACCTCTATGCGCATGAGGAATCCATGGTACATGGTATAAATTATGGCCTACCATAACTTTCTCCGGGGTTATCCATAGTGTTTGTTTCACATTAAGTAGTCAGTTGAGTATTCTGGCCAAAGTGACCGATTTGTACTAAGTATATAGATTAGAAGCCCTAGACCTCCTCTAATTTCAGTTAGGTAAAAATTTAGAAGGTCAATCTAGGTTTTCCACCGTTCCAGATAAAGAGCCTTCTTAGCTGCGCAATAAAGGTTTTTGGAATCTGGATCATCTGAAGGAAGGCCTTAATGGGAGAGAGTAGAGCGGCAAGGATGTGGAATTCCCTTCCACAGGCGGTGGTCTCAGCGGGGAGCATTGATAGCTTCAAGAAACTATTAGATAATCACCTGAATGACCGCAATATACAGGGATATGTAATGTAATACTGACACATAATCACACACATAGGTTGGACTTGATGGACTTGTGTCTTTTTTCAACCTCACCTACTATGTAACTATGTAGAGGGGCATAATTCCTCCCAGGGTGGACAAAAATCGATATTTTTATTTTAAAAATAATCTGATTTTTTTTAACTTAAATTGGATTTTTTTGAGTTTTAGCAAATTTATTTTGATAAAATGTTTTAGAGAAAAAAATCTATCTAAAGATAGTTTTCTATTTAAGATACATTAATAATTTTGTTTATTTGTCATGAATTGGAGCTTAGTTATGTAGCATGAGGCTGTATATTTTGCAATATTTACATTTTTGGTAAACTCATTCAATGAGTCCAAGCTCTGCAAGCTGAGATAACATGCACTGCATGGATACATTTACACAATTTCACAGTAACCATGAGATAAAACAAAGTTCAGGAATATTCCTTTATTCCATTGTTTTGAAAGACCATGTACATTACAAACTGTATGATTGTTTGACGAGAAATGCATCTGTACCAGGCTCTAAGTGTGAGGAGGAAGGGCAAGCAGTAAAAATGAAAGTGAAACCTTCTAAGCACCTTATAAACCTTGTGATCTTTCTGCACATAGCTTGAAGTACTTTATTCCTCCCTTGAGGAGCAAAATGACAGCAGGCCGTAAAAGAGACCCTGTTTGGGAATATTTAATGAAGTTCCTCTACCTATGGCTAAAGAAGGTATGCGTGCAAAATGCAAGCAACGAGATGCAAGGCCTGGTGGCCTGAATAAAGCATCATGAAAAGACGTGCTGTGATGAAAGGACCGTGTTTGAAGTTTTTTTTATGTGGACCCAGCTCATATATTCAGATTAAGTTCTTTTGTTTATTTGTTTTTTCAAAGATTTTTTATTTATGCACTTCAGTTACTAAACATCGATGTTTAACCACTTCAATACCAGGCACTTATGCACCTTCCTGCCCAGACCAATTTTCAGCTTTCAGTGCCCTCACACTATTTTTTATCATTTATTTCTTACAAATAGAGCTTTCTTTTGGTAGTATTTAATCAACACTGTTTTTTTGTATTTTTTGCGATATAATCGAAAAAAGAGCGAAAATTTCGAAAAAAACACCAGTTTTTTTTACAATAGTTTCTGTTGTAAAATTTTGCAAATAAGTCATTTTTCTTCATAAATTTGGGCCACAATTTATACTGCTACATATCTTTGGTGAAAATAACCCAAATTAGTGGATATTATTTAGTCTGTGTGAAAGTTAGAGAGTCTACAAGCTATGGTGCCAATCACTGAAAAATGATCTCACCTCATGTACTGACGGCCTATCTTATTTCTTGAGACCCTAACAAGCCAGGAAAGTACAAATACCCCCCAAATGACCCATTTTTGGAAAGCAGACAGTCCAAGGTATTTAGTAAGAGGCATGGGGAGTTTTTTGAAGTTGTAATTTTTTCCCACAATTCTTGGGAAAAATAAGGAATTATTGTTTTTTGTTTACACAAACTTGTCATATTAACAGGTTATTTCTCACACACAGCAAATGCATACTTGCAACTACAAAATACATTCTGCTACTCCTCCTGAGTATGGCGATACCACATGTGTGAGACTTTTACACAGCCTTGCCACATACAGAGGACCAACATTGAAGTAGCACCTTCAGGCGTTCTACGAGCATAAACGACACATTTTATTTCTCAACCCCCTATTAAACTTTTGAAGGCCCTGGAGCACCAGGACAATGGAATTTCCCACAACATGACCCCATTTTGGAACGCAAACACCCCAACGTATAATCTATGAGGCATAATGAGTTTTTTGAATGGTTCATTTTTTTCCAGACGTTTTTGGAAAATGTGGAAAAAAAAATGAAAACGCATTTTTTTTACACAAAGTTGTCAATTTATAAGATATTTCCAACACACAGCATGTACATAGCAAACATGACACCCCAAAATACATTCTGCTACTCCTCCTGAGTATAGCGATACCACATGTGTGAGACTTTTACACAGCCTGGCCACATACAGAGGCCCAACATCCAAGTAGCACCTCCAGGGGTTCTAGGAGCATAAATTACACATATCATTTTCTGATTACCGATAAAATTTCCTACACATAGCATGTACATACCAAATAACAAAATATTACCTGTGGTTTTAGTAGCGTAGTGGTTACAAATCACCATAGATATATGTCGGCTCTTTAAAACGGCATTGCAGGCGCACGCAGCGTGTCCCGGAGTCGAAGCGCGTGCCTGGCGGGCACGATCGCTCATGACAGAATGAGAACAGAGATGTGTGTGTGCGCAAAAACACAAATCCCGGTTCTCTCAGGGGATAGGAGACAGATTGTGTGTTCCTACTAAGTAGAAACACCGATCGGTCTCCTCTCCCAGTCAGTCCCATCCCCTTAGTTCCTACTAAGGGACCATATCTAAAAATTTAGATATGTACATAATATCATTAGTAGTAACCAACATAGATTTGGATAGAGAAAGGTCTGTGGACATAGTATATCTAGATTCTGCTAAGGCAATTGATACAGTGCCCCACATACACTTAATTTACAAATTTGGGTCTTCTGGCGTTAGGGAAATTGTATGTACCTGGATAGAAAACAGGAGCGTGTCCAGGGAGTGGTGATTAATGGCATATTTTCTGAATGGGCAAACTTAGATCCATGTATTGCCAGCTTAACTTGCCCATAAACAATACAGAGGTTGAATAAATAATTCAATCTCAGTGTTTACTGATGATAGAAAGCTAAGCTGGGCAATAACTTTGCGACAGGACATAGCATTTTTACAAAAATTAGGTAATTTAGAGGGGTGGACAGCTATACGGTAGATGAGATTTAATATTTAAAAAATGTAAAGTAATTCACTTGGGGGCTCAAAATATGCATTCGAGTTACTTGCTAGGGGGAGAACCTCTAGGGTAATTGGGGATGGAAAAGGATCTGGGGGTCCTAGTAGATCTGGGCAAAAACATGCAATGCCAAGCTGCAGCTAGGAAGGCTATTATCATGCTATTATCATGCATTAAAAAGGGTATTTACTCAAGAAATAAAACTATAATGCCCTGTACACGCGGTCGGACATTGATCGGACATTCCGACAACAAAATCCATGGATTTTTCCCGACGGAGGTTAGTTCAAACTTGTCTTGCATACAAACGGTCACACAAAGTTGTCGGAAAATCCGATCGTTCTGTACGCGGTGACGTAAAACACGTACATCGGGACTATATACGGGGCAGTAGCCAATAGCTTTCGTCTCTTAATTTATTCTGAGCATGCGTGGCACTTTGTGCGTCGGATTTGTGTTCACACGATCGGAATTTCCGACAATGGATTTTGTTGTTGGAAAATTTTATAGCAAGCTCTCAAACTTTATGTGTAGGAAATTCTGACGGGAAATGTGTGATGGAGCCCACACACGGTCGGAATTTCTGACAACAAGGTCCTATCACACATCCGACCGTGTGTACAGGGCATTAGTCCACCACTTTACAAAACACTGGTTTAGCCTCATCTTGAGTATGCCGTTTAGTTTTGGTCACCAATCTTGAAGAAAGATTTCCTTGAACTGGAGTGCAGAGAAGAGCACCAAAGCTGCCTCAGTTGTGAAGAACAACTACAAAAGGCACTTAAAAGGGGATAAGATCGCAATATACAAATGTTAAATACTACTATAGCGCCGCACGCTAATTTCTGGAAATCTGCACTAGTCGCATAAATAGCGTTAAAAAACGGTATTCACTATAGCGCTGGTGCAAAAAATACTCTCAAAAACAAATTTATTATAGATACCTGAAAACAAATAGTGTCCAAACCATGACTCTTGTTAAGACTACGACTATTGCACATGGTAATAATGTTTAGAGCATGCTATAATTGCCTAAATAGTACTGAAATATGTGGTATATTGTTTAAAGATAATCTGCTTTTAAACTGTGTGAAAAAATGATTTCTACACTAAAATATCTTTAAAAGTCTGAGAAGAGATAAATTTCCTGTCTCTTTACAACAAGGTGCCAACACAACTGAGCATGCTCTGCATCTGCAAACTACTCTCATTTTAACTCCCATGGCTTTTTTACCAAGAGTTATAGTAAATACCAAAATGAGCGCTGGGTTAAAAAGCGTTTTTTGGGAGTGAAAATTAGAGTTATGTAGCCCATGCAAGTTTCGGCCATTGATTCTAATGGTACAATTGTAACTTCCCCAAATAGATCCTTTTCATGTTGAGATGAAAGGTATCTTTCTCTCAAATAAATTGTCTTTGCAACAATGTTGCTTCTAATTCATCTACTTTGTTTTGCTAGAATGTGTAATTTTTCATGTTTTGGTAAAATATATATTTATATGTCACTTTCACTTGTTCCTCTCCATCTCACAAACATCTTTACCCAAACTCACACAGGTGTCTTTACAAACCACAAACAATACCATTGCTGATGCAAATTTAAAGTCACAATTTTGTGTGTTTTTTATTATTTCCAAATAATCATAATTTGAGCCCAAAAAATGTGATGTGTACCAACATCAGAAATCAAAATGACATTCCCAAAATTCAGAGGGTAACATCACTATTCTATACTCACACACCAAGAACCACCAAATATCACAGAATAAATCAATAACAATAACTCTGACTAATGTAATTCCACCACCTATATGTCCAAAGTAATGCAGTATTTATGTGTAGGAGGGTTCCACATGTGGCAGCACAGTGGCTTACAGGTTAGCACTTATGCCTGCCAGCATTGAGTTTCTGGGTTTGCATCCCAAACATGCCACTTCATGTAGAGAAGTTCTGGCTTCCCTAAATTTGTCTAACATGTCTAAATGTAGTATTTATGTGTAGGAGGGTTTCACCACCATTGCAAATTGTGACATGTTTTTCATGGGCAAGGACTTTAATCAGCCTTAACGTTTCTCCACCACCACCACTAATTGCAGCCTCTTATGCCCCGTACACACGGTCGGATTTTCCGATGGAAAATGTCCGATCGGAGCGTGTTGTCGGAAATTCCGACCGTGTGTGGGCTCCATCGGACATTTTCCATCGGATTTTCCGACACACAAAGTTGGACAGCAGGAGATAAAATTTTCCGACAACAAAATCCGTTTCGGAAATTCCGATCGTGTGTACACAAATCCGACGGACAAAGTGCCACGCATGCTCAGAATAAATAAAGAGATGAAAGCTATTGGCCACTGCCCCGTTTATAGTCCCGACGTACGTGTTTTACGTCACCGCGTTTAGAACGATCGGATTTTCCGACAACTTTGTGTGACCGTGTGTATGCAAGACAAGTTTGAGCCAACATCCGACGGAAAAAATCCTAGGATTTTGTTGTCGGAATGTCCGAACAAAGTCCGACCGTGTGTACGGGGCATTAGAAAGCCAAAACCCACAAAATGACAGCTGTTCTCTCAGAATGCTGACCGTAATCAGCCATAATCATCCTTCAAAACAGATGGCATATGCCAGAAACATGTTGTTCACTGGCTCTCTGGCATTCCACAGTACATTTGCATTGATTAACTTCTTGCACCCCTGGGACTTAGGACAGTTTGACACCACAGAGATGCAGGCTAAAAACATGATACAGCACAGTGGCTCACAGCCTAGCTCTTCAGCCTTGCAGCACTGAGTTTCTGGGTTCGCTTCCCAATCCTGCTAGCTGGCTACAGGTTTATATGTTGTGCTTTTAAACTTTCTTTTTCACCAGTGCTAACATTTTTGATGGGTTTCACATGATGGAACCCCAAGAAATCACATTATAAATCAAGAAAGTGTTTTGGCCCAGATATGGATGTATACGTCTGGTGTGATGCTGTACACATATTTTAATGTTGTATGCTTATGATGAATGAGGCACTTTTTCATTTGTAAAGAGTGTGCATTCCTAATGAACAGGTGTGACCACTTGAGTCCACCTCAAGAGACAGAATCAATTACACTGGTGGATGTGTCCTTTACTGGGTGGGTGGATGTAAGAAAGATTGTTAGGTTATTTAAAGGCATTTGTGGCGGCTGTTTGGCCCAAGAACAAGCCTGAATTTTTCTTTGCAGTATGTATGTTGTTCAGTGAAGTCCTTGGCCTCCTTCCACTTTCTCAGCGCTATAATATATAGCTTTCATGTCTTTATTTGTTCTGAGCATGCGTGGCACTTTGTGCGTCGGATTTGTGTACACACGATCGGAAATTCCAACAACAGATTTTGTTGTCGGAAAATTTTATAGCCTGCTCTCAAACTTTGTGTGTCGGAAAATCCGATGGAAAATGTGTGATGGAGCCTACACACGGTCGGAATTTCCGACAACAAGGTCCTATCACACATTTTCCGTCAGAAAATCCAACCGTGTGAACGGGGCATTAGTGTTAGAACTATATACCATCAATAAATAACACAATGGGTGTTATTTACAAAAGGCAAATCCACTTTGCACTACAAGTGCATTTGCAAGTGCAGTCGCTGTAGTTCCGAGGGTGACATGCAAGGAAAATAAAAAAAGCATTTTAGCTTGCACATAATTGGATGATAAAATCAGCAGAGCTTCCCCTCATTTCAGATCTACCCCTTAGATTTACAGCGAGTGCACTTGTAGTGCAAAGTGGATTTGCCTTTCGTAAATAACCCCCAATGATATTAGTATTAATGAAATAAGCACACAAAATTAAAATGCGAACGCACACAAACACGCACACAAAACACATAAAAACAATTACTACTAATAAAATTGCACGAGTCCAGACACAGTGCCTTAAATTATTAATAAAGCAGCTCTACTGTCACAAAGTTCATGAACAGCTTTCATGTGAAATAAAAATGCACATGAGAAATAATAGTAGTAATCAAGTGGTGTAAGGACAGTCCCAGAAACCTCACATGGAAGGTAAAGAGGTGTTGCTATGTTGTATCTTTTAACCACCTCAATACAGTGCACTTACACCCCCTTCTTGCCCAGACCAATTTTCAGCTTTCAGCGCTCTCACAGTTTGAATCACAATTACTCAGTCATGCAACACTGTACCCATATGAAACTTGCATCCTTTTTTTCACACAAATAGAGCTTTCTTTTGGTGGTATTTAATCACTAGTGGGGTTTTTATGCTATAAATAAAAAAAGATCGTAATGCCTTTTTCTTTGTTTCTGTCATAAAAGTTTGCTCATTAGTAATTTTTCTTCATTAATTTTGACCAAAATTTATAATGCTACATATCTTTGGTAAAAATAACCCAGATTAGTGTATATTATTTGGTCTTTCTTAAAGTTATAGAGTCTACAAACTATGGTGCCAATCACTGAAAATTGATCACATCTGATCAGGCCTTCAGTACATCAGGTGAATCTCATTTCTTGAGACACTAACAAGTCAGGAAAGTACAAATACCCCTCAAATGACCCCTTTTTAGAAAGTAGACATTCCAAGATTCCAAGGTATTAAGTAAGTAGCATGGTGAGTTTTTTTAAGTTGTAATTTTTTCCCACAATTCTTTGCAAAATGAAGATTTTTTTTTTTTACAAAAGTGTCATATTATCAGGTTATTTCTCACACACAGCATATGCATACAACAAATTACACCCCAAAATACATTTTGCTACTCTTCCATAGTATGGCGATACCACATGTGTGAGACTTTTACACACCCTGGACACATACAGAGGCCCAACATTGAAGTAGTACCTTCAAGTGTTTTAGGAGCATAAAATACACATTTCATTTCATTCCTACCTATCACACTTTTGAAGGTCCTTGAGCACCAGGACAATGGAATTACCCACAAAATGACCCCATATTGGAAAGCAAACACCCCAACGTATATTCTATGAGGCATGGGCTCCAATTAGGTACTCGGGTACTCTGATAGGCTGCAGATAGTTACTCGGGTACTCTGATGGGCTGGAGACAGGTACTCAGGTAACTTGAGCTGCAGACAGGTACTCGGGTACTCTGATGGGCTGGTGACAGGTACTCGGTTACTCTGATGGGCTGGTGACAGTTACTCGGATACTCTGATGGGCTGGTGACAGGTACTCGGGTACTCTGATGGGCTGGTGACAGGTACTCGGGTACTCTGATGGCCTGGGGACAAATACTCGGGTACTCTGATGGCCTGGTGACAGGTACTCGGGTACTCTGATGGCCTGGTGACAGGTACTCGGGTACTCTGATGGCCTGGTGACAGGTACTCGGGTACTCTGATGGGCTACAGATAGGTACTCGGGTACTCTGATGGGCTGGTGACTGGTATTCGGGTACTCTGATGGGCTGGTGACTGGCATTCGGGTACTCTGAAGGGCGGTGACAGGTACTCAGGTACTTGGTACTCATATGGACTGTGACAGGTACTCGGGTACTCATATGGACGGTGACAGATACTCATATGGACTGTAACAGGTACTCGGGTACTCAGATGAACTGTGACAGGTACTCATATGGACTGTGACAGGTACTCGGGTACTCACATGAACTGTGACAGGTACTCGGGTACTCAGATGGACTGTGACAGGTACTCGGGTACTCTGATGGACGGTGACAGGTACTCTGATGGACTGTGACAGGTACTCATATGGACTGACAGGTACTCAGATGAACTGTGACAGGTACTTTGATGGGTGGTAACAGGTCCTCTTTATTGGGGGGGGCATTCAGTGTGATTGGTGTACACTGTAAGTGGTAACGAGATGTTACCGCAATCTCCTTCTCACACACGATTGGTGTGTGGGGAGGAGAACCCAGTAACATCTCGTTACCGTGATTTGTTGACATTTAGTGATCGGCTGTGAAAGGATCACAGCTGATTAGGTGGTAAACAGCCGCCGGCCAATGGCTGTTTACCAGCGACGGTGACGAGCAGTGTTCCTGGGAACACGCCACCACCGACGTGCACGCGCAGTGCGCTCTAGATTGCGCACATTCGCCGTGCAAAGTGGGTCGGTACTGCAGCTGCAGGCATCATTCAAATATCATTCTTTGCAGCCGGTGTTTCTGTGCACGATAAGAACATTCATAGCGGCAGTTCCGCGCTTGATCATTCTTATAGGCGACGGGAGGGGACGTTCCCCCCCCCTCCCGCCGCCATCTGGTGCTTCTCCGGGTTCTCCCTTGCCATCGGGGCCCGGAGAAAGAATCGTCCGGCGCCGGATGACGACTATAGAGATTTCTGGTGATCAGATGGTCACCAGTCATCTCTATGACCGTCGGAGGCCCGGGCGTGACGTCATTCCCAGGAGTAAACAAAGCCGCAATCGTGGCTGTCAGCATGAGATTGGTGATTTTTTTTTCTCTCGATCTCATGCTTTCCAGCCTTGAGGAGAGATGTGGGGTATTATTGACCCCTTATCTCTCCATAAAGAGGACCTGTCACAATAGATTCCTATTACAAGGGATGTTAGGAATAAAAGTGATCAAAAAAAAAAAAAATGTAAAAAAAAGTGTAAATATAAAAAAATTAAGTAAAAAAAAAAAATTTAAAACACCCCTGTCCCCGGTAGCTCGCACTCAGAAGCGAACACGCATGTAAGTACCGCCCACATATGTAAATGCCGTTCAAACTACACATGTGCGGTATGTGTTAGAGCGTGTGCAACAATTCTAGCACTAGACCTCCTCTGTAACTCTAAACTGGTAACCTGTAAAAAAATTTTAAGTACTGAAGTTTGGCGCCATTCCATTAGTGTTCGCAATTTTAAAGCGTGACATGTTAGGTATCTATTTACTCGGCGTAACATCATCTTTCACATTATACAAACAATTGGGCTAACTTTACTGTTTTGTTATTTTTTTTAATCATGAAACCGTTTTTTTTTCCCAAAAAAAGGCGTTTGAAAAATGACTGCTCAAATACCGTGCGAGATAAAAAGTTGCATGGACCGCCATTTTATTCCCTAGGGTGTCTGCTAAAAAAAACATATATAATGTTTGGGGTTCTGAGTAAGGCTGGCCATACACTATACAATTTTCTGATTTAATTTCCTTTAGATTTACCTTCAACTATGTAGTGCAAGGGCCTGTCTGATTGCATACAAATTGAAAGGGTTTAGGTTTGACCTCATATTATATGGTTTTGGTAAATCTAAAGGAAAGTTGAACAGGAAAATTGTATAGTGTATGGCCAGCTTAATTTTCTAGCAAAAAATGACGATTTTTACATGAAGGCGAGAAGTGCCAGAATAGGCCCGGTATGGAAGTGGTTAAACTTCCCTCCTAAAAGTTTTTTTCCTTAAACTTCCCTCCTAAACTTGGGGTGCATGTTATTCGCCAATAAATACGGTAAGTGCAAACAATTTATACCCCTCCAAATCTGTATTAAATCTAGTTGCATACAAAAGTATTTGGTTGTGCAAGTCCTTGTGTATAAAGTGTAAATGGGGGGGGGGGGGGGAGCCCCCTCTCCCAAAAAAACCCTTTAAAAAATTGACGTGAGGTCCCCCCCCAAAATCCATACCAGACCCTTATCCGAGCAAGCAGTCTGGAGGTCAGGAAAGGGGGGGCAAGCAAGCGCCCCCCCTTTTGAACCATACCAGGCCCTCAACATGGGAAGGGTGCTTTGGGGTCCCCTCCAAAGCACCTTGTCTCCATGTTGATGGGGACAAGAGCATTGTCCTGACAACCCTAGCCATTGGTTGTTGGGGTCTCTGGGCAGGGGATTATCAGAATCTGGAAGCCCCCTTTAACTCCCCTATGTGAATGAGTATAGGTTCATCGTATCACTACCCATTCACCAAAAAAAAAGTAGTGTAGTGTAACAAAAGACAATAGCCAGTTTTTGCCGCTTCTTCCTCCAGTCTTCTCCTTCCCCGCTGGTCTTCTTCTTTTGGTCTTTCTCTGGCTTCTTCTTCCTCTGCCACCGACCCACTGAAGATTCAAAAATGACCGACCCTCTAGCGGTGCGGCCCGCCGATCTGTCCGCTTCCATGGTGCACATGTCATATATAACTATGGGGCGTGGCAACTGGAATGCATCATCCGGAGACCCTGCCCCCCCTTGTGACATCACGGACCAATCATGCCCAGGGGGGAAGTCACAAGGAGCGGGGTCTCTAAATGATATCATCTGCCCCATTGCATCATTGGAGGAGGTTATTTTTTTTAAATCTTCAGCGGGAGCGGCAACGGAAGAAGAAGACCGGACTAAGCAGGGGAAGAAGAAGACAGGAGGACTAATCAGGGAAGAAAAAGAAGACCGGAAGACTAAGCAGGGGAAGAAGAAGACGACCAGAGGACTAAGCAGGGGAAGAAGAAGACCGGAGGAAGAAGCGGAGAAGAAGAAGACATTTTTATTAAAAGGAATTGTCAAAAACTGGCTATTTTTCTTTTGTCATACTATGTACCCAATACTCATTCACATGGGGGGGTGGGATATGGGGGCCCCTTTGTTAAAGGGGGCTTCCAGATTACGATAAGTCCCCTGCCTGTAGAACCCGAAAACCACAGCCTAGGGTTGACGGGATGAGGCCCTTGTCCCCATCAACATGGGGACAAGGTGCTTTGGGGGATTCCAAGTTTATAAAGGCATGTTTGCCGCTAATAGCGCGCTCCGGGAATAGCGCCTTTTGCCCACTTGAACTTTTAATTGGCTTAATTGGGCGCTATTTTAATGCACCGCACGATCGCATATTCACGCTATAGTAAATTACCCCCATAGTGTCTGTATCATGGAGAGAAACTCTTTAATCTAAGAAGTTGGAACAGAAGAGGTTCAATCTTGAACTGGGTAAGGGGTTCTTTACTGTAAGGTGGACCATACATTAACTACTTCAATACAGGGCACTTATACACCTTCCTGCCCAGACCAATTTTCAGCTTTCAGTGCTGTCGCAGTTTGAATGACAATTGCGCGGTCATACATCACTGTACTGAAACTAAATTTTTATCATTTTGTTCCTACAAATAGAGCTTTCTTTTGGTGGTATTTGATCACCTCTACGTTTTTTATTTTTTGCGAAACAAATAAAAAAAATACTGAAAATTTGGAAAAAAATAAAAGTTTTGCTTTTTATAAATAAGTAAGTTTTCTCTTTCACTGATGGGCACTGATAAGGCGACACTGACAGGCACTGATAAGGCGGCACCAATGAGCGGACACTGACATGCGGCACTGATAGGCGGCACTGATGGGTGGCACTGATATGCAGCACTGATGGGAATTGATAGGCGGCACTGATGGGCACTCATGGGTGGCACTGGGCGACACTGATATGCACTGAAAGGCTGCAAAGATGGGTTCTTATGGGTGGCACTGCTGGGCACTGATAGGCGGCACTGATAGGCATCCATGGTGGCACTGGCAGTGGTAGGCATTGTGAGTGGGCACTGATTGGCAGCTGCCTGGGCATTGATTGGCAGCTGCCTGGGCACAGATTAGTATTTCCCTGGGGGTCTAGGGGGCATACCTGGTGGTCCAGTGTGGATGGTTTCCCTGGTGGTCCTTGGCAGCTTCCCTGGTGGTCCTAGGTAGGATCCGAGGGGGGGCTGTGCTGATAAACAATCAGCACAGACCCCCCCTGTCAGGAGAGCAGCCGATCGGCTCTCCTCTACTCGCGTCTGTCAGACGCGAGTGAGGAAAGGCCGATCACCGGCTCTTCCTATTTACATCGTGATCAGCCGTGATTGGACATGGCTGATCACGTGGTAAAGAGTCTCCGTCAAAGAGACTGACACCCCGCAACAACGATCTCCGCGATGCGCGCCCCCGGGGGCGTGCAGCGGCTCAATATCCTGCGGACGTCATATGACGCCCAGTCAGGATACTGAAACCACTTTGCCGCCGTCATTCTGCTATATGGCGGGCAACAAGTGGTTAATCATTTTTTATTTTTGTTCAACCAAGTTGAACGAAAAAAAAGATACAATTCCCCCATCCACACATTTGTGGTGGATGGGGCAATCACTCCTGCTGTGCTATTATGTTCTGTTCTATAGCTGGCAGGACTGATTATTTGGGAAAAACCCAACAGGCTGGTTGTACAGAAGTCAATTGATAGATGTCTTTAATTGTAAGATATATTGTATATAATAGTTGTAATAGCACTGTGTGTATATGCATATCAGATTTTCTTAATCAACAAAATAAGAAAAGAAAACAAATTAGTCTCACCACTTCAGCACTTTCAAGCATGGCCATGATAAAAAAAACATATTTCTGTCCAACTTCCAATGCCTTGTTTTCGAAGCCATCATAGTTCTTTTGGTCTCCAAGTGTGAAATGTCCAGGCAGAGACTGGAACCGAGCTGCCACAAATGGTTTAGGGTACTCCAGGTGTCTTAGGTAACGCAAGCTACGACGGTGCTGCTTTGTGATAGTCTGAACTAGCTGTGAGATGTAAAAAGGTTTACAGGTTATTATAATTTTCCTCCTTTCAAATCAACCTTAAAGCAATGCAGCATAAATTAATGTGTATCTAATAGTCATTTTTTGTGTCTGCCCCATTGGGTATTTCCCTTTACTATCTGTAAGGGAGACACAACAGGAAGTTAGAGGAAATAAAATATCAGTGAGGGTAAATAAAAATCCGCAAGAGCTTCTAACCCTTCCCAACTATAAAAAAGGTTTTGTTCAAGGTTATACTCTAAATACAGAAAATTATGTATGGAAATGTATGGATGTAAGGCCTTGTTAACACGTACCGTATTTATCGGCATATAACACGCACTTTTTTCCCCTGAAAATCAGGGGAAAATCGTGGGTGCGTGTTATAGGCCGATCCCCCCCCAATTGTGTGTGATCGGAGCGATCGCGGCAATTGCCGCGATCGCCGCCGACATACACAGCCGTGTGAAAATTCAAATACGGCGCCGAGACTGCAGTGTCTCGGCGGAGCGGAGCTACACATAGCCGAGAGTCTTCGGGTTTTCTCGGCGCCGCTTACAGTCCCGCCCATAGGGCGGAACTGGGCGGGACTGTAAGCGGCGCCGAGAAAACCCGAAGACTCTCGGCTATGTGTATCAGCGCTCCGCCAAGACACTGCAGTCTAGGCGCCATATTTAAATTTACACAGGGCTGTGTATGACGGCAGGGATCGCGGCGATCCCACAAAGCTGGACGGGGGCAAGGCTGCACGGGGGGGGGCAAGGCTGCATGGAGGCAAAGCTGCACTAGGGCAAGGCTGCACTGGGGCAAAGCTGCACTGGAGCAAGGCTGCACTGGGGCAAGGCTGCACTGGAGAAAAGCTGCACTGACATGGCTGCACTGACATGGCTGCACTGACATTGCTGCACTGACATGGCTGCACTGGGGCAAAGCTGCACTGACAAGGCTGCACTGACATTGCTGCACTGACATGGCTGCACTGGGGCAAAGCTGCACTGACAAGGCTGCACTGGACACTGGGGCAAGGCTGCACTGACACTGAAAAGGCTGCAGATGGACACCGATAACGCTGCATTGATGGGCATTTTAATGTAAGTCTTTCTTCCTTAAACTTTACTCCTAAAAGTTTTTTTCCTTAAAATTCCCTCCTTAACTTGGGTGCGTGTTATACGCCGGCGCGTGTTATACGCCGATAAATACGGTATTTAAGTGTATGCCCGTGCGAATGCCGTGTTTGCCCACACGGGGATGCACAAGCATTCTGTGCATCTTCTTGCAGGCAGTCACATTCATGTTAATTGGAACACAGTGCCTGCACAGACACAGCCACTGCTCCCAATCTGACAGCTGTGCAGCCATGAATGTAGCAGTGTGAGTTCAGGGCTGTACACTCAAATGGTTGTGAAAATTGCTGTGCACCCTCTCTGTTCCAAATGACATGAATAGGACTGGGGGACATCCCCATGCAGGCAATTCTCGTGTGGGCAAACACGCCCTTTCATGTGAATAAGCTTACGTGCATCTATTTGAATGAGGCCTAAGTACAGAAAAGAAATTATTGAGCAACAATTGTTGTGTTAGTCAGAGACCCTCTTTTTTTCTTTCCAGAACTAAGCATTTATCTAATTTCCATGGGCACAATTAAACTGCAGGCAGAAATAATTTACACCATTTAATCTGGGTATGTTTTCTTTAAAAAAAGTCTACAATTACATAGAAATAGCCTAAATAGCTGATTCTGTCCTGATATTATCCTTCTGTATATCATGCATATCAGAACTCACACTGGGAGAAAGAGGAAAAAGTCATAAAGCTGGGTATACACTAGTAACATTTTGAATGAAAATATGTATGAAAATTCTTAGAACAATATTGTTTAAAAGTAGGTCAAGATTTCCTTTGTTTTACCAAACGAAAATCACATTCACTGTTAGAAAATCGCACATTCAAGAAAAACTTTTCATCCTGCTCCTTTGAATTTGTGGTTGAAAACAAATGTTGATTTGACCCCAATGATTAGAAAAATGAACAAACAACAAAAAAATTATGAACAAAAAATTCTACTAGTGTATACCCAGCTTAACCGCTAGCCGACCAGCCGCTGCAGTTATACGTTGCTCCTTTAGGACATCATAGCAGGCGCATGCCGCGTGTCCCCGGAGCCGATGCGTGTGCCCGGTGGGCGCGATGTTCGCCGGGCACCCGCAAACGCTCGTGACTGAACGAGAACGGGGATGTGTGTGTGTGTGAACACACAAATCCTGATTCTCTCAGGGGAGAGGAGACAGATTGTATGTTCCTACTAAGTAGAAACAATGATTGGTCTCCTCCCCCAGTCAGTCCCATCCCCCCTACAGTTAGAACACACCTAGGGAATAGTTAACCCCTTGATCACCCCCTAGTGTTAACCCCTTCCCTGCCACTGACATTTATACAGTAATCAGTGGCTATTTTTAGCTCTGATCGCTGTATAATTGTCAATGGTCCCAAAATAGTGTCAAAAGTGTCCGATCTGTCCGCCGCAATGTCGCAGTCCTGATAAAAATCGCAGATCGCCGCCATTACTAGTAAAAATAAAAACAAAATATAAAAATTACATAAATCTATCCCCTTTTTTGTAGACGCTATAACTTTTGCGCAAACCAATCAATATACGCTTATTGCGATTTTTTTTTACCAAAAATATGTAGAAGAATATAAATCGGCCTAAACTGATGAAGAATTTTTATTTATTTTTTTGGATATTATAGCAAAAAGTACAAAATACTGTGTTTTTTTAAATTGTCGCTTTTTTGTTTATAGTGCAAAAAATAAAAACCGCAGAGGTTATCAAATACTACCAAAAGAAAGCTCTATTTAGGGGAAAAAAAGGACATAAATTTTGTTTGGGTATAACATTGCACAACCGCGCAATTGTCAGTTAAAGCGACGCAGTGCCGTATCGCAAAAATGGTCCGGTCAGGAAGGGGGCAAATCCTTCCGGGGCAGCAGTGGTTAAGGCAATCCCAATGCTCTTGCAGTGAACCATGCAGTCAGCAAATGGTCTGTTGACCTGTGTCATTAACCACTAGGCTTCCACTGATGACATCGATTTAAGATGCTTTTGCGATCAATTAGAGTCAGTGGGCATGTACATTTGGCAGGAAGTTGACCTCTTTATGACTTGCTTCAAGCAGATTTTGCATACTCACAGACTTACATGGAAATGCAAAACTCATTTGAAATGAACAAATGCTATCCACACAGGCCACACACACATTTTCAGAGGAGAAAGAAGAGCATAACATCCATAGGTGTATTGCTTCTCCTGCACAGTCTGATCACTGGCTGGGGCAAGTTGCTGGTCAACCTGCAATGCCAGTTTGCAACAGAAAAGGGAAGTGTCCAATCTGACTGCGCTATCAGAAAGGTGTGCCTGGACCACAAGGCTGGTTAAACAGAATTTTAAACTTTGTAAATAGTTCAATTATATGTATTTCAACTGTGTATTTAGCAGTCTGCCTGTAGTTCAGTATTTAAAAAATTACCTAAAATTAACTTTCTTATAAAAGTTTAAGAACTTTTTCTGTGGATTGAATAACTGACCTAAGTGGTACTGTATGTTTATTGATTTATACTCTATTACTTGTATTAAAAAGATAAAATTTGTCGGAATTGACAGACATTTGTCATGTTAAAACATCACTATATCAATATGTACTGTATATCAA
This sequence comes from Lithobates clamitans, assembly GCA_037952925.1. Classification (NCBI taxonomy): domain Eukaryota; kingdom Metazoa; phylum Chordata; class Amphibia; order Anura; family Ranidae; genus Lithobates; species Lithobates clamitans. Next base: position 306,097 of record JBBGZY010000364.1, read on the forward strand.
CAAGTCATGGTCCTCTGCATCTGCAACTATTGACAATAAAAAATACTACTGTGCGTAAGACTGTTTCCAAGTTGTTGGCACTGAAAACAAATGTTCCAAATATGGCAAGAACTAGCAAAAAGTAACTGCTTATTGGCCTGTGTCAATAGGCTTCATAGTCAAATCCAGTGTGCTTCTGACATCATTCAGAATTCATTGTAGGTACATTTCATTACCCTGCTTCAAGCTGCTTTTGCATTCCAATAGACTTTTATGGGGCAGAAAGCAGTTCTCAACTTCAACTAATTTGTGTCGACACTAGCCCTATATAAGTTTACTAACCTGCTCTAAATCCATTTCTTCAGGGCTTCCCCAAGGGTTTAGAAATTGCCCACGCAGTTTCCTCAAAGGCACTACTACAATATAGTAATGTCTGGAAAAAAAAAAAAAGGAAAAAAAGATAAAGCTTTTGTAAGCTGTTATCAAAATTCATGGTATAATTTATTCTGAAATCACAGCATGCATTCGAACAGTGTTTACGAACGAACAGTGTTTACATATATAAATGTATTCACTACCAGCCAGCTTTTTCAAAATATAAAACATTCTTTTTTACACATAATAAAACAGACTATAAACAGATTTCCTAAAGCCATACAGACCTTGCAAAAGCAAAAACAGACACCAATAACCATAAACTTCTGATTCTTTATTGATTAAAAATTCACAGCATTGGACCAAACATGAACACTAGCACATTTCAGCTAAAAAACCTTATGCCGCGTACACACGGTCGGACTTTTCGACCGGACTTGTCCGACGGACGCCGACGGACCAAATCCGGAGGACAATCCGATCGTGTGTGGGCTTCATCGGACCTTCCGCAGACTTTTCCAGTCGCAAATCTGACGGACTTTAGATTTGGAACATGCTTCAAATGTTTACTTCGTAACTCTGCCGGACCCAGAAATCCGCTCGTCTGTATGCTAGTCCGACGGACAAAAACCCACGCTAGGGCAGCTATTGGCTATCAACTTCCTTATTTTAGTCCGGTGTACGTCATCACGTACAAATCCGTCGGACTTTGGTGTGATCGTGTGTAGGCACGTCCGGTCGTTAGAAAGTCTGTTGAAAGTCCGCCAAAAGTCAGTCGAAAGTCTGTCGGACTTTTGCAGCTGAAAAGTCTGACCATGTGTACGCGGCATTAGTCTAAGGCCACATTCACACCTGCACATTCCAGGAAATTAGCAAAAAATGTGTCAAAATGTGCATTATTTCTTAATGGCACCCCAAATGCAGCTAACAGATGGACAAAATGTACAAAAACGGTGAAGGTTCACCACCCCCAGCTCCCATTCTAAGCCCTGGTATAGCCACCTCAAGGGTCCCCGCAGCTGAATCTCCAAAACACACCCCATCAGGAGGGACATTTCAGAGCATTCTAATTGGTCAGCACAGTCACATGGGTGGCGCCGATCAATCAGAACCTGCGTAGCCATCCTGTCAGCGGGGAAGAAGAGGCGTGAATGCCAAGGGGATTTGTAAGCCATGGACCCCTGAGGCGGCTATAACGGGGCTCAGAACGGGAGATTGCCGCGCAACCGGTCAGCGGGACTGGAGGGGGATGAGGAGGGGGATCCTGTGAATGTTCACCTTACATATTTTTCTGTAAAGGTGAACTTGGCTTTAACAACCAGTGAATAGCTGGTTGTTATGGAGCAGGCCTGGAAGCTGGCCTCCACCTCACTCACAACGGATGAGTCAGAACAGTTGCCAGCAATAAAAAATTGTGAAAAAATGGCGAGGGGATTCCCCCCCACCCCTCCTCCAATCAATACCAGGCCCTTCTTTTTATTTTGTGCCATCATCTCGGCCCAACCATTCAAACTTCTGGGGCGTGCGAACCTGGAAGGGAGACCAGGTGAAGATGAAAGCACCTTTATTTTAAGGCAAGTCTGTTGTAATGTGCTAGTAGCACATTATGACTTAAACTGCCTGTGGGCCCCAATTTTTTTATCTTAAACTTTTCTACTTCTTTAAATTCCACTGAATTATCAGCACCTTCACCAAACATTACAGCTTACCAAATAGTAGGACCTCTAAACTAGAGGAAGTTGGGCTAGGCTTGTGTAAAGTGATAAACAGGATAGTTTATCAGATCCAGGCTCTTAATCATGTGCTCTTTCCCCATTTGGGACCAAATAACCAAATTACATTCCTCCACAGTTCCTCTGGTGTTCAGTGGTGCCAATCAGTGTAAATAATACAATGACATAAACCATCTCCAAAAGTGTAACCCATAAACCATCTATTGTAATAAAAAGGTTAAAACATACATGTAAGCCCCAGAAGTTTGGCATTCAATTCAGTGTCCTACATCACCCTTGCTGGCTCCCAATGCGTTTTAGCCAATTAGCCATCATGACCTCACACTGGAACCGGATGCTTTAGGATAAAGTTGTGAGTGTATCAACTGACCAGCTGGAGTAAGAAACCAACATCCCTGAACCTATAAGCAATATTGCTAAGGCAGCTAACTATTTATATTTTATAAAGAGTTCAATATAATTTAAAGTGGTTCAAAAGGCTGCAGATTTTTTACTTTCATGCATTCTTTGCTCTCTCCCTCCTCATTGGCTCAGACACAGCAGCAAGAGCCATTGGCTCCCACTTCTGCCAATCACACCTGCCAATCGCAGCCAGTGAGGAGCTTGAGTGCCCCCATAGCGAGCAGATTGCTATTTGGGCTCTCAGCAGGGGGAGGAGCCCAGAGAGCCTGGGGGACCCAGGAAGAGGAGGATAGGGACTGCTCTGTGCAAAACCATTGCACAGACCAGGTAAGTATAGCATGTTTTATTTTTCCTTTAGCATCACTTTAACAGTACATTTCTAAATATGATGCAATGGGGAAGTTCTCTGTGGTTTTAGAAATTGTGGGTATAATGTTTTTAGCATATTTTATTATGTGTAATAAAGGAGTTGTGTAATAAAAGACCTGGTGTAAGAAGGATGGATTTGGGTTTCTAGAGCACTGGGATGACTTTTCATTAGGGTACAACCTATATGCTAAAGATGATTTGCACCTAAATGGAACGGAGTCTGCTGTATTGGGGGAGAGGTTTATGGGAAGGCTGGAGGAGTATTTTAACTAGGATTGAGAGGGAGGCTGAATTAGATTATAATGGGGCAGACAGCGGTCAGTCCCTATTGGTGGGCGGAATGGGGAAAGATTGGGGGAGGGCTATGGCAGATTTGAAATGGTACTATTTGTACTGAAATAAAAAATATGCAAAATACTTGGCAAAATGTGACAATGAAGTGTTTGTTCACCAATGCCCGAAGTCTGCCAAACAAAATAGGTGAGTTAGAAGCTTTGGTGCATGAAGAGAACTATGATTTAATTGGTATTGCTGAATCTTGGCTTTATTCTTCACATGACTGGGCTATTAATATTCCTGGCTATGCTCTCTTTCGGAAAGACAGGGTAAAACAGAGGTGTGGTGGTGTCTGTCTGTATGTTAGAAGTGATCTCAAAGATTTAGGTCTGGACTTTGACTGGGCAATTCTAATACATGAATATGCTTTGATCTAAATCATTCCATTGTAGTTCTGGCTGTATGTTTTGGGTCATTGTCCTGCTGGAAGGTGAACCTCCGCCCCAGTCTCAAGTCTTTTGCAAATTCTAACAGTTTTTTTTCTAAGATTACCCTGTATGTGGCTCATCCATCTTCCCATCAACTCTGACCAGCTTCCCTGTCCCTTCTGAAGAAAAGCATCCCCTCAACATGATGCTGCCACTACCATGTTTCACGGTGGGGATGGTGTGTTTAGGATGACGTGCAGTTAGTTTTTTACACATTTTGCTTTAAGGCCAAAAGGTTCAATTTTGGTCTCATCTGACCAGAGCACCTTCTTCCACATGTTTGCTGTGTCCCCTACATGGCTTCTTGCAAACTGCAAATGGGACTTCTTATGGCTTTCTTTCAACAATGGCTTTCTTCTTGCCACTCTTCCATAAAGGCCAGATTTGTGGAGTGCATGACTAATAGTTATCCTGTGGACAGATTCTCCCACCTGAGCTGTGGATCTCTGCAGCTCCTCCAGAGTTACCATGGGCCTCTTCTCTTGGCTGCTTCTCTGATTAATGCTCTCCTTGCCTGGCCTGTCAGTTTAGGTGGATAGCCATGTCTTGGTAGGTTTGCAGTTGTGCCATACTATCCATTTTCGAATGATGGATTGAAAAGTGCTTTGTGGGATGTTCAAAGCTTGGGATATTTTCTTATAACCTAACCCCACTTCTCCACAACTTTATCCCTGACCTGTCTGGTGTGTCCCTTGGCCTTCATGATGCTGTTTGTTCACTAAGGTTCTCTCTAACAAACCTCTGAGGGCTTCACAGAACAGCTGAATTTATACGGAGATGAAATTACACAGAGATGGACTCGATTTACTAATTAGGTGACTTCTAAAGGCAATTGGTTCCACTAGATTTTAGTTAGGGGTATCAGAGTAAGGCGGCTGAATACAAATGCATGTCACACTTTTCACATATCTGTAAAAAAAAAAATGTAAAACCATCTATCATTTTCCTTCCACTTCGCAATTATGTGCCACTTTGTGTTGGTCTATCACATAAAATCCCACTAAAATACATTTACATTTTTGGTTATAACATGACAAAATGTGGAAAATTTCAAGGGGTAAGAATACTTTTTCAAGGCACGGTAGACCTGTTATTTTAACTTCTATAGTTGGTAGACCTGTTATTTTAACTTCTGTAGTTGGTAAGATACTGGAGAGTTTAATAAAAAAAACACATAGATGAGTTCTTGCTGAAAAAAAATATTTTAAACAACAGCATGGAGTCACGAAAGACAGAAGTTGTCAGACAAATCTGATTTCTTTTTATGAGGAAGTAAGTAAAACCTTGGACAAAGGAGTGGAGGTGGACTTGTATACTTGGATTTTGCAAAAGCATTTGACACAGTTTTCCCAGACAAAGGAGTGGCTGTGGACGTAATAAACTTGGATTTTGCAAAATCACTTTACACAGTTCCCCACACTTGGCTAATGTGTAAGGTAAAATTTACAGGCTTGGAAAAATCAGTTAGTCAATGGATAGCAAACTGTCTGAAAGACAGTATTCAGAGAGTAGTGGTTTGATTCATACTCTGAATGGTCTAAGGTTATTAATGGTGTACCCCAAGGTTCATTGTTGGGACCATTACTTTTTAATATATTTATAAATGATATAGGGTCTGAGAATCAACTTGGGGACAACCAGCCTGTCGGATTTTTCATGTGATTCTCGCTATCCCACCAGGAGAACACAATAGCTCAGGTTACAGGAAAGGAAATTGCACCATCTACAATCTACGCCGGCTTTAGTCTTCCTGAAGCAGTGAAGGATACCAAGTTTTATACTTTTTACATGTTTGCACTAAAAAGATTTGTTATTGCATTAAATATATAGATTTGTAATCTATATATTTAATCTCTCAACAACTGCGAAGATGAGATAACTTAAGTTTAGCAATACAAGAAAACATAGTGGACAAGTATAGTAATTGCTTCACATTGAATTTTGCTTTCATGACTAATACAAAAAGGTACAGTTCTGCAGAAACAAAATGAAAACACAAAGAATCAAGCCTGCTTGATTAATTTCCATGTGCTAAAGGAATTAAGTTTAGTAACTGAGAGCTCACATATAGCTTACTGACTGGTCAGCTTCACAAGACTAATATATTCATATGTTCATATGCAAGTCATATTCAGATGTTGGGTATTCTTCTAATGTGATATATCTGGATTTGTACAACGGAGCTTCTGGGATTGATCAGTGATTCTCTGTGTGAGCGGTGACCATTCAGAATCAATCAGATCAGGCCCTGCAGAAAGAAAGGGAAGAAGAGTAGGGATTTCAAATCCCCGGAGTCCTACATTGTCTGCGGGGGCACTGGAAGCTCACAACCCACTTAGGTAAGTACAATGGGGGAGGGGAGTGTAGGGTGTTAGTTCACGTTTTAATTTTTCTGAAAAGATGAACTTAAACTTTTTGAGCTGTGTAAAATGCACATATACAAGCACACATACAAGCATATATCAAATAGAGATACTCCTGAAACATAATTCCATATATGCATACTTTTGTTTAGCTGTATGTGTACTTTAGTAAATAATAATACACTCTAACATTAAAAAATTGTTAGGTATTATTTTACAACATAAAGATATAGAGAAACAAAGAACATGTATTGAAGTATTTACCTCACTGATTCAGACATTTCCACATCTGGCAGAACTACTGTAATGCTACCATCTAGTTGCGCCTTTGCATTTACCAAAGGTTTCACACCCAGCATGTTAGGAGCTGTGCGGACAGCGACATTCTGCTGAAGACCACTCAAGGAGTTTCCATGATTGGTAAGCGTAAAAGTATAATGTGTTTTGGGTTTCAGGTTTGTAATTAACTTCTTTGTTGTCCGTCCATCTACATCCACTGTCTGCATATTATACTGAATCTTGAGCAACAGAAGAGCACAGCATGAACAACAAACATTAAAAAATATACAAGTAATAAATACTTTTAGCTGACACTACAAACAAGCCAACAACATGAATTTAAGTCCTAATATCCTAAATGTTATCCTCCAAAAGTGAAAATCCTTTGTGTCACAAAGCCACACAGGATCTCTAGTGACTAGTGATAGTTGTTAACATCTCAGCTGGGCTGAGGAACATGGAATACCTTGTCCTATGTAGCTCGGTGCTTCCTAAGACATGGCTAATTTGACAGCAGTTTGGAAGGAGACAGATCCAGCTTACTTACAGCTCGTCTCAGCTCAGAGGACTTTTCTGTGTTAAGCTCCTGTCCCTTGCCACAACTTGTCTCAGGAAAGTGCTACAACAGAGTTACAATTACTGCAGTTACAGTTGATCCATCACCATCCAAGCTGCTATTGGATTTGCTGTGTGGGGAGAGAGGTAGCTCAGATTTAATAACCAGATTCAGGGAACACCCAGCTACATGGAACAATATAGAATAATGTAAACCATTTGTAATGGAAGTTCTTGTTTAAACCATATTATACACTGAATGCTCAGTAACTGACCAAAAAATTGCAACACTGATTGCTCAGTTATGGCCAAAAATAAATAAATTTGAAAATCTGCTCTGCTGCCTGATCTGGTCCTCTGGTTCAATAATCAGATAATCTTTCTTGATATGTTGTACCAGTTAAAAAATAAATAAATAAAAAAAAACAACAAGGTAGTCATCCTGCCCCACACAATACCAGCCAGCATACCCGGCCATATGAGCTTGTTATTTTAGAGGCTGTCAGTGTGCATGGCCCTCTCCATGTGGATACTGACTTTGACACCCTTCTCCTTCGGGCCGTGTCCCTCAAGAGTGTAACAGAGAAAAGAAACTGAGGCCCCAATAACAATACAGAAAAATGCTGATACCAGACTTTACCATCATTCTGGTACTGCAGAAACAGATGGGCTCTAAAACTCTTACTTGAAACTAACCTGCCCACAAAGTTGCTAACTCCCCGTGAACTGGTAAGTGTATAAAGAGCTGAACTGACACAAAGTTAAAAGACACATGTAGGAGGTAAAAAAAAACAAAAAAAAAACTTGGTTAGATATACAGTAAAACAAACAACTTGATATTTACTTCACCTCCTTATCAAAAAAGTTAGTGAATGAACAAATTTAAAGTCAATTTATTGCTGTGAATCTCCATGAAATTCAGTCGTTTTGAAGCCAGAAGTTACAGAGTAAGAGTAGTTTCGCTCTATAAACTTAAGGTAGATGTACTAAAGTTCAGACTGCTGGACTGTAACAGAACTCTCCCGCATGTAATTTTAGTGACCTTCCAATCTTCGTAGAAGCCCCAAAACCCAATCTGCCAACATATTCATATACTTCCACCTCTCCTAAATGAATGTATTTCCTCATTGATAATAGTATAGCAAACACTGCAAAAAGCAAGAGGGCCACAGTTGAACCAAAGTTGAAACATGCAAAACTAAAGAGTCTATGGGGTACTCTGCAGTAACTAAAGTAAATACAGTCACATGCCTATAATTTAGCTGCTGGTGTTAAATATTAACTGTACTAACTTTGGAACAGGTACATGGTGTGGGACCTGGTGTGGGAGAGAAAGGCCTGGTTCACACTTGTGCCAGCTCTGTTCTGCGTGTAGGGCAGCCCATTCACTTCAATTGGCTTTCCTACTTGCAGGAAGGCAGGGAAAGAATTCCCCAACCCCCTATAAGATCACGCCTCAAGAAACTGTGTGGTGCTGTGGCACCATGTGGTTTCACACACTCAAAAACGCAGATCTTTTGCTGATATGTGGGGGTGCCTTTCAAGAACTGATGGCGCTCTCACACGTCTGCTACACAGTTCCTGACTTGCATAATGTAAACCTAGGCTTATGTAGTATCATTAATATCAGTATTTTTATATCCTAAAGTCAAATCGGCATCCCTTTAAATGCCTGTTACTTGAACAACTAGTCAAAAGCCAGTGTGTAAATTAATGAGCTGATCTGCATGGCTCAGCAACAAATTACTGTGCCTAAGAGAATCTGGAGACTATGTTGTTCACAGCAGGGAGCACAGGATTCAACATATACTGTACCCAGGATATAGGCAGACACCTTGGCACTGACAAATTAGGCTCAGGTCTCTGAATGAGGAACTTATTAAATAATCAACAGTGAGAATACTCAAGTATTACTTTGTTTGTATTTTTTGCAACCCATGATGTTGGGGTGTTTTTTCTTTAAAGAGACCCTGTCACCAACTTTAAAAATTCCAGGTAAAAATCAAAAAATTGTGTTTACTTGCAGTGTTTCCCTTTTTCATAGATAATTTTCTATTCCCTTCCAATTAGCCTTAGAGCTTGCAAGAAAATATGACTATGCAGTTCTAAAGCATAGCTATCTCCCTTCTTGCAGTCACAGTATTCTCCTCTTCTAACAGTGTCTAAATACTCTCTGTCCTCCACCCCTCCCTATATAACCCTTTATTAAACTGCCCTGGTAGAGGTTAGAAGAAAAACGAGTGACAGCCCTGATTTTGTTGGGGCTGCTGATATCACATCCAAGATGGAAGTGCTCAGCATCAGTCTAATGCCCCGTACACACGGTCGGACATTGATCGGACATTCCAACAACAAAACCCTAGGATTTTTTCCGACGGATGTTGGCTCAAACTTGTCTTGCATACACACGGTCACACAAAGTTGTCGGAAAATCCGATCATTCTGAACGCGCTGACGTAAAACACGTACGTCGGGACTATAAACGGGCAGTAGCCAATAGCTTTCATCTCTTTATTTATTCTGAGCATGCGTGGCACTTTGTGCTTCGGATTTGTGTACACACGATCAGAAATTCCGACAACGGATTTTGTTGTCGGAAAATTTTATAGCCTGCTCTCAAACTTTGTGTGTCGGAAAATCCGATGGAAAATGTGTGACACGGTCGGAATTTCCGACAAGGTCCTATCACACATTTTCCGTCGGAAAATCCGACCGTGTGTACGGGGCATTAGGGTATTTGGATTTCTACACATGCAAGCTTTCAAGCATACAAAATGTTAACCTCCCTGGCGGTATGATTATTTCGGATTTTAGGTGCTGAAAGCGGTACAATTATTTTGCATGGAAATTTGGCGTTTTATATTGTAGGTCTGTAATTCTTAACAATAACACACTTAAATCTGTCCAAACAAGAGTCTAGTAGATATCCCGGGTATGATAAAGTTTGAAACACAAAAACATAAATTATAATATAATAAAAAAAAAATAATAATTAAAAAAAATAAAAATAAATAGTAATAAAATAAATTTCCCCACGATTCACTATCGCTCAATTCTGCAAGTGTTCTAATTTACTATCGCTGTTTTCTAGCTGGTCTAAAGCCATTTTTGACGTAAAGGTACACTTTTTGGTTGCTATGGACAACCTCCAGTTTACAGGCAGAAAGAACAGTATATGCAATATAAAACTGCATGCAGGGCATGGGCCAAAGCACTGGGGACAAAAGGGATGTGAAATCATTTCATACAGTACTGTAATCTGTAAGATTACAGTACTGTATGTGTTATGATTTTACATTTTTTTGAATTTGCCGCAACGTTTGCAGGGAACGGAGCCTGGCAAGGAGAGGCTTCGGAGGAGGACACAGCCCGCGGACACTGCGGGGGACATCGCAGGATCCCAGGGACAAGTTAAGTAAAGCCACACCAGGATCCTGCGATGCAATCCCGAGTGTGGCTCGGGGTTACCGCTAATGGTGCTGAAATGTAACCCCGAGCCACACTCGGGAAAACCGCCAGGGAGGCTACATACACATATATTCTTATGGGAATATTTTTGTTGAAATTAATGGTCTGGTGACTGGGGTCTCTAACCTTTTCTTGTATTGTAAGTGGTTCACATAGCTTAATTTACCAGTTCATCAGGGAATGGATAATACCTTTTTCTTTTAAAGTCACAGAAACAAGTCAGCTGTGCATTATTCCCTCTAATGTCCACATCACCATTTGGGGTGATGTTGGCATATGTCCATGTATTGGGGACATAGCTTTCTTCGGGCCTATTATACTGTGGTATTTCCTGTGTTATGAAGGCTGTTTTCTGTAACATGTGCTTTGCTAAAAAGCAAAAAAAAAAAAAAACTTTAAATACAAAGCCCAATGCCCAGCACTGACCTGATGTTTTGAGAAGACTAACTTTTTTTGGGCCCCTCTCTTGAGACACTGTACTGGTCCTGAAATGTTTATTAACATGTATCTGCATGATGTGGAGCTCTCATGTTCTTGGTCTTTTAGCCACTGGTATTCTAGCCTGAATGACTGATGTATTCATTTGCTATAATTCGATAAAACCCCTTTTTTTAATAAAAAAAATAAATACATAAGAAAAAAAAAGGTGTACTGGGTGATATTAAATCTGTGTTTAATCCCAAGTTTGGTAAAGGGGATATTATATAGTATGTTTCTATTAAAGCTGCTGCCCATCTCTCCGTGGTGTAAATTTTTAAAAAAAATATTTAAATTCGCCAGGGTGGAAATGGTAATGATCCATAATGGGAAAATTCTGTTCTTGAAAATGCTTGGTACTTTTTACGGAAAGAGGAACTTCCCTGTACATTAGTTTCACCAGACCAAAGAACATTTTTAGTAAAAGATATATGATCCATCCTAATACCTTGTATGGTGTTATTGAGTTGTAATTTTCAGGAAACTCCCAGCTAAGGAGAACAGAAGTCTTTGTTACCATTCTGACCTTGAAATTTTTTGGCATTACTGAAAAACAGCAAAGATAAAAGAAAGATTACCAGAACAAGTTATTAAAACAGAAAATTCCACTTGAAACCAGTGTTTATAAAAGTACACTGAAGTGTGTGAAAAGAAAAACGGAGTTAGTGTTCTTTTTTGTAAGCTGCATCCATCTCTACAAACCCACACTTTGCTTCATGACTCTAAAACCAGAAATGCCATTATGAAACTACTAAATGGATTAGTTAAAAAAAAATATTTAGGTATGAAATAAGTAAACAAGAATATTTCAAGGCACATATTAAAAGGAAGGTGACAGAGAAGGCATCCCACCTTAAATGTCACTGGTGGACCCAGAAACTCAAGAGAAGTGTCTTAACTAGACTTTAAGAAAAGAAAAAGCACTTACCTGACCATACTTTCAGATTCACTCAGTTATTAGTAAAATAAAAAAAAATACCATTCCAATTATTACAGTCACACTGGAGCTGGAGGATTCAGGCGCTGCTTGCTTTCAAGAACCAAAACTAAAAGCCAAGGAAATAAGACTGATAAGGCCTACCTTGATTTAGATGAAAAGTGCGGTACTGGACACTTGGACTGTAAGGCCCAGGCCCTTTACTGGTGTGTGCACGTATTTTGACTTCATACACAGTGTTAGGCTTCAGATTGCTCAGCAAGCAAGAGCTTTGAGAAGATGGTAGGTCCAATTCCAACACTTTTTCAGGAATTTCAGCAACCCAGTAGGCTACTGTATACTTGGTGATATCCCCATTCTTTTCGGCCAAAACAGGAGGCAGCCAGTTTAGCTGGATAGTTACAGAACTGATATTGCCAGGCTCAATCAATAGAGGGTAACCTTTAGGTGCTTCCCCTGGTATGGCAAACTCTTTTACAGCTTCCTCACTAAAGCCCGCCCGGCCTTTGACCGCCATTTTAAAAATGTATTTGGCTCCTTTATGGACATTGGTGGCTGTGTATGTCTTTTGTTGAGGTCCAAACTCTAGTGTTGATAAAACTTTAGCATCATGGTGCCCAAACTGTAGGCGGTACCCTAGGATGTGCTCAACTGACTCACTTGGTGGTCCCCATTGTAATTGTAGGCTGCTCTCCGATGTCTGATGCACAGAAAAGTCAGGTTTTCCAGGAACTGTAAGAAGAATATTGAAAAAAAAAAAAAAGTTTATCTGATATATTTTATCATTACTAGTTAAAAATACACTTTAATTACCACTTTCCTCTACAGGCAAACTAATCTCAACATCTGAATGCACATGGCCTATTAGAGGGTACTCACATTTAAATGCTTATTAAAATTAGAAAAAACTAAGCACACTACTACCACTTGAATTAACTAGAGGTGTTGTTTTACACAAAAGCTCACAATAAATGTTTGATCTTAGAACATATGTTCTAACAAGGAAACCTATATAGACATATTAAGTTGTATTCCAGAACAATTATGTGAAGTAACAAGGTGAACTGGTTGTCAAAAATGTAACATAGAACATTAGTCTATAAATAAATGGCTTACATTTTACAAAAAAAATTGAAATTTGAGTTTGTGCTAAAATGTATACATGTCTATGAAAAAAAGGACAATCCACTCACATGTTTAAACTGTATAAAGTACAGGATATGACAGTGTATTAAAGTGACAACAGAAAATGTATACTCGGCGCTGCCTCTCTAAACCATAAATGTACATATACTCGCATCAAATATGTATTATGTGACAACATGTATAGCAAAGTGCCAATAAAGTGCAAAAAAAAATGCATTCAAAATGATAAATACGCCTGTGTATATCAAGATGGTGTCTCCTGTCCAGCAGATATGTAGATTGATTGTGCCTTAGAGAATGGAATCTCCTCAACTCCACCACTTGATGTAGATCCTACATAGTTTACTTAGTCAAAGACGATCGGGGTAGTAAAGTTTGGACAAGTGAAGAAAAGAGGGCATATAGTGTAATACTGCAAGATTTATCAAAAGGTTTAAAATCATTACACTTACATCAGAATCTTTAAAATGTGCAAAAATTGCCACCTTGGCATCCAAACAGCCTTTACAGATTATCCTTAGCTTGACATGTTTCGCCCCTCCCACTGGGCGTCATTAGACTGAAGTATGTAGGATCTACATCAACTGGTGGAGGAGAGGAGATTCCATTCTCTGAGGCACAATCAATCTACATATCTGCTGGACAGGAGACACCATCTTGATATACACAGGCGTATTTATCAACTTTATCTGGTGAGTGGGGATCCAGGAGGGGAGCACAGGAAGTCACCTAGATTACATCAACGTGTCACGAGCCCTATACCTCACACTTGATGAACTTTATTGATTGCACCTTATTTCGCATTTTTTTGAATTTTATTGAATGCATTTTTTTTGCATTTTTTTGGCACTTTGCTATACATGTTGTCACATGATACATATTTGATGCGAGTATATGTACATTTATGGTTTAGAGAGGCAGCGCTGAGTATAAATTTTCTTTGTCGCTTCTTTTGGGGTACTTACCTTGCACTACAGCGGCAGCCCTACTACATATGTAAATGGGTGTGTGTGTGTAAACACACACATATATGTACATTTTGTATTTATTCAACAATTTATTTGCAATTTTATTTATTTATTTATTTTTCTCCACGTCTCAGGTTTTATCTTCATTATTTTTAAGTGTATTAAAGTGTTTTGTAGGAATGTAGTATATTATGGGTGTAATTTTGTAAACATGTAATATTTACCAGGTAAACCATCAATAGCCTGGTAAACATTACATGTTTGTGGTTAACATACACAAGAGAGAATATTTTTGTGCCAACATCCACTGTTTATGGTTATGAATTACAAAAGCCATATTTTCTGAAAATAACTTTGGTATGATGGTCAGTTCATAATGTCTAAATATGTAGAATTCTGACCACATCAATATTTTACTTCAGATTTAAAGTAATATTATAGGCTCACTTGTTTTTAGCAAGAATTAAAAAAAAAGAGGTTTATACTTACCTGCTTTGTGTAAGTATATCGTACAGAGCAGACGCTTACCGCCTCTTTTGGGGTCGTCTGTCCACTCCTCCTCTCCTAAATGAGCCGCTTGCTATGGGGGCACATGTGCAGGCGCGCTCCTGTGCCAAGCTGTGTGCATCCACAGAAACACACAGCACAGCTCAATCCTGCCCCCCCCTCCTCACTGGACTTGACTGACAGCAGCGGGACCCAATGGCTCCCGCTGCTAGCAGTTTGTCTTGTGAGACCAGGGAAAGAGACCATCGCTGCTGCAGACAGGCACAGCAGTGGATCGAGGGGGGGAAGGAACAGGCAGTGGAAGGTATTTTACATTAGTGCAGGTAGTGCATTAACCATTTGACCTCCAGAAGATTTACGCCCCTTCATGACCAGGCCATTTTTTGCGATATGGCAATGCATTACTTTAACTGAAAATTGTCAAGTAGTGCGACACTGAACCCAAATTATTTTGGTGGTATTTGATCACCTCTGCGTTTTCTATTTTTTGCTCTATAAACAAAAAAAAAGAGTTGTGAAAAAAAAAAAAAAATATATATATATATATATATATATATATATATATATATATATATATATTTTTTTTTTTTTTTTTTACTTTGTTATACAACATATCCAATAAAAAAATGTAAAAAATCTAATTTCTTCATAAATTTAGGTCAATCTGTATTCAGCTACATATTGTTGGTAAAAAAAATCCCAATAAGTGTATATTCATATTAGTTTGGGCAAAAGCATCTACAAACTATGGAATATGATTATTTATTGTTTACTAGTAATGGCGGCGATCAGCGACTTATAGCAGGACTGCGAGATTGCGGCGGACAATTTGGACACTTTTTGGGGACCAGTGACATTATTACAGTGATCATTGCTAAAAAATATGCAATGCCACTGTACTAATGACACTGGCTGGGAAGGGGTTAACATCAGGTGCGATCAAAGGGTTGAATGTGTACCTAGCCAGTGTTTATGCACTGTGTGGGAGGTGCTTTTACTAGGGAACGACATGTATCCATGTCCCTGCTTTGCAGTACCACAGTATCCATGCCTTCCCTACTGACAGAAAGGCAATCTGCCTTGTTTACATAGGCAGACTGCTGCTCTGCCTGTGTACCGATTGATTGGCGGGTGCCGGCGGATATTGAGTCTACTGTACCCGCTGCTGGGCATGCGCGCGCCCTACCCGGAAGAGCCGGATCACATATATAAACATGATCCGGCACACAGGTGCCGCCCTGTAGCAGTAAAAACTGCTATGGGGCAGACCTGAATTGGTTAAAGTGGAGTTCCACCCAAAAATGGAACTTCCCCTTTTTGGAATCCTCCCCCCCTCCGGTATCACATTTGGCACCTTTCAGAGGGGAGGAGGGAGCAGATACCTGTCTAATACAGGTATTTGCTCCCACTTCCTGGCATAGACTACTGCTGAGCTTGCGGTGACCTAAGCCACTTCCTGCGCCTACGCTCTCCTCCACCGCTGTGTTCTGTGAGACACAGAACACAGCAGGGACCCGAGAGGACGTGCAGCGCGACTCGCGCATGCGCAGTAGGGAACCAGGAAGTGAAGCCGCACGGCTTCACTTCCTTATTCCCTTACCGAGGATGGCAGGGGCAGCAGCCGAGAGCCGAAGGACGGATCGGCTTCGGCTGCCGACACCGCGGGCTCCCTGGACAGGTAAGTGTCCATATATTAAAAGTCAGCAGCTGCAGTATTTGTAGCTGCTGGCTTTTAATATATTTTTTTTTCAGCAAACCTCCGCTTTAAGGTAAAAAAAACTTTTGACTTTAGAACCCCTTAAATTTGGTATACCAACACAATTTTTAAATGTGTAAGGTTAAAACACTACTTGTATCACCAGCTTTAGGCTCCAGTATTTAATACAGTTATAGAAAACTGTATCATACACAGACAATAAATACAACTGCTGATAAAAAACTTTAAACAAAATGATTTCTGGAAACAGGTCCTAGCATGCTAATTACCATTTTACCTCAGGAAGAAACTTAAAGTGGTTGTTAAGCCCCTTTCACATCTTCATACCATCCCCTTTGTGTTCTAATCCTGTGTGCCCCTGTGTAAGTGATTTAAAAAAAAAAGCCCTGCTATACCTAATTTCAGAGCTCTTCTCAGTGATCACATGATCGGCTGGCTTTCTTCTCTCCCCATCTGACAGATGCAGCGGGCGGGGCAGAGATTACTTCGCTGACGTCACTCAGGAGAGGAGGAGGAGAGGAGAGAGAGAGAGCCAGCCGATCATGTGATCACTGAGAAGAGCTGTGAAATGAGGTATTGAGGGCTTTTTTTAATAAAATGACTCACACAGGGGATGGTATGAAGATGTGAAAGTTATTTGAGCAGCAGGAGTTGCGGTGGGGGACACTGTCACGAGCTGGCAGGCAGGGAGGGGGGAGAGCACAGAGGAGACAGAGAGCAGGGCTGCGGATGACGGAGGTACATAAACTGACCACGGTGTCAGGGCTCAGCAGCCATGATACACCATGGTCAGTTTACAAAGGGGAGGGTATAGTCAGGCAGGATCAGCCAGGTGTTACAGTGGGCCAATTGACACAGCACAAGCACTGTGCTATATAAAATGCTTTAAAGGAACAGGATTATTTTTTTTTGGGGTTAACAAAAACTTTAAGTCGTAGTTACTTAGTAGGTGAGGTTCAAAAAAGACACAAGTCCATCAAGTCCAATCTATTTTTGTGATTATATGTCAGTATTACATTGTATATCCCTGTATGTTGCTGTCATTCAGGTGCTTATCTAATAGTTTTTTGAAACTATCGAGGGCCCCCCCCGCTGAAACCACTGCCTGTGGAAGGGAATTCCACATCCTTGCCACTGCTTCAGTAAAGAAACCTCTACGCAGTTTAAGGTTAGACCTCTTTTCTTCTAATTTTAGGCAACATATCTTATTAAACTCCCTTCCGCAAAAAAGTTTTATCCCTATTGTGGGGTCACCATCATGGTATTTGTAAATTGAAATCATATCCCCTCTTAAGCGTCTCTTCTCCAGAGAGAATAAGTTCAGTGCTCACAACCTTTCTTCATAACTAATTGTCAGGGCTGGCTCAGCCCGTTCTTCTCTGAGCTGGCCACTCAGCTGTCTGCTAATTGCCAGCTCTCATCTCTCTCCACAGTTACCCAGCTGTTCCTGATCCTGCTCATCTGACCTGCCTACTTAAAGCTGTCCAGCTCACTTCATCTCTGCCTTTGCCTTGGTCATATCACAAGAAACCATCTCCTGCGTTCCTTTTTAAAGACTGGCTTTGCTGACATCCCTTCTGGCTCCTTTGCCTGCTTGCTGTTCGACTTGGATCCCTGACTTCTGGCCTGGCTGATTACCCAATCCGGTTACTGAACTCTGGCTATGCTTTGACTACGCTTACTCTATTTACCTTTTTATTTTTATTAATAAACAAGTGTAATTTAATTGTACTTCTGTCTCGGTCTGATTCATGGTTTCTGGGAGTAGGCGAAGGCCACGAATTCAGAAGATACAGTCAATCCGCTTGTTGGTAATATTTTTTCCAGATTGGATGAGCAAGATCACCGCATGGATCAGTTTGCCATGGCGTTACAAACGCTCCTGAGTCGCACGGCTCACCTGGAATCCCCCACTGTGGCTGCTCAGGTTCAACCTGAGTCGCAGGCCGTCCTTGCTGCTGCGCCAGTGTCTGTGCAGGCACCCACCTCGAGTATTCCCTCTATAAGAGGTATTTCTGGTTCCGCTCCGCTTCCCCAGCAATTTGAGGGTGATCCAGTTCAATGCAGAGGGTTTCTCAATCAGGTTGAGATATACTTCGAGATGCTGCCCCAGGCGTTTCCCACGGACAGAAGCAAAGTAGGTTTTGTGATATCTTTGCTTTCTGAGAGAGCCTCGGCCTGGGCTAACCCTCTATGGTTGACACAAAAACCTGTTGTCTTGAGTTACCCTGAGTTTGTGGCCTCCTTTAAAAGGGTATTTGACATTCCCGCACGTTCTGCTCCTGCTGCCAAGTGCCTCATGTCTATCAGAGTACGAGAACTGTTGCCGACTACACCATTGAATTCCGTACTCTGGCAGCAGAGGTTGCTTGGAACAATGAGGCCCTCGTGGCTGCTTTTTCTCATGGTCTTTCGGATTCCATCAAGGATGAGATAGCAGCCCGAGATATACTCACTGAGCTTGAGAGCTTGATCTTGTTTGTCATCCTCATTGACTCCAGACTCAGAGAAAGACTTTTTTTAAGTAGCGCTTGCGGAAGCCTCCTGTACGTTTGCCTCCGAGCTTTGCAGTCCCACCTGTGCCTCCCTCACCTCCCATGCCTCCTGGTACCAAGTCGGTCAGTGAAGATGATCCCATGCACTTTGGCTTCACACGTCTCTCTGCAGATGAGAGAACCTTTAGGAGGAAGGAGAGATTGTGCCTTTATTGTGGCCAGGCAGGTCACTTTTTGAAGTCTTGTCCTACCCGTCCTGGGAACACCTGAACCTTGTGGCCCTGTCATGGACAGACCTTAGGTGGCGTTGTGTTGTCCCCAGTTATCCAGAAGGATAAGCCCCTGGTTTGGATCACCCTTTCTTGGGCTAAGTCGTCTATCGTGATACAGGCTCTAATCGACTCTGGGGCTGCAGGCCTGTTCATTGATGCTGCCTTTGTATCAAAGCACTCGATTCCACTGCAGCTGTGTGACACTCCACTTGCCATTGAGGCTCTTGACGGGAAACCTCTACAGCCTGCCCATGTGACTCATGAGACGGTTCCGTTGTCCATGGCCGTAGAGGCGCTTCACCATGAGATAATTCCAAGTAATTTCCTCACCTAAGTTTCCGCTGATTATTGGTTATCCTTGGCTACAGAGGCACAACCCCTCTTTTGATTGGCTCCGTGCTGAGGTTCTGTCCTGGTCACCACAAAGCAGTGAGACATGCTTCCGGAAGGTAGCCAAGGTCCTGTGCACCTCTTCACTCTCCTCCCTGCCAGAGGAGTACCGTGATTTTAGCGATGTCTTTGACAAAGGTCAAGCCGGTAGTTTGCCTCCACACCGGCCGTATGATTGCACAATTGACCTTCAACCTGGTGCCATACCCCCTCGTGGCTGGGTTTACCCTTGGTTTGTCTTGGAGGATAAAGCCATGGAGGAGTATGTTGCAGACGCACTTTCTCGAGGTTTCATTAGAAAATCCTCATCTCCTGCTTGTGCCGGTTTCTTCTTTGTAAAGAAGAAGAGCGGTGAACTGAGACCTTGTATTAATTATAGGGGTCTCAATCGTTTCACGATTAAGAATGCCTATTCGATTCCATTGATTACTGAGTTATTTGACCGCCTCAAGGGAGCAACGGTTTTCACGAAGCTTGATTTGAGAGGGGCTTACAATCTTGTGAGGATTAAGGAGGGCGACGAGTGGAAAACTGCCTTTAATACCAGAACAGGCCATTATGAGTACCTCATAATGCCTTTTGGCCTTTGTAACGCCCAGTTTTCCAGGAATTTATTAACGATGTCCTCCGAGATTTGTTACAGTTATGTGTGGTGGTTTATCTCTATGATATCCTCATATTTTCCAAGTCCCTGGAGAGCCGCCACACAGATGTCTGTCGTGTGCTTCAGAAACTAAGAGAGAAAAATCTCTATTGTAAACTGGAGAAGTGCGAGTTCCATCGTGAACAGGTTAAATTCCTGGGCTATGACATTTCCATTGCTGGTTTTTCGATTGACCCAGAGAAATTTTCGACAGTCCTACAGTGTCCTCGACCTGTGGGTTTACGTCCTCTGCAGCGTTTCCTGGGTTTTGCCAACTATTATCGGAAGTTTATTCGTAACTTCTCGTCTCTGGTCAAGCCCCTGACTGATATGACCAGAAAGGACGGTAATCCACAGAGTTGGTCTCCGGAGTCCATTAAGGCCTTTGAGAGTCTCAAGGCTGCCTTTGTTTCTGCTCCTGTGTTGGCACATCCTGATCCTACGTTACCTTTTATCCTTGAGGCTGATGCTTCTGAGACTGGAATTGGCGCCCTTCTGTCTCAACACGTCCCACCTCTGAGAGTGCTATGCATTCTTGTGGCTACTTTTCCAAGAAATTGTCACCTGCAGAGTGCAATTACGAGATTGGTGACAGAGAGCTGTTGGCTATCATTTTAGCCCTGAAAGAATGGAGACATCTCTTTGAATCTCACATTCTTGTCTGAGGCTAAACGCCTCTCTCCCAGAAGGGCGCGATGGGATCTTTTCTTGTCAAGTTTCAATTACATTGTCTCATTCTTACCCGGTACTAAGAATGTAAGGGCTGACGCCTTGTCACGACAATTTTCCTCCGCTTCCAAGTATGAGTTGGTTCCGGTTCATACAGTACCTGGTGCATTGGAAGGGGTGCGGTCTGGAGGAACGCTCCTGGGTCTCATCCTCGGACGTACATGCCCCTGCCCTCCTCCGCGATTTCCATAGACGTTTTCCCCTCAAGCCCGGTGGTCCTCCGAGGGGGAGGGGTCGTTGAGGAGGGGGTACTGTCAGGGCTGGCTCAGCCCTTCCTTCTCTGAGCTTCCATGGCTCAGCCCTTCCTTCTCTGAGCTTCTCAGGCTTTGCTGACATCCCTTCTGGCTCCTTTGCCTGCTTGCTGTTCCACTTGGATCCCTGATTTCTGGCCTGGCTGATTACCCAATCCGGGTACTCAACTCTGGCTATGCTTTGACTACGCTTACTCTATTTACCTTTTTATTTTTATTAATAAACAAGTGTGATTTAATTGTACTTCTGTCTCGGTCTGATTCATGGTTTCTGACACTAATATCCTTCAGACCCTTTATTAGCTTTGTTGCCTTTCTTTGTACTCGCTCCATTTCTAGTACATTCTTCCTGAGGACTGGTGGCCAGAAATGGACAGCATACTCCAGATGAGGCCGGACCAAAGTCTTGTAGAGTGGGAGAATTATCGCTTTATCCCTGGAGTTAATCCTCTTTTTAATGAATGCCAATATTCTGTTTGATTTGTTAGGAGCAGCTTGGCACTTGCATGCCATTGCTGAGCCTATTATCTACTAGGTCCTTTTCCATCCTAGATTCCCCAGAAAGTCACCCCCTAGTGCAGTGGTTCTCAACTCCAGTCCTCAGCACCCACCAACAGACTAGAGTTTAAGTATTACCTTGGGGAGATGCAGACTAGAATACTGCAATCACTGAGCAGTAAATGATGTCACCTGTGATGTATTTCACTTATCTTGCAAACCTGGCCTGTTAGTGGGCCCTGAGGAGTTGAGAACCACTGCCCTAGTGAGTAGATTGCATTCATATTTTTTGCCACCCAAATAAATGATTTTAATTTTTTCTACATTAACCAATTGCTGACCGCCGCACGCCGATGTACGTCCAAAGTTTGGCGGCGGATATCGTTGTTATGGCAGCAGCTAGCTGCCATAACCCCGTATCCCCATTTTCTTGTGGCGGTCGGCTTTCAGATAAAAGTGGTCTCTGCGGCGGATTCGCCGCAAGATCACTTTTATCGGTGGAGGGAGAGGGCCCCCCCTCCCATCACGATCCGGTGCCCTCCGCCACTTACCGGAGCCGTAGGTAGCGGCGGAGGCGATCGCGTCTGTCTCCTTGCTGTGTCTGGAGACGAGTGAGGCTAAGATGGCGCCCACTCGTCTCCATGACACTGCAGGGCGGAAGCGACGTCAAAATGTCACTTCCGCCCATACGTCTTAAAGGCACATTTTTTTCAATGTCATTTTTTTACATGACTTTTTAAAAAAAATTTTTTTTATTGCATTTTAGTGTAAATATGAGATCTGAGGTCTTTTTGACCCCAGATCTCATATTTAAGAGGTCCTGTCATGCTTTTTTCTATTACAAGGGATGTTTACATTCCTTGTAATAGGAATAAAAGTGACACATTTTTTTTAAAACAGTGTAAAAATAAATAAAATCATGTAAAATTAATAAAAATAACAGTTTTTAAAAAAAAAACCCCCGTCCCGACGAGCTTGCGCACAGAAGCGGACGCATACGTGAGTAGCGCCCCCATATGAAAACGGTGGTCAAACCACACATGTGAGGTATCGCCGCAATCGTTAGAGCGAGAGCAATAATTCTAGCCCTAGACATCCTCTGTAACGCAAAACATGCAACCTGTAGAATTTTTTAAACGTCGCCTATCAAGATTTTTGAGGGTAAAAGTTTGATGCCATTCCACGAGCGGGCGCAATTTTGAAGCGTGACATGTTGGGTATCAATTTACTCGGCGTAACATTATCTTTCACAATATAAAAAAAAATTGGGCTACTTTACTGTTGTCTTATTTTTTTATAAAAGATTTTTTTTCCAAAAAAAGGGCGCTTGTAAGACCGCTGCACAAATACGGTGTGAAAAAAAGTATTGCAATGACCGCCATTTTATTCTCTAAGGTGTTAGAAAAAAAATATATAATGTTTGGGGGTTCTAAGTAATTTTCTAGCAAAAAAAACTGTTTTAAACAAGAAAACACCTAAATTCCAAAACGAGGCTGGTCTTTAAGTGGTTAAACCTCATTTGCCATGTAGTTGCCCACCCCATTAATTTGTTCAGATCTTCTTGCAAGGTTCCCACATCCTGCGGAGAAGTTATTGCCCTGCTTAGCTTAGTGTCATCCATAAATAGAGAGATCGAGCCGTTTACCCCATCCTCCAGGTCGTTTATGAACAAATTAAACAGGATTGGTCCCAGCACAGAACCCTGGGGGACCCCACTTCCCACCCCTGACCATTCCGAGTATTCCCCATTTACCACCACCCTCTGAATTTGCCCTTGTAGTCAGTTTTCAATCCATGGACTCACCCTATGGTTCATGCCAACAGACCTTACTTTGTAGAGTAAACGTTTATGAGGAACTGTGTCAAATGCTTTTGCAAAATCCAGATACACCACATCTACAGGCCTTCCTTTATCTAGATGGCAGCTCATCTCCTCATAGAAGGTTAATAGATTGGTTTGGCAAGAATGATTCTTCATGAATCCATGCTGATTACTGCTAATGATACCGTTTTTATTACTAAAATCTTGTATATAGTCCCTTTTCATCCCCTCCAAGAGCTTGCATGCTATTGATGTTAGCCTAACTATTCCTAAAAAAACCCTCCCATCTCCTACCTATCCTGCACATTCTGTGTAAAAAAGATCAGTGTAATTACCTTTTTTTCAATCCAGTCCAGACATGTAATACTGCCGCTCTGGCACCCCTGTGTAAAGGAGTGCTGAACAATAGCTGTGAATTCTGGGAGTCGTGACATCACCCCTAGGCTCTAATGGCCCAGCTGTTGCCGGTGTTCTATAGAATAGTGCCCGCCGTTGAAAAGTGCCCACGCATGCACAGTACGGAAGGCTACTCCAGCTGGCATGACGTCACCATATCGCCTGCGCACATCCTAGGAGGCATTTTTCGACGGGAGATACCATTTGACGGGCACAATTAAAAGCTATGCAAACAGCGGAAGGAGACCGTAGTTGTCCTCGCTGTTGCGGGGCTGGTTTACAGTGTGTTCAAGGTCGGGTTTTGTCTGTGTTGCAGGGCGAGTTTGGTGTGTTGAACGGCGGGTTTTGCCTGTGTCTAAGGGCGGGCTGCAACGCAGACAAAATCCGCCCTGCAACAGCGAGGTACAATCTGACAACTACAGTCTCCCTCCACTGTTTGCATAGCTTTCAATTGTGCCCGTGAAATGGTATCTCCCGTCTAAAAATGCCTCATACGATGTGCGCATTCGCCATGGTGATGTCACGCCAGCTGGTCGGGAAATCAGCTGGAGTAGCCTTCCATACTGCACATGCGCAGGCACTTTGGACGGCACGCACTATTCGATAGAATACCGGCATGCCATCCTGTAAACTGCACCAGCTGCTCACTTACACAGGGGAGCTAGAACTGCAGGATCACATGACTGGACTGCAGCAGATTAAAAAAGGTAACTACACAGAATTCTTTTACACAGAGTATGGAGGAGGTGGGATGTAACGTTTTTTAAGATTAGTTATTGTCAAGCTTTTCTTCCACTTTAAAAAGTAAAAATTTTACATGAACACTGAGAACAGTGGAATCACACCCTGCTTTAAAGCACCTAAAACTGCAAACTATGATTACACATCAGCAACCCATTGATAGTGAAATACAGAAATGGCACATTCAATAAAGAGTAATGTTGTACGTAGCATGTAATGCCAGATCCTACGAATAAAAATTTTATCAAAACATTATGTACCAGGAAGAACACACACAAAAGCAAACAACACATCCTTAACCCCTTCCCGACAAGCGTACACATATATGTGGCCACACAGAAGAGGGTCTTTATCTTTGGGGCCTAATAAGTGCGTTACTGTTTTTGTGCTGAGAGCATGCAGTTCAGTGCCCTTCCAGCACAGAGAACCAGCTTTCACAGACAGCTCTGGGTTTCATACCAATGATCAGGAACTGGGAGGACCAATTCCCGATCACTGTTTGTGCAGGGGCATGTCCCAGATGGTGGATACGTGGATTTACGAATTAAAATCCTTTGTCCCTCACAGTATGAATGTGGACTGGAACCTTAATGCCTTTATCAATAACGCTTGACCCAGTCTTCTGTCGTCACTTTCCATAAGTCTAGAGGGACATTTTTGTACTAAATAGGTAGCTTAGGCAATTTACAGGTTCTTTGTAGGTATCTTTTTTCTATACATTTTATACATTGTTTTAGGAATTGCTTCATGTAAGGTGTTTCACTGTAGTCAGGGGACAGAGATGTACAAGCCTCCTTTTTGGTGCGAGATCGCATATTTATTGGTTAATTCTGCCATCTCAAAATGAGGCTTGAATTTGCACCTAGAACCAGCAAGGCTTGACTCTAAAACGAGGCTTGACTCACATCCAAAGCGAGGCTTGAATGCTCTCCAGTGGCCATCTTGGTTCCAAATCGAGGCTTGGAGATCTACACTATTACCAATATGGCCATAACTTAGAGCAGTGGGGACGGCTGTACCCTGCTTATTTTTGGACAGTATATATTTGCATGGTGTAGGACATAGACTCTATGCCTCAGAGGACGTTAATTCTAACGAAATGCATCGGATGGAGTCCTTGAGGTACTACGCACGCCAATCCTGTATACTGGTCGATCGACTTCTAGGATGTCTTGGATCTAATAATGGCACAACTCGATGGCACAACTATAAGCCCATCCCCACATGCCAAGGTTCTAGGTGTAGTCCTGGACTCTGAATTCTTCTTTAAGCAACACGTCCAATCACTGTCCAAATCCTGCCACCTCAATCTCCGCAACATCTCCAATACGCCCCTTTCTAACCAATGACACAACAAAGCTCTTAATTCACTCGCTGGTCATCTCTCGCCTCAACTACTGCAACTCCATCATGAATGCTGCTGCCAGACTCATCCACCTTACCAATCGCTCATGGAGGACTTTTTCCAAAGCCTCTCCAATCCTATGGAATGCCCTACCCCAATCTGTCCACTTATCTCCTACTTTATTAGCTTTTAGACGATCCCTGAAAACCCTTCTCTTCAGAGAAGCCTACCCTAACCACACCTAACAACTGTATTTTCATTTTCTCCATCAGCTCATCCCCCACAGTTATTACCTTTTGTTTCCACTTGGCCCTCCCTTCTAGATTGTAAGCTCTAACGAGCAGGGTCATCTGATCCCTCCTGTATTGATTTGTATTGTAAGTGTACTGTCTGCCCTCATGTTGTAAAGCGCTGCGCAAACTGTTGGCGCTATATAAATCCTGTATAATAATAATAATTAATACTTGTTTTATACTGGATTTCTGTAAGTGTTTAGCACTGATTTCTTTAAACTGTGGCTGTTTTATCTTTCCTTCATGGGCCCTACTATGGAGTAAACTTTACCATCAGCCATGACAGTACCACCACCTGCAAAATAATAGAGGAAGTTGATTGGATCTTCTATACTTGCATATCACGCCTGTCTAGATTCCTATAATTTGGAATCTAGACCTCTGGTAAGGAGGCATTTTATATCAATATCTGTGGAGGTGCACATCTCTCCATAAAGAGGACCTGTCACGCACAATTCCTATAACAAGGGATGTGAACATCCCTTGTTATAGGAATAAAAGCGATCAGAATTTTTTTTTTTTTAAAGAGAAAGTGTAAAAATAAAAAAATTAAAGTAAAGTAAACAAATAAAATTAAATTTAAATTGCCTTTAGCCCCCTGTATGCTCGCGCACAAAAGCGAACGCACACATAAGTCGTGCCTGCATATGTAAATGCCGTTCAAATCACACATGTGAGTTATCGCTGCGTGTGTTAGAGCGAGAGCAACAATTCTAGCACTAGACCTCCTCTGTAACCCTAAAATGGTAACCTGTAAAAAATTTGAAAGTGTCGCCCTTGGAAAGTTTTAAGTACCAAAGTTTGGTTCCACTCCACAAGTGTGCGCAAAAGGGTGACATGTTAGGTATCTATTTATTCGGCGTAACATCATCTTTCACATTATACAAAGAAATTGGGCCAACTTTACTGTTTGGTTATTATTTAATTCATGAAACTATTTTTTTTCCCCCCAAAAAAGCGCTTGAAAAATTGTTGCGCAAATACCGTGTGACATAAAAAGTTGCCGCCATTTTATTCTCTAGGGTGTCTGCTAAAAAAACATGTATAAAGTTTGTGCAAAACAGCAGGAAGATCCAATGTGTTCAAAATGCTTCCACCATCCGATGTACACCAGTGGTCGAGTCAAGCCTCTGTATAAATGAAACTCCTGGTTTCACGTTGATCTAATCCTTTTTCCAGGGACACCCAGCCAGATGGATAACAACGGCTTATAAATTCCTTTACAGGCTCTTCTTTCCCATCATATGCAGTTCACATGCAATAAAAAGAGGGCTCCATGGTGTAGTATTCAAATAAATGTATTAAAAAACTTAGTAACTGCATTCAACATATTCCTCTGGTTCTTTTAACAATAAACAATATTTTTTTGGTTGCAGTAACCTCGGCTAGGAGGGTGTCAGAATTGGCAGCTCTTTCATGTCGAGAACCATTTTTGATCCTACACCAAGATAGGGTAGTGTTGCGACCCCACCCAGCTTTGTTGCCCAAGGTGGTTTCCATTTTTCATTTAAATCAAGATATCACACTACCTTGGTTTTTCCCAAATCTTAGTTCCACAGAGGAAAAGTTGTTTTCTTTAGATGTAGTATGGGCAGTCAAAGTCTATTTAAAAATGTCAGCTCAGATTTGTTAAACCAATTCTTTATTTGTGCTGCCGGATGGGCACAGAAAGGGGCAGGTGGCATCAACATCGACCATTTACCAATGGATCCACCAGGTTATTGTTCAGGCGTATGGTTTAAAGGGAAAGGCCTGACCCTTTCAGGTAAAGCCACACTCTACCAGGAGGACAAGTGCCTCATGGGCAGTGCATTATCCAGTGTCTATGGCTTAGATTTGCAAGGCCCCTACTTGGTCCTCAGTGCATATATACACTAAGTTTTTATCAGGTGGATGTTAGAGCTCGAAATAGGGCTGAGTTTGGCCGCAGTGTGCTGCAAGCGGCGGTATAGGTCCTTTGTTCTAATGACAGTCTTTGTGATTACTGTCTCCCTCCCCTCAAGGGCATTGCTTTAGGACATCCCAGATAGTAATTATTATGGCTACTCTGTGTCCTGTGATGTACGATAAAGAAAGTTGGATTTTTCCAATGTTTTCCAATGTTTTACCTATAAAATCCTTTTCTTGGAGTACATCACGGGACACAGAGGTCCCTTCCCTCTTTTCTAGGATCTTCATTGCTTGCTACAAAACTGAGGTACTTCTTGTATGGGAGGGGTTATATGGAGGGGGACTTCCTGTCTTTTGATTTGCCAGTGTCCTTTCACCTATAGGTGGCGTATAACCCAGACAGTAATTATTATGGCTGCTCTGTGTCCCATGATGTACTCCAAGAAAAGGATTTTTACAGGTAAAGATATAGGGAAAATCCAATTTTTTGCCTGCATATGATTAGATGATGGGAATCAGCAAGGCTTTACCATATTTACTAAGTTCTGAGTGCAAGTGCACTTGCAAAGTGCACAGTCTATTTGCCTTTAGTAAATCCACCCCTATGTATTATGTTGGCTACCTAGTCACAGGGAGCCAACAATTACATTTTAGAAAATTGTGCCAAAGATTTATCTATTCCTAGGATCAAACCTCTTTCTGTTCATACTCACCTCTTTCCAGCATCAAAAACAATAATGCCACTGAAACCATCAGTAGGAACTATTACAACCTGCCTAACATAATGGTTATTTTAGTAATTTTTTTATTTTTTGTTCAGCTGGACAGCTAGAATGAGGTTCCAAACCAAAGCCATAAACAATGACCAAAAAAGGATGGTGAGGGGCACAGCAAATCTATTAAGCAATGGCTCCCTAGATTTTTGGTTCATTTTGCATCCCAGTGCACCCAGCCCCACCATCCAGTATTCTTTTAGTATTTGATTTTGTCACAGGCAAGCACACAACACTGTCTGCGGCAAGGATGGAAATACTTAGATTTACATGAAAAAAAAGTATGTACAATTTCATATATTTTCAATATCAGATATTTTATATTTTTATTTGAAAGAACTTTTACCAGTTGCTTATATTAGATAATATTTCTCTTCAGCCCTGGTTCACATTGATGCGATTTGAAATTTCAAATCGCATGCCAAATTGGCGCCAATTGCAGCATCGGAATCGTGTGCCACACAGATTCCCAAAAGTAGTTTCTGTACTACTTTTGGTGATTTCGAGGTGCGATTTCTATTGACATCTGTGCAGAAACCCGCACAGGTGTCTCTGAAATTGCCCCCGAAGTCTGGACTGACATGCGGGAATGAAATCGTGCGAGTTCAGCTGAACTCGCACATTTTCATTCCCGCAGTCAGTGTGAACCTAGGCTTAATGTTATTTTTTCTCTTTTTGCTGGAAAATGACATACACAATTTTTCAAACAAATCTAAAATTAATTTTGACTCAAATATATTAGTCATTTCTAATAATGTTTGATCCAAGAATATTTTGGCTGTATTTATCGAACTGAATCGCATTAAAAAAATTAGCAAAAATTAGCATGTATGGTCACATACCACACTGAGCAAATACTCTACCTGTGCAATTTTGGACTTTGGTACTCACCAGCACTCTTAGTGGTAACAACCTTTGGTTTGCAGCGTGCACCGTCTCCTTTCATAGTATATGCAGCAACTGTGATGGAATAAGAGGTTTCAGGTTGAAGTCCAGCTATAATCATTTCCTGTCAATTCAAAAGAGAGGAATTCTTGATCTTTGTGTTCAGTGTGTATGTGCATTAAAGACTGCTGATATAATGATACCCAGGGACATACTTCACATAAGCATAGGAATACATTTCCTTTATTTGATAAAAAATAATTACTGGAGCATTCAGATCTGCATCTATTAAATTGTATGTAAACCCTAACAAACATCTCTTCTTTTACTCCCTTAATTAAAATAGTTTTGTTAACCATGTTTAAAAAGAGGCAAAATACCTGCTAATTCTTCTAGAAATATTTTTAGCTGGTAGCTTCCTCCTATGCTGTCTGCCTGTGCACAAGGATGGGTTATTGAGATGAGGAAGGGGAGGAATTGAACAGAGGCTTCAAAAATGAAGTAGACAAGGCTGATAATGCATATATAAAGCGGAACTAAACCAACTGATTTAACGGTTTCAAAAAAGTAACATTCCTGGCATGCCGGGAACGCTGTCACATTTGCTTGTGCTGTCAACCAAACTTTCAAACCATCAAATAGCTGGTGTCATAACTGATCACATGAGCAGCACCATAGCAGTTGCAGATCAAACAGAAGCTAAGATGGCAGCTCCCTTGGCTGAAAAGAATAGGAGGGTTTAGTTCCACTTTAAGAATTCAGAGCCGTTTTGTCATGTGAAAGAGGAAGGTAGGAGCATACTACATTGCTTGCACATCAAGTTTGTTTTCTGTACTTGCAGAATGTGTTAAAGTATAAAACACAAAGTAATGTGCATGTGCTTTTGATTTGAAAAAAGTAAGTGGAGGGCAAAGGACTAGTCATCAGTATTCCCTGTAAGCTCTTGCAGGTGATCTTTTCCCTATTGCTAACATGGCATGCCTTGTTCTCCACCATGTTTCCTTGTGGGGCAGGTTATCTGTGTAAAGGAACAGGGCTTTGCTTCCTCAGGTCAGAGTTGTCCCCCTGATGATTTCATAACCCGTGTGGAATATTCAAGAAGCAGAGAGGTACAGCAGGCACAGAGAATCAAAGATGCAGAAGCAGGGAGTGCAGATTCCTTTCCAGCAAGCACCACATTAATTATATAACCAAATAGAACTCCAAATTTAATGAAACTAGCAGTCAGAGGCAGCAATGCCTCTCAAACTGTAGTTCTACAGCTATGAGTATGAAGGTATAGGAGTGCTTAGGCACCATCCCTTTCTTGGGAAGAGTACAAAGGGTATATTTTTCAGGGTTTGTTTCATTGTTTATACAAATTAACAGTTCTAGAGGTTCCCTAAATGAAACCATAGCAACACTTCACTTTTTTACATTTTTTACATTACATTACATGTTTTACATTAACACAAACAGATTTGTTAAAGTTTGTTAAAATATCTGAGGGATGCTATCAATAGGATCTACATTCTTTTTAAAGCAGATGCTGTGTAACTAGACAGAACACAGAGAACAACTACTAAATTATAAAGGGGCACAGAGGGCCTCAATTATGAGGAAAGATTAGCTGAACTGAATTTACTCATGTGAAGAACTAATTGACTTTGGTAAAATACTGTACATACAGGAACCATAAAGCAATTTAAGTGAGTAGTTATGCACTTTAGCCCATCTGTAGACAAAAAAAACAAAACAAAAAAAACCAAAAAAAAAACAACTTTCAATCCCACCCAACATCCACCCCATACCCTTTCACTAATACTTTTTTACTTACCACCATGTGGCCCCTCAAAATGCCACAGAGACTGATGATCCACTGCTGAGAACCAGGCCCACTAAGACCTTGTTGTCACCCCTTGCATGTTGTGGCCTAAAATCTTCAGGATTCTGTTAGGATCACTTCAAATAGATCCTGTGATTTAGGATTTGTCATGTTACCTGACCATAGATTCAAATAAGAACTTGGGGCTTTTAATGTTTTTTCATATAATCTAGGGATTAGTTGGGAAAGGGGAAGGAGGTTGAGTTGTCAGGATTCAAGTATTTTTTGTTGGTTAAGTTTGGTGGATATATATTATATTTTTTTCAACCTACCCTACCATGTAAATAAAAATTAGATGAGATCAATAGGTGCTTTCTCACACTACATATAGTATGTTCTGCTAACACTCATCTGTAGAATAGAGAAAAATTTGATGTGTACAGAAAGTGTGGGCATTCAAAGACAAGGTAATTCTTTTTAAGTCAACTGTTCAATTATAGAAAGTGTGTGTAAGATATTATCAGTCTAACAATATTATAGAAAATCAGTCTATTCTCTGGAGGCTCCTCTCATAAAACAGGATGCCCTTAAAGCCTAACTCAAGCTTTGCTATTACTTTAAATAGTTTGTTTGGCCATGATTCAATCTCAGTGTGTGCTGATGATACAAAGCTCAGCAGGGCAATCACTTCACCACAGGATATAGCAATTCTACAAGAGACCTCAATAAATGGGATGGGCAGGTATATGGCAGAAGAGGTTTAATATTGAAAAATGTAGTATTGCACTTGGGAGCTAAAAATATGACTACAAGTTAGACGCTAGGGGAGAACCTTTGGGGGAAAACGAGGATGTAAAAGGACCTGGAGGTCTTGGTAGATCAAAGACTCAGTAATAGCATGCAATGCCAAGCTGCAGAAAGCAAGGCCAGGAGACTATTAACATGCATTCAAAAGGGGGGCGAAGCTGGCAGCGGACATGTAGGACGTTCAGAAAGAGCTCCGTCCATGAGGCTGTAATCCTACAGCGATTCTGTGAGCAGGGCGCCTGCGATTGTGTTCCCTTGACTCGGGGAATACTCAGAGGTCCCTCCGGGATGGTTAAATACGGGCAAAATTTGCCTGGGGGTCCTAAGATGGCGCCGTCGGCCATGAGGTGGCAGCTGCGGAGCCACACAATACACAGCTCTGGGACAGTGGCTTGGAGGTCCGTGCTGCAGCAGGTCAATCCTAAGACTCCACGGGCTCAGCTAAGACCCAGAGGGAGATCACTGGACCAATGGCATTCCCCGCCTGCACAGTCTGAACAGGAGGGGAAAGGGATTCTTGAACCCTCCCTTAAGCAGATAAAGACAGCTACTCACCTCTGCCAGTCCACCCTGAAACATTGAAGGGCCCAAAATGAAGTTCTCCTTCCTAAGGCAGGATGTGCAGGTGAGAGAGCGGACGGCTGCTGCTGAACAGCAGATCAGTTTTCTCGAGGACTCAGTCAGACCCTTGGAAACTGACACTCAGGTTTCCAAAAAGGCCCTCTCTGAACATACTGCGAAGATGGTGGATATGGAGGACTGTATGCGCAGAAACAACATTCGCCTGGTGGGCTTTCCAGAAGGGGCAGAGGGACGTATCCTTTAGATTTCCTGGAATGTTGGCTTCAGGCAAATATGGAACCTGGTACCTTTTCTCGACTGTTTGCCATTAAACAGGCTCATCATATTCCCGCATTTCTATTTACCCTGATTTTTCTGTCACAACTAAGAAGCAGCGGGCCAGTTTTCAACAAGTGAAGAAGCATCTTTGAGATCTACATATGATCTACAGCAGTGTTTCTCAACCTTTTTACTGTGAAGTACCCCTGCAGGTCTAAAAAAATTTCCTAAGTACCCCTGTCTCAAGAAAGTAATTTCTATTGTTTGATTGTCATGGTTTCTGTGTGTGTGTAATATCAGTATGTGTTTGTGATGATTTTTGTTTGTGTGCAATATCATTGTATGTGTGCATGCTGCATTGACAGATACACACACATATACTGATAAACACACACAGAATCCCAAATTAACACAACGACACCCACACATACAATCCCAAATTAACACATCGACACCCACAAAATCCCAAATTAGCACAGTGGCAGACACACATAATTCCAAAATACACACACTTGCAGACACACACATAATTCCAAATATACACACTGGCAGATAGACACAATCCAAAATTAACACACTTGGAAGCGCACACACAGAATCCCAAAAGAACACACTTGTAGACACACACAGAATCCCCAAATTAACACACTGGCAGACACACATAATCCCAAATTAAAAAGTTAACTAGTAGGATCACACAGTTAAGTCATTATGACAAAGCCATGCAGCCTCTGTGCTCACTCGCTGTAGGTAGTGGATTTGCTGCAGGTTGGAGCGGCTGCACTGCTCCTCTTCCATCGTGGCTCCTGGCCTCTGAATGACTTCAGGTCAGGCGGGGCGTAGGAAGCTCCTTTCAGGCCGAGCGGAGAGGGAAGTGACTGTGTTGAATGGATGCAGGGGCGCACTCGTACTGCTGCAACTCTGTAAGCATAGCCCTGTGTAGCTAGGATGACCACGTTTCCAAACTGCCATCCAGAGACACCCTTCCCCTTCCTAAAAAAAAAAAGGGGGGGTGGGGGGAATGTCTCGGGGTCGACAGGGAATTCGGTGGCGGGTGATTTGTCATTCGAATAGCTGGTGTGTACACTGAAATCATTCCGACACCATACTCGACGAGGATCAGGATGTTTAAATCATTATTTCTATTACTACATTGTAATATATAATGAAATAGTTCAACTCACCATAATGCAGAATCAGTGGGAACCCCAAGCTTGTCACTTGCCACCAGATGCAGCATGCCACCGTCGCCTGCCGCCAGATGCAGCTTGTTACTTGCCACCATCACCTGCTGCCAGATGCTGTGTGTCACTTGCCACCGTCGCCTGACACCAGATGTAGCATGCCCCCGTCGCCTGACACCAGATGCAGCATGCCCCCAACGCCTGCCACCAAATGCAGCTTGTTACTTGCCACCGTTGCCTGCCGCCAGATGCAGTGTGCAACTTGCCACCCAAAGCCTGCTGCCAGATGCAGTGTCACTTGCCTGTGCCACCCGCAGCCTACAACCAGTCCAACACACCGGAGCCCCGGGAAGGTGAATGCCCCTCCCGCCACTGGCTGCTGGATGTCACTGTTCATGGTGACGGATGAGTGAGCCTGGAGGTCAGAGTGTAAAACTGGAGGGAAGAGACAAGCCTAAAAACTCCACCAGTATTTGTGCTATCACATCGAACGTCAGCTGAATCGCAATGTGACTTAACATCCTACCAATCACAGGCAGCCAGATGATGGAGATCTCCCATCATTCACCCACATTATTCCACAACTCCTATCATCCACCCACAATGTTCCACAACTCCCATCATCCACCCACATTATTTCACAACTCCCATCATCCTTGCTCATTATTCCACAACTCCCATCATCCACCCACGTTATTCAACAATAATGAAATAATGGGGGGGGGGATACAATAAACCATATAACACAATAAAAAGACTGAAGATAACAGATGACAGCACACAGGAAAAGCCCTCTGTAACCTTCACATGGGAATTTCAATCAGCCGGCCAGTAAATTGGGTGGGAGGAGATGTTTCTAGGAAACAAGCAAGAGGTGAGCGGCGAATCCTGAGGGGGAGAAAATTTGCACAATTCCAAACCAATGCCAAAATAAAATGTGTGACTGACTGCAACAAGGAGGGGATAGATATCACACCATAAGAGCCTCTACGGCCAGCGGAACTGCAGTTATTATACAGATAATCAGCCAAATGCAAACATACACCGGTCTAACCAAAGGGGACCCAAACGACAGCCCACTCAGGACACCCCTGCCCCCAGTGCATCCATGCCACTGGAGAAGATGCAGGGAGGAGGTGGGTGGAGCTAAACAGGGCGCAGAGAATGGGGCAGTTAAATCCTCCTCCTCAATGCTG
Source organism: Lithobates clamitans (assembly GCA_037952925.1). Lineage (NCBI taxonomy): Eukaryota > Metazoa > Chordata > Amphibia > Anura > Ranidae > Lithobates > Lithobates clamitans. The sequence goes on from JBBGZY010000364.1 coordinate 341,390, forward strand.
GGCCCGGCCTTGCACTCCTTCTCATGATGTCACTGGTTGCTAGACGCCAGGCGGGCCGCGGCTAGCAACCAGTTTGGGCAGGGAGCCAGTGGCAGTGGTGGAATATGTAAAATGGGTCTCGGCAACGCGCCAGCTTTTTTAGGGGGTATCAGTTCAGCCCTGCTCCATTATATTGGATGTTGTCCTGCAACTCTCGGAATGATGCTAACTAGACTGGACTTTTACAAGATACTGTTCACGTTTTTTTTTTTTTCTACAAGACTTACTTTTTATTTCTTAATGGGTTTTTCAACTACCAAGAACTGGTGTCATAGGCCTGTAGGATTCCCTTGTGGATCTCGCCTCTGTTCCTAGTGGTTTCAGGTTATGGGCATTAAGCACTTGGCAAGTTGGGCTGGGTGCAGGAAGGGGGGGGGGTTGGGGGATTTTATTCTCTTTACAGTTATTTTCTGGATTTAAGTTTGTTTTTTGTGGTCTTGGGAATGTGTATGACTGCCTTAATGTGCCCTTTTTTAATTGCTTTGTACCCCTTGATGTCCATTTGGGTCTCTGTATTGTGTTGTGTGGATCCGCGGGTTTTCCTGTCTCCTTTGCGGTATGGTTGTCTACTTATGGTTTTCTCTAGGTATAAGCTTCCGGACGTTAGAGAATATTCTTGTTATTCAGAGATGCATAGGTCGTTATCCAAGATGACACTGTACTTGCTGAGGGGTCCCGGTTGGGCTTGGTGAATTTGAGCCAATATTTGCCAAGAGCGATCTATGATCCCTCACCCATGTCCCTACATCTTCATCTGGGTATTCAGCAAGGTTTCCGTCACTGAGTCAAACACTTACTCCAGGTGTTTGACTCAGCGAGAGAGAAGAGTAGACTGGCAACTTCTATACGGGAAGCTCTTGTGGTCTTAATACCGAAGAGTGGGAAGGATATTAAAGAGTGTAACTCGTACCGTCCGATCTCGCTGATGAATGTTGACACTAAGATTCTTGCTAAAGTCCTGGCAGGTAGACTACAGGAGGTCATTTTGAAATGTACTAATGCTGATCAAACTGGCTTTATGCCAGGTATGTGCCCAGATGAATATTAGACGACTTTCTGTAAATTTGCAATCTCTACATGATAACTCCGATTGTGTTGTGGGTGCGGCCATTGTATACTGACCCAGTGGTGCGTATACGTATTAATAGAGTAATTTCTGATCCCTTTCCTATATTTCGGAGAACTAGACAGAGGTGCCCCCTATCCCCCCTTCTATTTACCCTGGCAATTGAGCCGTTAGGCAAAATTAAGAGCGGATACTACCTTTTCTGGTTTGCCTTCGAGCCAACTGGAAGAACGCATGTTGTTGTATGCTGATGACATGCTTTTGAACCTGCAGGACTCGGGTCCCTCCCTGTCTGACGCTTTTGCCTTGATTCAGGAATTCGGGGACTATTCCGGGTTCTGTATAAATTGGTCTAAATCATCTCTGTTCCCAATTGATGATGTCCTGAGTGTTCCTGCTAGCTGCCCCATTCCATCGTCCAGGTCTTTTAGGTATTTGGGGGTCCAGATTTAAACTTCCGGTGTCTAAATTTTTGGACATTTTGTCACCCGTGGTAGCGTAGTTTCGGGGGAAGGCTTTACCGCTTACCCTTCTGGGGTGCATGTTTTGCTGGGCTTTTTCTCCTTCCTCTGGACCAACTGTAGGTATAGCATTGTGTATATGGGATTGTATGAGATAAATATATATATATATATATATATATATATATATATATATATATATATATATATATATTTTATTTTTTTATTGAGTGAACTAGATGGACTTGTATCTTTTTGCTGCAGTATCCCAGTTTGGGAGGGGGATAGTTTAGCTACATAATATTCCATTGGTGGCACTCTTGTCGGACGCGGATCCCACTAAATTGGTCTCCAGATATTATGCGGCTTTGGGTTCTGGGGATTCACAGTTGGTTGGGAAAGCTAAAGCCCATTGGATTGGTGTTGCACCGGAGTTTTCAGATGAGATGTGGAGTGAGGTGCTTGATACATATCTAACCACTGTTATTGCATCCACGGATAGGATGATTCAGTTAGACCCCTTTCACACTGAGCCGCCTATAGCGTCGGCGGTAAAACGCCGCTATTTATAGCGGCGTTTTACCGTCGGATTTGCATCGCATTTCGCCCGCTAGCGGGGCGCTTTTCCCCCCAGCTATCGGCCGAGAAAGGGTTAAAACCGCCCGCAATGCGCCGCAATAGCAGCGTTTTGCCTGCGGTTTCCCAGCGCTGCCCCATTGATTTCAATGGGGAGCAGCGGTGGAGGAGCGGTAAACACACCGCTCCAAAGAAGCTGCTGACAGGACTTTTCCTGACTTCCTGCCAGCGCAGTGCTCCGATGTGAAAGCCCTCGGGCTTTCACACTGGAGACAATGCTGCAGCTGTTTGAGGGCGGATTGCAGGCACTATTTTTAACACTATAGCGCCTTCAAAACGCCCTTGGTTTGAAAGGGGTCTTAAGATATTTGCACCAGATGTATTATACTCCAGCTCGCTTATCTGTATGCACAAACAAGACTCTCCCGTATGTCATAAATGCCAGGTACCTTTCTGCACATGGTATGGGAATGTTCTGAAGTTAGACCCCTGTGATCCCAGGTGACGGAGTTCATTGCTGATAATTATATAAGACATAAGTTGCATGGTGAAAATAGTGAAAAGAACGAAACAATAAAAGAACCAATATAAAAAGAGTTCATGTAGTGCTCCAAAAACAATATCAATGGTAATAATAAGCAAAAAGTCTCTTGCTGGGTGTCCAATGAGTGAATGGTGGAATGCTGTTTAAAACTTTACCCGAGTGCACCTCCACCGCGAGTCATACAAAATACTTGCTTACCAGAACACTAGACTCCAAATTATAAGAGTCTAGACATGCAGTGGATAGTAAACCTACGGTCAGAACAACTCCCTCTGCTTTAGGCTAAAGAGGATGGTATCATGGCTAACAGTGCAAATCGCTCCAATTCACAACCCATGAGGAAGAAATATAGTGTAAAACTGTATAGTATTTTATTAAGACAAAGTGATGCTACGAAAATATAAGAGCCAATAGGTCCCAAACTCGTGTAAATCAATGACCAAATAACAAATAATCAAAAATTAAACACTGCATGTTGTAAAGTGTAAAAAACACCTAAAACGTGAAAAGAAACTCAGAAATATCATTATATCATGAATTACATATCACAAATCACCATAGTGAATAAACAAATCAAACTTTATTTGAATTTTAAAAAATAGTGTGAAGTCCATGTATAAATCCCACACGTGAATAAAATGTCCTCAGTGAGTATAGGAAAGGTTCCTCTCCACTTGCACGCAGACACACAATGCACTCACCAGACCTAATTGACACCTATTACAGGGAGTCAAATTAGGCATATGGGAAAATCCAAGATGTCGTACATGAGGCCACAGGAATTAATCCAAACCCCTGCTGTTATCCATTTAATATTTATATAGATAGCGTATTCAAAGCTCCAGTTTTACCATATGGAGAGGGAGAGGAAAGAACGCTCTCATGGTGCAGTAATTCAAATCATTTGTTTAAAAATAAGGTTGTATTGCACTTCATCAAAGAAGACAAGGATCAGCATATATTGTATAGGAATCGTCGGTTAGCGCTCCACCTGCGTTTCAGCTGACCGGAAATAACGCATTTCAAACACGACCTACGTCCACATCACCCTTAACGCGCAAAATCTCGTCTGATCTCGGAGGCAAAGCAGGGTCGGACCTGGTCAGTACCTGGATGGGAGACTGCCTGGGAATACCAGGTGCTGTAGGCTTGGGTCGTGTTTAAGATACAATATTTCCGGTAGCTGGGTCATGTTTGGTGAGTGCATTTTGTGTCTGCATGCAGGTAGAGAGGAACCTTTTCTATACTCACTGAGGACATTTATTCACGTGTGGGATTTATACATGGACTTTTTTTTTATAATTCAAATAAAGATTAATTTGTTTATTCACTATGGTGATTTATGATATGTAATTTATGATATAAGTGCGCAGTTTCTCGTTTCTTTTCACAAAGTAATTCTAAGAACTAAAAGCCAGCATAAGAAAATCAAAAGTTCTCGGGAACTGGTCTGCTTGTAAACAGATTCGGCTTGCATGATCACATCAGACATGGACCACGCTAACCGAACTTTTGATTTTCTTATGCTGGCTTTTATCTGGATTTCTGTAAGTTCTTAGCATTACTTTGCACACATAATAAAATACCATACCGTTTTACACAAAGACAATTTCTTTCCTCCTCATGGGTTGTGAATTGGAGCGATTTGCACTGTCAGCCATGACACTATCCTCTTCAGCCTAAAGCAGAGGAAGTTGTTCTGACTGTCGGTTTACTATCCACTGCATGTCTAAACTCTTATAATTTGGAGTCTAGTGTTCTGGAAAGCAAACATTTTGTATGACTCACGGTGGAGGTTCACTGGGGTGAAGTTTTATACAGCATTCCATTCACTCATTGGACACCCAGCAAGAGAATTTTTGCTTATCATCACCATTGATATTGTTTTTGAAGCACTACATGAACTGTTTTCATATAGATTCTTTATGGTTTCATTTCATTTTTTTCACCATTTAGCAGAAAATTAATGTCTTATATATGGTTTAACACAAATTGTTCTGTTGTGGTGTTGCCAAGCAGCTTTCACTTACTTTGTTTATTTGAATTGTATGAACTATGAGGCCAGGGGAGCTTCAAAAAAAAGTTTAGGAAGGTTTGGTGCCGCTGGCTTTACTCCACTCACACACTAGAAGGGGAAGTCAATATTTGAAGGGTTAGGGGATGGGAGGGGAAGGAATGATGTTCTCTTGGATGGTGTACTGAGGAGAACTAGCACACACATTACTGGGACAGGAGGGGATATTTTTTGTTTCGGATACTAAATGTTTATGTTTTGAATATCGGAGTATGAGCTTTACTGTTAACCCTGTTAAAAAAAAGGGGGGAAAAAGGTGCTTAACAGCTTCTGAGGTAAATTGTTTTCAAATGCATTGTCTGTGACATGTGAGAATTTTGGTAATAGTTGTTTTGGATGGATCAAGCCTATTCCCTTTTTATGTCTCTGTATATCTATGGACATTTTTCTGTAATGGAAATGCACCTGTTTGTACACTCTGCTGATGTTTTTTTTGGAAAAATTTTTTTATTGCCAAACGAAAAAAAAAAAAAAGGGATTCAAAGGGGTATTTACTCAAGAGATAAAAATATAATTTTACGACTTTACAAAACTGTGGTTCAGCCACATCTTGAGCGTGCCGTACAGTTTTGGTCACCAATTTTCAAGAAGCATGTCCTTGAACTGGAGAGAGTCCCGAGAAGGGCAACAAAGACAATAAGGGGGTCATTTACTATAGTGCCGCAGTGCTAATTAGCGCTAATTACCGCAAATTAGCGCTAAAACAGTATTCACTATAGCGCTGGTAAAAAAAATACTCCCAAAATCGAATTTACTATAGTTCCCTGAAAACAAATAGCGCCCAAACCCTTACTCTTCTAAAACCTGGATTAGTGTCAATGGAAATAATGTTTAGAGCATGATATAATTGCCTAAATGGTACTGAAATATGCGGTATATTGTTTAATGATAATCTGCTTTTAAACTGTGTGAAAAAATGATTTCTACACTGAAATATCTTTAAAAGTCTGAAAAGAGATAAATTCCCTGTCCCTGTACATCTAGGTGCCAACACAACTGAACATGCTCAGACCTGCAAACAGCTCTCATTTTAGCTCCCATGGCAATTTTACAGGGCGCTATAGTAAATTCCAAAAATTAGCGCTGGGCTAAAATGCATTTTTGAGAATGAAAATCAGCGCTTTTATAATCCAATGCAAGTTTCAGCCATTGATTCTAATGGTACAATTGTAACTTTCCCAAATAAATACTTTTAATGTTGAGATGAAATGTATCTTTCTCTGAAATAAATGTTCCTTGCAACAATGTTGCTGCTTCTAATTTAGTTTTTTCTCCTCTATTTTGTTTTTAAGAATGCTAGAATATTGAATGTTTTGGTAAAATATATTTTTCTCTCTCACTTTCACTTGTTACTCTCCATCTCACAAAAATCTTTACCCAAACTCACACAGGTGTCTTTACAAACCACAAACAATACCATTGCTGATGCAAATTTAAAATGGGTCACATTTATTATTTCCAAATAATCATAATTTAAGCCCAAAAAATGTGATATGTGTACCAACATCAGAAATCAAAATGTAATTCCCAAAAATTAGAGGGTAACATCACTATTCTACACTCACCCACCAAATATCACAGAATAAATCAAGAAGAATAACTCTGGAGTAATTCCACCACCTATATGTCCAAAGAAATGCAGTATTTATGTGTATTTACATGAAGGAGGTTCTCACATGTGGCAGCTCTTTGGCTTAGAGATTAGAACTTCTGAGGGTTTGGGTTGGAATACCAAACATGCAGCTTCATGTAGAAAAGTTGTCTCATCTCCCAGGTCCTAAAACTATGTCTAAATGTAGTATTTATGTGTAGGAGGGTTCCAACACCATTGTAAATCTTGCCAGATACACTATCTAGCCAAAAGTATTGGGACACCTGCTATATATATATATATATATATATATATATATATATATATATATATATATATATATATATATAATATATGAACTTTAATGGCAGCCCAGTCTTAGTCCGTAGGGTTAAAATGCACCTATGCATCTATAACAGTTTTTGGGAAGGCTTCCACAAGGTTTAGCGTGTCTATGGGAATGTTTGACCATTCTTCCAGAAGCACAGTTGTGAGGCCAGACACTGATGTTGGATGATAAGGCCTGGCTCGCAGTCTCTGCTCTAATTCAGCCAAAAGGTATTCTATCGGGTTGAGGTCAGGACTCTGTGCAGGCCAGTCAAGTTCCTCCACCCCAAACTGACTCATCCATGTCTTTATGGACCTTGCTTTGTGCCAGGTGTGCAGTCATGTTGGAACAGGAAGGGGCCATCCCCAAACTGTTCCCACAAAGTTGGGAGCATGAAATTGTCCAAAATGTCTTGGTATGCTGACGCCTTAAAAGTTCCCTTCACTGGAACTAAGAAGCCAAGTCCAACTCCTGAAAAACAACCCCACATCATAATCCCCCCTCCACCAAATGATTTGGACCAGTGCACAAAGCAAGGTCCGTAAAGACATGGATGAGTGAGTTTGGGGTGGAGGAACTTGACTGGCCTGCACAGAGTCCTGACCTAAAAAAACAGAACACCTTGGAGATGAATTAGAGCGGAGACTGCGAGTCAGGCCTTCTCGTCCAACATCAGTGCCTGGCCTCACAAATGCACTTCTGGAAGAATGGTCAAACATTCCCATAGACACACTCCTAAACCTTGTGGACAGCCTTCTCAGAAGAGTTGAAGCTGTTATAGCTGCAAAGGGTGGGCCAACTCAATATTGAACCCTACAGACTAAGACTGGGATGCCATTACAGTTCATGTGCGTATAAAGGCAGGCGTCCCAATACTTAGGCCAATATATTGTATATTGCTTCTGGCACTGAGCATGGACTTAGGGCTGGTTCACACCACAGAGATGCAGACATGTGTGAGGCTGTCCGCTGGCTAAGTGGGAAGCAATTTCATCTAGCGACACTGGGGTTGCTGGTTCAGTTCCCCAACATATTAATGATTGTGTTGAAGTTTATATGTTGTCCCTGTGTGGGTTTCTCACCACAATCCAAAGACATGCTGGCATTTTATTTGTCTCCTGTCTAAATAGTCTTTAATGTAAGAAAGTTAGTTTTGGACTTTAGATTGGAAGCTCATTGCAGCCAGGGACTGATGTTAATGTTTGTTAGCACTAATCATGCCCAGGGACTTGGACATTTAAAATTGTAAGGTTTACACTGCACAGGTACATATGCTTACATATGAAAACTGTTGCTTTGTTTACGTGCATGCACTTTGATCTTTGGCCTGTAGTTGGAGATTTGATGCACATCGCCAAGGGCTAACACAGTTGCAAACAGTATTATGTGTTCCTGCTCATCAGGTGCAATCACTTTAGACATACATGAAGAGACAGATTGAAAGATACTGGTGCGCGTCTACTTCTAATAGAAGTGTGTCAATGTGCTAACAATACAAGCTATCTTATATAAAGGGCTGCAGTAGGGGGGTTCGTTTGGCCTGAGAAGGCCAGATTTTTGCTGTGAGTTGTGGGGGAGAAGGAATGATATTGTGCATATTGACAAACGCCCACCTAAGGCTGTGTGTTTGCTGAAATTCTTATGCAATTTCTAATGCATTTTATCCATCAAAAGTGGGTTTATGTGGCAATGCTGTCAATGTGTGTGTATTCCTGTCTGAGTAATAAGGAGAGCCGGCAAAACTGTAATCCTTGAAGTGTCTTTTATTGGTACATCAGATTGACAATAAAACGACACTTCAAGGATTATAGTTTTGCCGGGTCTCCTTATTACTGTTGCATTGGAGTGTGTTGAGACACATCGAGCCTCGGCACCTGTGAGTGGACCTGGTGTATGGATTGAGTTGTCCTTGCAGAGAGCGCTGTTACCTTTCTTCTATTCCTGTCTGAACAAGCATTCATGGTTTGGGAGCATCTGCTGACCTTCTACTCTTTGAAATGCAGCTTCCAGCAGAACATGCTCCCCAATGTATGCGTGTGGATTGTGGGGTGGTGGTGGGCGTTAGTTTGAATATGTGCCTTTTTTAATATGTTGGAATGCTTTGTAAGAATAATGACTGTTAAGTATGTTTCTATAATCTTGCAGATAAAAACGTGATGTGTTGCCCGTTATACACTGAAAGTAAAGCTGTGTTCACTCTAATGCCGCGTACACACGGTCAGACTTTCCGACGTAAAATGTGCGATCGGAGCTCGTTGTCGGAAATTCAAACCGTGTGGCTCATTCGGACAGTTTCCATCGGAATTTATGTCGCACAAAATTTGAGATCTGGTTCTCAAATTTTCCGACAACAAAATCCGTTTGCGCAAATTCCAATCAGGTGTACATAATTCCGACCTACAAAGTGCCATGCATGCTCAGAATAAATTACAAGATGGAAGCGATTTGTCTGGTAAAACTACCGTTCGTAATGGAGGTAGCACATTCGTCATGCTGCAAATGTTAAAATTTTTTAATGCAGCGCATTCTCTTCTTCTTTATAATGCTAGAAGAATAACGTTGTTTTGCTGCTCATATTCACACAGAGTTCTCACAAACTGATTTCTTTATTATTTCTCGTGATTTCATGAATATAATTTTTTTTATTTTCGTCAGATCTCCAGAAGAATTAGTTTTTTTGTTTTTTAGAGTGAATATTTTTTTTGGTTGTTTTTTTTTTAATCAAGATCTGTTTTTTTTTTTTTTTTTGCGGGTTTTGTGTATCAAGTTACCACAACACCATTATTCTCTAGTATTTTTTAACCTCAAGGAGGTTGTTTGGTGTTGGTGTCCCTTGTTAATTTGACTTTGTATTTTTGAACTGTACCTGCCTACTCACAAACTGTCCTCATTGGCAAGTATTTGTGAAAAATAAATATCCCTTTATTAGGGGTCATAACCAAATAAATAAAGAGGAAGGCAACACTGGAGAACCTGCTGAAATTGGTGAAGCCTTTGTACCCCAGGGCACACATCAATCATTTGCCAGCCAAAATTATATGTGCTGCTCAGTCCACCAATTTTTGTTTTTAAATAGGGGATGTTTGCCCTGGGGACGTTTGGCTTCACCAACTCCAACAGTTTCTCAATCGCTGCCTGCCTCTTTAATCTGTTGTTATAATGCTGATGTTTGACCTGCCACAGACAGGGCAGCTCCCTGTACTTGTCTATGAAGATTGGGAGAGAGCTGTGGTCTTTAAACCCATTCATTTTCTCTGCAAGACACAACACAAGACAAACCCTAATGTCAGGCTAAACTTTCCTAATCTTGACCCAATATAGGCCTCAATCTATAAGTAGTATAGGGCCAGTGATGCACCAAGTTAAAATTGTACCTTCGTTAGAACGATCGTCGCTTCCGTTACTTCGTCCTCTGCTCACAGATCGTATGTGCGACGCATGTGTGTTACGCTGTAAAAAACACTGCGCATGCGTGAAACTCCGCCCGCCTCTGACATTCTTTCTAGCCTATTCCCCGCCCCTTGTCTTTCGGCGCAGTGGGGAGAGAGCACATGGTGGAGACACAGCAGGTGCATGATAATCTCAGCAACGAGCCCGGAGCCACGAACGTCCCAATCCAGGAGGAGATTCAAGGCCTCAAATATGTCCTTTGGTGAGATGCTGGACGATGGTGGACATCTTGAAGAGGGCCGACTATGATGGGAAGCATGGACCTTACCCAAACCCAAATGTCAGAAAGGCCAAGACCATGACTAAAGTTGTGAAGAATTTTGGGGTACGGCGATCCAAGGATCAACTGAGGAAACGCTGGTCAGACCTCAAATTGAGGGAGCACGATCAGTACAGAAGGATCAAGAGAGTGCTTCTAAAAGGTAAGTAGTTGTCCTGTGTTCCTATTATTATTATTATTATTACTTGCATGCTGCTCCACGTGCTTTTCTTTACTGTTGTACAGTTTAAAATGGCAACTTTCATGGCCATGGGCACATAAATCGGTCGTAGGAAACATTGTTCGTTCCCCACTAAAATACAATGTTTTGGGCATATGCAGGTTAACTACATTTGTTCAGGCCTATTTGTATTAAAAGAAGTTTGTTGTCTAGATGAATGTGTAACTAGAATGAAATGCAAACTTGATTCAGTGTAAACGAGAGGACACTGAGCAGCTGTTTACGCATCTGGATGCAGGAGCACTAGTGTGGGACACCAGAACAAACTTTTTAGGGTGTCCCACACAGGTGCTCCAGTGGATACTTGGGGTGTCTCCAAGTAATAAAAATGTCTTCAGCTTGGAACTCTGCCAAAACACACAATTGTACGACACTTCCAATCAATGTTTCATATTACTATATCTGCCCTCAAATATCTGTGTGCTAAGTATACCTTTTTTTTATTCACATAGGGGAGAAAAGACTCGGGACATCTGAGGACACCAGGTACCCCCCTCCTCCAAAAGAAGGGGAAGTCACCAAAACACAAGCAGAGGAGAAGGAGACGTTTTGGAAGTGGGCTAAATTGTCACCACAACGGGGGAGTGTCTGAGGCCACAGCTTCAGGTAATAGATGGATGCCTGCATATCTATAATACATGGTGTTTTTTTTTTTTTAGGTGATGTGGATGTTGTGGAAGAAGAATGTCATTTCACAAGTGAAAATGCCCAGATCCTCATCGGGGATATAATGGGGTGCAATCGCGATTTAGAAAATCTTAAGCAAAACATCAATGATGCTCAACAAAAAATGAAGAACATCATTGATGTTTTAGGGAGAATCTAAACCACACAAGAATGTTACCCTTTTTTATTGTGTATTTTTGCTTTTAAAACAGGTTTTAAAGTATTTTAAAAGCCAAATTTTGAAGAAGCATACAGCATGTCAACATGTGCTAACTGGCATCACGGGAGATCAATGTTTGCGTTTTGTGGGTGCAACCCCTTCCTCCCAACTAAAGTAGCTGGGAGGAAGGGGTTGCACCCCCAAAACACGTCCATTGATCCCCCATGATGGGAGCTAGCACATGTTGACATTAGGCATGGAATCAGGAGGGAAATCCCCATTTTGACTCTCAATTTGTGTGCATCTTCAAAATTTGGCTTTTACAGGGGTGACATCACCCCATCTGATGAAGGCAAGATCAACACAGTTTTGACATACTAATGTCTGATATTGCCTTCACTTTATCAAAGTTGAACTTTGTAAGTTCCTGAGTTGTGTATGTTATGCTTTGAAACATGCCTGTTTAACCAAAAAAGGCTATTTCTAATTACTGTGACAAAAAATAATGTTATACAACAAAGATGTTGGTTTGTTTAAAAACCCTTTTATAAACACACATGTGAATGTGGTTTGAGTAAAGTTTTATACTCAACAATGTGTGGCTTCTTCTTTCAATGCTCAAAATAATTTTTGTTGGTTTGTTTAAAAACCCTTTTATAAACACACATGTGAATGTGGTTTGAGTAAAGTTTTATACTCAACAATGTGTGGCTTCTTCTTTCAATGCTCAAAATAATTTTTTGGAGTAAGCTGGTGTTTACAGTGACAATGGGGGTTATTTACTAAAGGAAAATCCACTTTGCACTACAAGTGCAGTTTCAAGTGCACTTGTAGTGCAAAGTGGATTTTCCTTTAGTAAATAGCACCTACAGTGCTTTATAATTTCCAACAATCACGCCATTTTCGAGACTACCAAAAATTACTTCATGGTGCTTACAATTATGAATTTTTTTTATCATTAATGCATTACATACATTAACAACAAAAACAAGGTGTGTGTGCAGCAGACCCACAACATAATAGTTAGCTGAAGAAGAGATTTCACCTCATGTATCAAAGAAATTACGTTTGCACTATTGAAGAAAATGGCCAAAAAAAAAAAAAGCCCATTGGAGAACCTAGGAGACAGCTAAAAGAAACACAAGCAGTAAATCAAATGAAATATTGGGAAAATATATAATCTAAATATATAAACTCGCGGTGATGGTGTAAAAAAAATGGGTGATAAAAAAATGAATGAAGCTGCTATACAGAAAGTGCTAGTGATAAAATATAAATACAGCGCTCACAAACAAAAACCCATAATAAGTGATAACAAAAACATAAAGTCCACATGAAACTGTGAAGGTGCTTCACAAATAATGTGTAAAAATGCAGGGAATGCTTCACATCTGGTGTGCAGGAAGTGCAGAGAAAATATTGCAGAAAAATTTTCAGGTGTACCAAGACACCCCACATGTGTCCCCACTCACTAAATCACAATGACACCCAGCTTTGCAGTCTAGGAGCCAATATAGGCTCATAGCGATATCCAGAGAATGTTGGAGGATGGCAGGTTCACTGATAAAATGATAAACAATCCTTCAACGTTAATACAAAAACAGGTACCCAAAAAGGAAGAAAATGGGGGACCAATAGTGAAGTATGCCAAGATTGAAAATTTATTGCGCATAAAAGATTATACTTACAATAGTAAGTTAAAATCAGGCATTGAAATGATCAAAGGATGCAGCAAACACTGTTATTAGCGTTCCCACAAGACCGGAAATGACGTCAGTACCGGAAGTGCGTGGCATCAATGCATTTTGCCCTCCCACAGAGCGTCATCAAAGGACCTATCTTCCGATTGGAACTGACTGTCTTATATCACAAAAGAGAGAGGTACACTCCCCTTCCTCCACCAATCAGATCGGCACAGTGGCCATTTTGTTGGTTGGGAAAACATGTTGCCCCTATGGATAGAGCACACTCCATAAGAGGGACTAAACCACCATGATATTGGTTGGATAAACCTCAAAATAAACAGACGTCAGTTCTGGTGTTGTGGGAACAAATGGCAACATACTCAATCCAATGCTTTAATACATAAGTAAAAATCACAGGAGGCAAAGAAATAAAGAAATAAAATAAGTGAAAATAAAAATAAAGCCATAAAGAAAATAAGAAATAAAAAAATGAAAAAATAAAGATAATAGTAAAAATAATAAAAAAAATAATAAAAATAAAAATAAATGAAAAAATGAATAAAAGTAAAAATAACAAAAAAAAGTAAAAATCAAAATCAAAAAAAAATAAAACACAAAAATGAAAATAAAATAAAAATAAAATAACGTATTTATAAAAAATGAGAAAATAAAATGAAATGCAAGCCTCACCAGATCAATAAATATAATTAAAAATAATTAAAAATTAGACAAGAAACAATTAAGATATAGTTCAATGTTTAATCCATTGGGTCTCATTACGAGAGATTAGGTTGAGGTTACCTCCTCTCCAATGGGCTTCAACTCGATCAATACCACAAAAAGTGAGACTACTGGGATCCCTACCATGGAATAACCTGAAGTGGTTGGACAAGCTGTGGTGTTTGAAACCCTTTTTTATCCGGTTGACATGTTCACGTAAATGAACACCCAATGCTCTGGTGGTCCTGCCCACGTACTGAAGTCCACAAGGACAGGACAAGAGGTACGTGACGTGGGTGGTCCCACATGAGATGAACTTGTTAAAAGGACTCACGAGAGGAATGGGATCAACCTTTTTGGACGAAGTTGTTTTTTTCAGCTGTGGGAGGTGTGTAATGTGTAGAACATCCAAACACAGATTAAGGAACACACTTGATTTCACATCCCACTCCTCTGGTGAGTCCTTTAAGATCAACAAGTTCAGTATCAAGTAACAAGTATCAGGAAAGCCAGCCTCAGTCCCAACTGAGGCCACATAGTTTGTTGCATTTTTTCAAAGAAAATTGTGCAGAATGCAGCAGGCAAGCACAATATGGTTCAGTTTATATTCCCCCATGTGGATTGGTGTCAGAAATAGGTGGAACCGGCTGGCCATCATCCCAAAAGCATTCTCCACCACTCTTTTGGCTCTGGCCAGCCGGTAATTAAAAACCCTCTGGTCCGGGATAAGGGTCCTCATGGGAAATGGCCTCATCAGATGTTCACCCAGTCCAAATGCTTCATCAGCAACAAAGACAAACGGGAGTCCTTCCATGTTCTCTTCCGGAGGTGGCAATCCCAAGCCACCACTCTGGAGACACTTGTAGAATTCTGTCTGGGCGATGACTCCACCATCCGGCCATTCTTCCCCATGTCCACATAGATGAACTCATATGGTCGCCAACACCACCACCAAGATCACAATACTATTAAACCCCTTATAGTTATAATAGTATGACCCATAGTTGGGGGGTGGAACTATGTGGACGTGTTTCCCATCAATTGCCCCTCCACAGTTGGGAAAGTGGGTTGCCACAGTCTGCCATTCCTGTGGCATTGAAGGAAACTGTGGAGTCAAACAAAAAAAAAATAGTCATTTTGTACATTAACATTGCAAGCAGATTAGACACAAACATTCTTGGCCAACATCAGTATAACATTTATTTGAAGGAGTATAAGGTCCAAATATCAGACCCCCCCCCTGATGGCCCATTGTAAAAATTTGAGGGGGGGGGAGATGTTTTGGACAGGTAACCCTCTTCACTTCATTGAGAGCTGAATGCATACATAATGTGTGTTACTTTGGCCAGCCCCTCCTTACTTACACTAACCCACTGGACAGGTAAGAAGTGTCATAATACAAAAATAAAAATACACACTGTACAAATGGAAGCACATTTTTACATTCTGCAATTACCTATCAAGATAATAGGAGAACAAAACTTTAAACAGTACCATTTGAAAGTATTCAGGCAAGCCCTTGCACTACATGCTTTGGTGAATTCATCCATAAATATGAACACAAAAGAGGTAGGTATAGTGTGTATGGGTTTGGCAAAGTAGCAGATAGAGGATTGGTATCGGTTGACTTAGCAGTTGGGGGGAGGGAGGGTTCCAAATGGTTTTGGGACCCCAAAAAAAGGCCTCAGGCACTCTGCATGAATTTAAGCACACAAATAACATTTGGACACATTTTAGGGGGTGTTTAGGGTAAGCACTACAATGGAGCTGCCAAAATACATTGTTAAGTGACTAGGCTAGGTGTGTATGGGTCCAGGATAGCATGCCGGGGAGGTTAGTGAAGGCAAATATGCATGAAGGACAAAAAAGGAAGTTTAAAAAATTCAAGCATGCATGAGAACAAAGGGGACATTCACAGCATATTACAATCATGGTAATTAGAGAATGAGGAAAGAAATCCAATACATTAGCAAACATTAAATACATAGAATGTGATGTTAAAGGATAAAACTTACCCTAATATAGTGCTTCTGCAGGACCTGAATGATGGCAGAGCAGGTATCTGGAATAATGATCCCCAGAGCCTGGAGGGAGATGCCTGTTGAGAACTTGATGTCCTGCAGACTTCTCCCCATCGCCAAGTACTGCAACGTGGCAACTAGCCTCTGTTCAGGAGTGATGGCTTGCCGAATGCAGGTGTCCTGCTTCGTAATATAAGGGGACAGCAAAGCCAACAGACGGTATAAAACGGGGTCCGTCATCCAGAGATAATTCCTGAAATCATCAGGATTATTCTCATGGATCTCCCGCAACAAAGGCATATGAGAGAATTGGTCACGCTGGAGTAACCAATTCTTGGTCCATGAACTCCTCCTCCCCGCCCTGTTCATGGACTGGGCTTGGGTCAAAGTAAGAACCCCAACACCAAGCCCCTGCATAGCACGAACTCTATGACGAGTACGTAACCGCAACATGGCTTCAAAACGGTGGGCTGGTCAGAACGAACTAACAGAATGCACTAAAAAACAGCAAGGCCTGAGAAGAGCGAGCTGAAAATCAGATACGAGCAGACAAGAACGCACTGAAAAAACAGATACGAACTGACTACATGCATTGAAAACCAGATATAAACTCACAAGCACAAACTGAAGAGCACGAGTCTGAAAAGCGCGAATCGTCTCTCAAACTTCTACTAACACGAGATTAGCAGAAGGAGCCCAAAGGGTGGTGCACTTAGTATTGAACTCCCCTTTTCTAGTCCCGTCGTACGTGTTATACGTCCTTGACATTTGGAAACTCCGACAACTTTGCGTGACCATGTTTATGCAAGACAAGTTTGAGCCAACATCCGTCGGAAAAAATCCATGGATTTTGTTGTCAGAATGTCCGATCAATGTCCGATCGTGTGTACGGGGCATTAGGTTTAGACAAATTTTAGATTGTAAGCTCCTATGAGCAGGGCCCTTAAAACCCAGTTGCTAACTGTTTTGCTGTTTTGTAGCACCATATATCCTGTATAATATTTTTTTTATGGTAGTAAATGTACATAATTTTGTTACATACTGGCAAAATAAAAGTACATTATTGAGCTTGTTTGTTGTTTTTTTCCCTTTTCTTTCTTCTTTTTAATTAGTTTTGGGGTGGTGGTTTTGGGGAAGTGCAATATCATTCTTATACCCATAGAAATTATAAGATATAACTGTGCACCAAAAAAATGAATCTCTTCAGCACACCTACAAGTAAATGATAAAGGTGTTTAGGAGTCTTTGTATAGAAGAGAATTGTTTGTATGTGGAGAATTGCAGGTAATGAATTCAGCTGGTGGATAGGCAGTGTTTGTATGTGTCAGCCCTGGTTCACATTGATTGACACTTCAAATCTCATTCCAAATCAACGGCAATTGCACCATTCTTATCGGTGCAGCGCTGCAATTTCCAAAAGTAGAATTAGTTTGCCTTCAAATATCATTATATGTAGAAATATAGATTTGCATATCTGCAAATAAACAAAAATAAAAAAAATACTAATCGTGGTTGCGATCAAATATTCGCAGCTGCGATCAAATATTCGCAGCTGCGATCAAGAGAGCGTGGTTTCACATGGAAATGAGTCATTGTAATCACTTGGAAGTGCCTGTGCTGGTCAGGATCTCCATCTAGGTGGACATGGCGAGGTCCCTCTTGAGCAAATAGGAGGTGCTGCTCATTTGCCGGGTAAGCGTAGGATATGTACTTGTGCTCACTCACTTGTGCATGTGGGGGTGGATGTGGTAGTTAGAGTTGCCACCTCATCCCTTAAAACCCGAATTACACAGGTTCTGAGGCTAATTAAATGCTGATAAGGCACCGAGTTTAATTACACCTTAATCAGCCACAGAACCTGTGTAATCAATATGTGCTTGGGTTTAAAGGGATGAGGTGGCAACCATAGTGGTAGTTAGATTTGGTGTAGGTGGGGTTCATTGATTTGTTTGGCATCACCACACATCACTTCCTGCATTTGTTCTGCTGATGTAAATCAGTAATGACTATGCAAATATAAACAAGAGCTCCTTTTATTAAAAAAAAAAAAAATTATATATATATATCTTGTTTCACACTTGGGTGACTTTTCCAGCAAATTTGGACCTCCGAGTTGCATGACAAGTTGTACCCCATGATTCTCAATGATAACCATTCATATCTGTGCTACTTTAAGTCGCACAAACTTCAAAGTAGTCTCTGTACTACTTTGGTGTGACTTTCATGTGACTTGAGGTACATAGGTGGCTATATTACACAGGCATTCCCAGAAGTTGGAGCCAAGTTGCAGCGGCAAAGTGGCCGCAAAATAGTGTGAATGAGATTCATGGATAATACCTTTGAATTTGGCCCTATTGTCACTTGTGCATCCTGAAAGTGGGGCACATTCTTCCCTGCACTACCTTGGTTTGACTTTGATGCGATTGAGGTCCATACACCACAAGACTACACAGGCATTGCTTCTCGTCGCGGCAAAGCTGTGCAATTTTAAAGTCGCACAAGTGCAAATAGGGCCTAATTCAAAGGTGTTATCAATTAATCTCATTAGGTTACTTTCACACTTCGGTGACTTTTCATGCAGCTTTGGACCATGATTTCCATTCATATCTATGCAACTTCACCCATGTTCACATAGCTTTGAATTGACATGTCAAATTGCAGGCCAAATCACGCCTATTGACGGCAATGGAACTGTCCAAATTGGTGCAACGCCGCACCGACTCCCAAAAGTAGTTTGTGCACTACTTTGGGAGACTTCAGGGGCAATTTTTTACCTCCCAATTTTTTGAGATGGGTATAAAGGACACCTATTAGCAAAAGTATGTAGGCATAGGACACACCTCCTTAAAAGGAGAATTATTACAAAAAATGTATAAAAAAAAAAAAAAAATGTATATATATATATAATTGTTATCCATACTTAGAGTAATTTTACCCTTCTATGGGTCAGCTCCACCCCCTCCAGGACCACCTCTTTTTTAGCCCATAAAGGGCGGCTGTCTGCCCACACCAGTGTTCAAAAAAAAAAAAAACCCGCCTCGCGACGGATAAACTGGGTGGGAATCCCGGGCTGACATTCGGAGGATCCAGGAAACGAAAATTACGGTAAGGATGGATAACAATTTTCCTTATTCCTGGACCTCCCCATGTCAGCCTACTATGGGATGTACCAAGCAATATTAAGAAGGGAGGGAAGAAAAAAAAATAAAAAATAAAAAATAAGCCAAACCCTCAATGCAACTCAAATTTTTAATGGGCAACAGCCGCTGTAATAACCAGAGCCAAATGTTTCCTCAGGCGGACAAGCCAAATTAAGCCTGTAATGCCTAATAAAAAGGTGTTGGACGCGTTCCAGCTAACTGCTCTGCAAACTACCTCAGGGGCGATCTTCACGTATGCTGCCCAGGATGCTGCCCTCGTCGAATGTGCTTTGATCTCTGAAGGAGGAGGAAGGCCCAGCGTTTTGTATGCAGTATGTATGGTCTTGACAAATCAGGAGGACACACCTCTGGATGTTGCTGGCATACCCTTTTTAGGACGCATTGGGAAAACCTACAGCTGATCATGTTTTCAAAAGCTTTTAGTCCATTTCAGGTAGGTTGAAACCGCAGAGACCAGGTCTAACCTACTCTACTCATCAGCTGCATCCGCCGGAAAGGCTGGGAGAATGACCTCCCAGTTCATACGAAATTATGTGGCCACCTTACGTAGAAAGCTCGGTTTCGGCCTAAGGACTATCTTGTCTGGGAGCACCAAACAATATGGTTCTTTAGATGAGAAGGCGCACAACTCGGAGACTCTTCTGGCTGAGGCAACTCCAGAAACTTTGCAGAAACTCCAAAATGTTAGCTACTGAAGGAGATCCAAGGTCCCAACCCCTTTCTGTAGTATTCCAGATCCGGTGATAGGTTACATTCGTGGACCTCTTACAGGCCTGTAATAATGTCTCCACTACACCGCCCGAGAGACCCAAGCCAGTTAAAGCCCCCCTCTCACTTCTAAGTCATTAATTTCATCCTCCTGTGGTTCGGGTGTCAGGCCCCACTCCGCAGAAGGAGATTTTGACAAGGAGGCAGTGGGATTGGTGAGCCCAACTTTATCGTCCAAGCCAGAGGGAACCACGGCTCCCTGAGCCAGTAAAGGTAGGACTACTGTGACCCTTTCTCGCTGAATCTTTAGCAGGATTTTGAGAGCCAATGGAAGCGGCGGGAACACATACACCAAGGGGAAGTTCCAAGACCTGGACAGAGCACCCTGACCCAACGCCTGTGGATGCCAGGTCCGGGAGAAGAAGCAAGGCAGTTGACAATTCTCCTCCAATGCCATAAGATCTATCAAAGGCATCCCCTAGACCCTGAAGATCTTGCGTAGGTACTTGGGGTTGAGGCCCCATTTGTTGTGATCCCCAAAGCCTCGACTCCAGCGATCTGCTAAAACATTCCCAGGCCCTGGGAGATAAGATGCTGTAAGAGAGCCAAGATTCTTCTCTGTGCATAGGAAGATTGACATGCCACCTGAAGGAGAGGGCGACTTCTTGTGCCCCCTTGATGAGACACATAAGCCACCGTAGTTTTGTTGGCCAAAAGAATCTTGACAGCTCGACCTTGCAACATAGGTTGGAACGCTAAGAGAGCGCGTCTGACAGCATCCAATCCCAGGAAATTTGAACTCTTCGCCCCACAAAGGTTTCATTGGCCTTGAACCTGCTGTCCCAGGCAGTGTGCCCCACAGCCTGCCAGACTGGCATTGGTCGTCACCACTATTGATTCTGAGGCCTTCAACAGAACTCCGGGGGAAAGATTGCGAACTACTGACCACCAAACCAGGGACCAGATTATCGGAATTGGCAGATAGATTTTCTGGAACAAGGAGTGATGATCCCACTGAAGAAGAAACTTGCATTGAAACCTCCTGCGCCACCTGACCCATGGGACTACTGGAACTGTGGCTGATAGAACCCCCAGATACTGCATGCATTCCTTCACCATCATAGAAGGCCTGGCCATCACTGCTTTTGTCTGAGACTGGATCATCTGGAGCTCATTTGACGGACCCAGAAGTAGCATGTAGTTTAGATAATGGAATATTTGCACTACCTTGACCCTGAGAGTTGCGACGACAGCAGACAGTAGCTTTGAAAACATTCTCGGAGTCATGCAGAGACCGAATGGGAGACATTAAAATTAAAAATGAGAGCCTTCTATGGAAAACCGAGAAAGTGATGGGGAGATGCGTCTATAAAAAACATGGGGATACGCATCCGCCAGATCGATAGAAACCATCCAGTCTCCTGACTCCACAATCGAAATTATCGTTTCCAATGACTCCATTTTGAATGGTGGAACCTTCATGTAAGAATACAGGACTTTGAGGTCAAAAACTGGTCCGAAACCCCCTGAAGCCTCTGGGACCAAAAACAGAGGGGAACATACTCTTTGACCCAATTCGTGCCTTGGAACCAGAAGGATGGCCCTTGCTGCCAACAGCTCCCCTATATATCCTTGTAAACATTGCCACCTTTCCAAATCGGGAGAAAGTCCAGTTTCTACGAACAAGGTCTGAGGGGGCCTTGTTCTGAACTCGAGACGATAACGTGATCGAATGACGGCTACAATCCAGGCATCCTGTAATTTGTCCGCCCAAACCCCCCGAATTGGGCTAGTCTTGCTCCTACTTGAGACGGTTAAGCGGAGACACCTTCAGAAGGACTTATTTGAAGCCTTAGGAGCTTTGGTGGCCCTGGGCTTGGAAGGTTTCTGGAAGGTTGAACCAGCTCCCTTCCACTGTCTGAAAAACTGTCTGTAAGCACTGGCCTCTCTGAATCCTTCTTCGGATCTCTTATTAAAGCGAAAGGGCTGCTGTTGTCTTTTTCGCTTCTGCGGGATTAGGTCAGATCTGCCGCTGGAAACCCGCTGAATTTCTGCTTCTAAGTCTTCCTGAAGAGTAGCTTCCCGTCGAATGGAACCGAAAACAGACTGTGCTTAGAAGCCTTATCTGCCCGACCAATGCTTCAACCATAAGGCTCTGCCGGCTGTGATGGAATGAGCCATTATCTTTGCTGTCATCTTGACCTGGTCGACAGCCACAAACTCTACAGCAGTCTTGAAAACTGCAAAGGAGAAGAACTGCCACTTCCCAGACTTTCATCCAAACATCCATCCACCAGCTCTGCTACCCACACTCTAAGGCTGGATTCACACCCATGCACTCCCAGCGCTCCCTGCATTCCGCAGACCCCCACCACAGAACGTGTTCCTAAGGAGACCATGGTAAATGGACGGTAGTGCAAATCCGCAAAAAGCACCAAAAACGCACAGGTGTGAATCCAGCCCAAGTGCTGCTGCCACAGAAGTGAGTCCTACCGCCGGTCTGCAGACTGCTCCTGTCAAACTATACAACCTTTTTAGGTCTGCGTTTATTCTGTGATCTATAGGATCCCTAAAAGAGAATGAATCCTCCAGCGGAAGCGTAATGTGGCGGGCGAATCTACGTAATGAAGCATCCACCTTAGGCGTAGTGTCCCAAGGGGTACAGCTTCAATACTCTATTATGCACATTGAGCTTCTTCTCAGGCCCCACCCACTCATACTCAATTACTTCTTAAATTTCAGAAATGAATGGGAAGGGAGGTAATGATTTCTTTAAATATTGGTAGTATCGTTGCTGTTTCTTTGGAAGTGACGATTCTTCCTGCCACTTCATCGCATCCTTAACAGCCTTCACGAAGGGGGGAACCAGTGCAAAAATCAAACGTATCCAATTCCGAGACCATTTCAGCCTCAGATGGATCCGAATCGCTATCGACTTCAGCTTTAAAACGCACTGAAAACACATGATCTGAATCTGCAGATGCTGAAGATACAGCAGGATGAGCAGGATTCCTTGAAACACTCTTTAACCCTTCCTTGACTGCGTGCTTAATGTAGGATTTAACCTGGCGTGCTTTCGCAGAATTGTCCTGAGCCACCTCCTTGAAGCAAGATGCACATACCTGCTTTCCTCTGATGACCTCAGTTGAGCAGGCCCAACAGGATCTTTCTTCTGCCTGGGATGGCGATGAAGACCTATCCGAAGAGGAGGGATTTCTTCTGTGTCTGCGCCCGGATTTGCGCTTTCTAGAGGCTTTCTGATGTCTTGACCTCTCTTGGCTCGGGTCCGAGCGACTAAAGTGATGTAAGGGCAAGGGAGATCTGGAATGCTGTGACAACAAGCGTCTATCCAGCTGCATGCAACTCTGCGATTTGTCATATCAAGTCCCCTTTTTACTCCTTTGAGGCCGGAATGCTGATTTGGAACCTCTTTGCGGGCGTTTATCCCGCACTGGGCCCTTCTCTCTGTAAAACACAGAGGATGTGCTCTCTTTAAAAAATAAATAAACAAACTTTTTTTTTTTTAAACCAAAAATAAATTAATTAAATAAATACAATTAAAATAAACTTCTCCATCGGAATCTTCAGTGCTAAGGCAGCTAGGCAGACAGACAAAATTCCCCAGACCTATAAGGTACAGGATAATAAGATAATAAAAAAAAACACTCTAACAGACAAGTAACACAGCAGTAAGCAATGAAAGTCCTGGAAGGAGGCTTACCAGAGCAGAGCAGCAGATTGATCAGCTTAAGGCTGAGATTAACCTAGAGGACAAAACCTGCTGCAAATCAGCAGTGAGCATTCTGGTGTTTGCTAGGCAACCCAAAGAGGAAGCTGCCTCTGACCTCACCTGCTTAACTCTGAGCTTCCTGAAAGGAATACATGTGGAGGCGGTGAAGTCCCAGCGAGCCAAACACTGCCTGAACACACAAAAACATGGAAGGAGAGAGTGCCAGCACCTGCCTAATGAAGGTATATACAGTCATTTATACTGCCAGAGACCTTGCCAGTAATACACAGTCATTTATACTGTACCATACAAGCACCACGGGAAACCACCTCCTTAGGAGATTTACAGCCTATTTGGCAGGTCTTCTATACCGGGAGAGGCTGAACCTGAACAGGATGGATGGTGGATGGAGAAAAGAAAAAAAGAAAAAAAAGAAAGAAAGAATAAAAATAAACTTTAAAAGGCGTCCGGAGCAAGGACGAAAAAAGAACAAAGATGTGGGCAGACAGCTGCCCTTTATGGGCTAAGAAAGAGGTGGTCCTGGGAGGGGTCAGAGGGGGCGGAGCTGACCCATTGTAGGCTGACATGGGGAGGTCCAGGAAATTAATAAATATTATATATATATATATATATATATGTTAAACATATATTCTTTACCAATAATATTCCTTTAGATTGGCTTTGGAAATTTACAAACAAAGCAATTTAGAAATTGGATGAAAGGTTTAGCGCTGGGAAACCCTTTTTGAAAGATAAAAAGTGAATTTTATATACAATTATATAGATCAGAACAAAATGAGAGAGACAAATGAGGAGGAAAGAGCGACCAAGGGACTATGTTACAAATAGAGGGCAGTTGGGACCTATGCGATTTCACTAGACATCTGTGCAGGAAAGTGCACTGATGTCTCTAAAATCGCTCGCAAAGTCGGGCTGAGGCCCCTTTCACACTTGTGTGACTTTTCCTGCGACTTTGGACATCAGAGTCGCATGACAAGTCATACCCCATGATTGTCAATGAGTACCATTCATATCTGTGGGACTTCAAGTCACATCGACTTCAAAGTAGTCCCTGTACTACTTTGGTCCGACTTTGATGCGAGTTGAGGTGCATAGGCCTCAAGTTTACACAGGCATTCCCTGAAATCGCAGCAAAACTGCAGATGCAACATTGCGGGAAAATTGCGTGACTTTCCCTGCGACTCTTACGTTCATAGACCTCAAGATTACACAGGAATTGCTTAAAGTCGCATCAAAATCGTGCAACTTTCAGGTTGCACAAGT
The DNA here is from genome assembly GCA_037952925.1 of Lithobates clamitans. Taxonomy (NCBI): domain Eukaryota; kingdom Metazoa; phylum Chordata; class Amphibia; order Anura; family Ranidae; genus Lithobates; species Lithobates clamitans. Next base: position 366,154 of record JBBGZY010000364.1, read on the forward strand.
ATGAAAGGGGCCTAAGTCACTGTGCTGAGTACTATCTTACCTAGAATATAAAGTAGTCTCACCATCAAACACAAGTAAACGTATTTTCTCAATATAATCGTGCTCAAATGGCTGAAAATCACACAGATGGTATCACCTACTGAAAGCTTGCATTGTCATCAGCAGTATATGCTGAAAAGAGCATAAACGCCTATTAGTCAATGCCACATCGGCATGAGCATGGTTGTTACTATAATATTAATGCCTGAAAAGCAAAACATTATTATATAACATAGTGGTATGCCCTGCTACCTTCAAAGGTTCAAGCCATGAGTTCAAATCCCACTGCCGATATCACCTTCTGAAAACGTGCATTGTACTCAGCAGCATAATTAGCCAATGCTCATTAGTTTGGTTTATTCTATATTTTAACTCTTCAAATGCATGCAATGGTATGTACTTATTCAATAATATTATGATGTGGAATTCCAAAAATCAAGGAAAAAAACATCATAGGGTTCCCCCCCCCCCCCCCAAGCACATACCAGGCCCGGCCTGGTATGTCCTTTAAGCGGAGCCCCATACCAAAATTTTAAAAAATTGACGTGGGCCCCCCAAATCCATACCAGACCCTTATCCGAGCATGCAGCCTGCAGGTCAGGATGGAGGGTGGGGAGAGTGGGGCGGACGAGCAAGCACACCCCTTCTGAACCGTACCAGGCCACATGCCCCAAAGCACCTTGTCCACATGTTGATGGGGACAAGGACCTCTTCCCGACAACCCTGGCCAGTGGTTGTTGGTCTGCGGGTTTATCAGAATCTAAAAGCCTCCTTTAACAAGGGGGCCCCCAGATCCTGCCCCCCTATGTGAATGGGTATGGGGTACATCGTAACCCTACCCGTTAACCAAAAAAAAAGCAGTGAAATGTTAAAAAAAAACAATAGCCGGTTTTTGACAAGTCCTTTATTGTAAAATACAGTGCCTTGCAAAAGTACTCCCTTTGGCTTTTTACCCATTTTGTATACATTACAGCCTTTAGTTCAATGTTTTTTTGTTTTTTAATCTGAGTTATATGCGATGGATCCGAACACAATATTCTAAGTTGGTGAAGTAAAATTTGAAAAATATATACATAAAACTATTTTTCAGAAATAAAAAACTGATAATTGGCATGTGGGTATGTATTCACCCCCTTTACTATGAAGCTCAGAAAAAGCTCTGGTGCAACCAATTACCTTCAGAAGTCACATAATTAGTGAAATGATGTCCACCTGTGTGCAATCTAAGTGTCACATGATCTGTCATTACATATACACACCTTTTTGAAAGGCCCCAGAGGCTGCAACACCTACGCAAGAGGCACCACTAACCAAACACTGCCATAAAGACCAGGGAACTCTCCAAACAAGTAAGGGACAATGTTGTTGAGAACTACAAGTCAGGGTTAGGTTATAAAAAAATATCCAAATCTTTGATGATCCCTAGGAGCACCATCAAATCTATTATAACCAAATGGAAAGAACATGGCACAACAGCAAACCTGTCAAGAGATGGCCGCACACCAAAACTCACGGACCGGGCAAGGAGGGCATTATTCAGAGAGGTAGCACAGAGACCCAAGGTAACCCTGGAGGAGCTGCAGGGTTCCACAGCAGAGACTGGAGTATCTTTACATAGGACGACAATAAGCCGTACGCTCCATAGAGTTGGGCTTTAAAGGCAGAGTGGTCAGAAGAAAGCCATTACTTTCAGCAAAAAACAAAATGGCATGTTTTGAGTTTGCAAAAAGGCATGTGGGAGACTCCCAAAATGTATGGAGGAAAAATGCTCTGGTCTGATGAGACTAAAATTGAACTTTTTGGCCATCAAAGAAAACGTTATGTCTGGCGCAAACCCATCACATCACCCAAAGAACACTATCCCCATGTTTTACAGCAGTCGGGACTAGGAAACTGGTCAGAGTTGAGGGAAAGATGGATGGTGCTAAATACAGGGATATTCTTGAGCAAAACCTGTACCAATCTGTGTGTGATTTGAAGCTAGGACGGCGGTTCACCTTTCAGCAGGACAATGACCCCAAACACACTGCTAAAGCAACAGTTGAGTGGATTAAGTGGAAACATGTAAATGTGTTGGAATGGCCTAATCAAAGCCCAGACCCCAATAGAAAATCTGTGGTCAGACTTAAAGATTGCTGTTCACAAGTGCAAACCATCCAACTTGAAGGAGCTGAAGCAGTTTTGCAAGGAGGAATGGGCAAAAATCCCAGTGGTAAAATGTGGCAAGCTCATAGCTGCAAAAGGTGGCTCTACAAAGTATTGACTTTAGGGGGGTGAATAGTTATGCACATTGACCTTTTCTGTTATTTTGTCCTATTTGTTGTTTGCTTCACAATAAAAAAAAAAAAAAAAACAACATCTTCAAAGTTGTGGGCAAGTTCTGTAAATGAAATGATGCAAATCCTCAAACAATCCATCTTAATTCCAGGTTGTGAGGCAACAAAACACGAAAAATGCCAAGGGGGTGAATACTTTTGCAAGGCACTGTAGCTCCGAGCCGTCTTCTTCCCTGAGCCGTTTGCTCCCGATGCTGTCTCTCCCTCTTCCATCATCTCCCCGAGCTGTCTTCTCCCAGAGCCGTCTCTCCTGCCACTGCTGTCTTCTCCATCTGCTGTGTGTGTTCTTCCGCACCGCTGGTTACCCACTAAAAAAAAAAAACAGCTCGTCTTCTGTGGCGGTCTTCCTCTGCTGTGTTATCACCCGCTGTGTGGCGTATCTTACATAGCCATGGGGCAGGCTCTCCAAGTGACGCCATTGGATGGCCACAGAAGAAGAGCAGCTTTCTTTATTAGCGGGTAACCGGCAGCGCAGAAGAACACAGCAGCAGAAGAAGACGGCAGCGGCAGGAGAGACGCTCTGGGAGAAGACAGCTAGGGGAGCAGAAACATCAAACACTAGTAAATGTATTTTCTATGTATGATTGTGCTACGCCCAATAAGCTAGTTGTCAGCACTTCTACCTTGAAAAACTCAGGCTTTGAAGGATTCATGGGTTCAAATCCCACAGAGAGATACTAAAAGATTGAATTGGTGAAAAAAAGGTCGAATGACTATTAGCCAATTAGCCAAAGCAGCATATGCTAAAAATAGGCGAATGCCAATTAGCCAATGCACTTTAAAGCATTTGGCTGATTCTATTATATTAACTCTTCAAATGCATGCAATGGTAAAAGTATTCAATAATATCAGGATATGGAATTCCAAACACCACACACTAGCTAACGGGCAATTTACATTTCATTGTTTGTTTATTTTAATTCACTTGTGCACTGAAAAAATAAACACAGCTGGTGGATGATAGGTTGGCTGGAATTTGAACTTATACCATGAGTGTTGTGGAGACATCTGAGCAGACCACCAAGCCATTGTGTTAGGTACGCTGAGACCTGCATAATAGTGTAGTATGATTAAAGAATGAACATAAATAATTACCGCTTTATAGTCACCTAAGTTTAAAAAAAAAAAAAAAAAAAACATGAAAAAAAACAACATACAACAAATAGTTACCTAAATGTTCAATACATGTAACTTTACAGGATAGCAGACATTACTCTGTAATAATCATTCATAACTGCATTTGTTAGCAAAAGAAGGAAAAAAAATAGGAATACTAATTGCAATATACATCAATAGATGCACACGAGGTAGAGCACATCTCACATAAAAATGTTTCTTTCACATACATGGATCATGGTTGCAGTGCAGTGCTATATAATAACTTAGTGGAAATTGGCATTGACATATACGCAGAATCACTAATTAGCGCAGATTTACAAATTTACCAACGTATGTTCGCCGCTAATAGCGCTTTTTCACCTGAAATCTTAATTGCCTAAAATGGGCGCTATCATATGCAATAGTGCCCAGTACTTCCTGGCGCTATAGTAAATGACCCCCAAGAGGGTTAAAGGACCTCAGTTATGAGGAACAACTACAAACATTAAGCTTAATCTTCCTGGAAAGCAGACAGTTAAGAGGGGATATAATCGCAATATACAAATCTTTAACCACTTGCCGACCAGCCACTGCAGCCACTGTTATTATACTGCCGCAGGTCGGCACAAACCCGCGAACCGTCATAGCTATAAGTCGGCTCACAGGATCGGGATAACAGGCGCGCGCCAGCTGCACTGCGGGGGTGCCGATGCTAGCGATGACCGCTGGCCAGGGACGTGTGTGTGTAAACACACAAATCTCTGTTCTCTGAGGAGTGTCATAGATTGTGTGTTCCTAATAGCTAGGAACCATGATCCGTCACTTCCTCTAGGTCAGTCACCTCCCCCTTCAGTTAGAAACACACTGGGGGAACACAGTTAACCCCTTGATCGCCCCCTTGTGTTAACCCCTTCCCTGCCAGTGACAGTTTTACAGTAATCAGTGCATTTTTATAGCACTAATCGCTGTATAAATGCCAATGGTCCCAAAAATGTGTCCAAAGTGTCCGATGTGTCCGCCATAATGTCGCAGTCACGATAAAAATCACAGATCGCCGCCATTACTAGTAAAAAAATAAATAAATAAATAAAAATGCTATAAATATATCCCCTATTTTGTAGACACGCTTATTGCGATTTTTTTAAACAAAAAATATGTAGAAGAATACATATCGGCCTAAACAGAGAAAAAATTAGCTTTTTTTAAAAAAAAAAAAAATGGGGATGTTTATTATAGCAAAAAGTACAAAATATTGTGGGTTTTTTTTCAAAATTGTCGCTCTTTTTTGTTTATAGCGCAAAAAATAAAAAACGCAGAGGTGATCAAATACCATCAAAAGAATGCTCTATTTGTGGGGGAAAAAGGACATCAATTTTGTTTGGGTGCAGTGTCACACTCTGATGAAAGTATTAAACAAAAAAAAAAAATTGTAAAAAATAATGTTAAAGAAAATATTGAATTAAACATTATTTAAAATGTATTTTTTTAACATGCTGTCACCAGTCAGTATCCCTGATCACTGCCACACCAGTCATATCATGATGCTGTACTGCACTGGTGACGGTATGTAACAAAAACGTTAAAAATAAAAAAAAACGTATTTCATTTCATCATTTTCCAAAAATTGTGACAATCAGTACATCAGGATTGATCAATTTATAAATATTTATATACCATAGTTTGTAGACACTATAAAACTTTCCTACAGTCTAAAAAATATATACTTATTGTGATTTTTTTTTTTTACCAAAGACATGTAGCAGAATACATTTTGGCCTAAATTTATGAATACATTTGATTATTTTTATTGGATATATTTTATAACAGAAAATAGAAAACATTCTGTTTTTTTTTTTTTTTTTTTTTATTTCAAGATTTTCAGTCTTTTTTCGTTTATATAATAAAAAATAAGAAACCCAGTGGTGATCAAATACCACCAAAAAAGAAAGCACTATTTGTGTGAAAAAAATGATAAAAATGTCATTTGTATACAGCGTTGCATGACCGTGCAATTGCCAGTTAAAGTAGCACAGTGCCAAATAGCAAAAAATGGCCTGGTCATGAAGGGGGTAAAATCTTCCAGAGCTTAAAGTTATATTAAAGCTTAGGTTTTTTCTTGTTTGTATTTTTTTTAAATAACAAACCCCAATCCTCTTCTCGGGTCCCCTGCTGACACTTCTGGCCCTTCCTTCCTGCCAAGTGCCCCCAGAGCAAGCAGCTGAGGCTCTCGTGCACATCGGTAAATTCGACCACATGTATGCTCCATCGGACAATTGTTGTCGGACTTTCTGCCAACAAATGGCTAGCAGGTTTTCAAATTTTCCACGAACAAATGTGTGTTGTCGGATTTTCTGAGCGTGTGTACACAAGTCCGTCGGACAAAAGTCCAAAGTACAAACACGCATGCTCGGAAGCAAGACGAGCCAGAAGCGGTCGTTCTTGTAAACTAGCGTTCGTAATGGAGAATTAACATTCGTGACGTGGCAAATTATGAAATCTACAAATGCAGCGCACAATTCTCTTCTTCTTTAATGGGATAATAATGAAGCTGCTTTGCTGGTGATACTGATGGAGTTTTTGCAAACAAATTTTCAAAGGCTTTTATTTTCTAGTGATATCAAGATTATTATTATGCTTTTTTTTTTTTTTTTTTGGGCAAGTTACCACAACACCATTATCCTGTAGTTTTTAAGATCAAAGCTACAACCATGTTGGTGTCCCTTGTTAATTTTACATTGCATTTTTTAAAAATGTAACTGCCTACTCCCAAACTGTCATTTGAAGTAAAACACATAGCCAAGTATTATTCTCCACAATTTTTTTTTATTGTGCATTAAAAAAAAAAAAAATTATGCCGCATACACACGACGGACTTTCGACGGAGTTACGACTGACTTTCGAACGACCGGACTTGCCCACACACGAACGGACTAAAGTATGTTCGAAAGTCCGTTTGTTTGAACGTGATGACGTACGAAGGGACTAGAATAAGGAAGTTCATAGCCAGTAGCCAATAGCTGCCCTTGCGTCCTTTTTTATCCGTCGGACGGACTAGCATACAGACAAAAGAATTTTTCGACCGGACTCAGGTCCGTCGGAAAGATTTGAAACATGTTTCAAATCTAAAGATCATCTGATTTTTGACAGAAAAAGTCAGCTGAAGGTCCAATGAAGCCCACACACGGTCAGATTGTCCGACGAATTCGTTCCGTCGGACCAGTCCGGTCGAAAAGTCTGGACGCGTGTACACAGCTTTAGACATGCTATCTGCCAACAGAACTTAACCAAAAAGTGCATTCTGTGCATCCAAAAATATAGAAAATATACCAAATCAAATCATTATTCAACCAAAAAAATAATGTCAAAGCAATAACTTCAAGGCCAATAATAAATAACACTTTATCTCCTCCGATTCCACAACATGTCTGGTTGACTAACGGCCGTTCAGGAACAAACTGAAAAGCACGGGAAAAAAAGGGGCCAAATGAAAAGCGCTAAATGAAAAACGCGAAAAGAAATGCACGAATCAACACTCACCAAACTTCTACTAACATGAAATTACTAGAAGGAGCCCAAAGGGTGGCACTAAAGAACTGAAAAACCACATAGTACGTCTAGTACGTCACTACATTCGTAATTGTTGGCCAACAATTGTGTGGCCATGTGTATGCAAGACAAGTTTGGGCCAACGCCCTTCGGACAAAATCCCACGGTTTTGTTGGCCAACAATCCGATTGTGTGTACAAGGCATTAGAATGACAATTGCAGCGTCATGCATTACTGTACCTAAACTAAGTTTTTTATCATTTTGTTCATACAACTGGAGCTTTCTTTTGGTTGTATTTAATCACTAATGGATTTTTTATTATTTGCTAAACAAAGGAAAAAATACTGAACATTTTGAAAACATTTTTTTTTTTTTTTTTAAATTTTGGTTATAAAATTTGGTATAAATAAAATGTAAATTCTTTTATTACGCTTTTTGTTACTTCCTGGGTACCAAGATAGTCCAATTTTTTTCCTTGCCGGGGTGCGTAACAGGGTTAGCCCCTAGCTTTTCTAAATATTGCTATCACTAGGATGATGGTATCTTGTAGCACCATAGTTATTTAAAGGCACACACTTTACTCTTAGCATCACAGAAGAGGTTGTGATAAAGTGTGTTTACCACTCTGGACCACACCTCCCTTATTACAATACCACCTTTCACCCACTTTCTATACAATCTGATTGTACAATCTCCTTTAGATTTCCCATTAGCTATGCAGTACAAGGGCCTGCCTGATTTGATACAAACTGAATGGATTGTTCAGGTGTGTCCTCCTATGCCATAGTTCTAGTAAATCTAAAAGGAAATTGTACAGATATTGTACAATCAGATTGCATAGTGTATGGCCATCTTTATACAAGTACATTGGAGAGAGTGAACAGAGACACTCAGTTGTCAGACCTCATTCACATCTCCACATCCCAAAAACTTACATTCCTGCATGCGTCTGTTTTGGGTGTTTTGGCTCGTTTTCATGCGTCACACATAGGGCAGCCCATTCACTCAAATAGGCTGCCCTACGCATGACAATCACCCTAGAGAAGCTCCAGAACTTCTTTTGGAGCGGAGCATGGTGCGGTACCGCAGTTTTTGGTGCATTTGCCACACTTGGGGGCCTGTGATGACAACACAAGTACGGTGCACATTTGCAGCCTGTCTGAAACGCATGGCAAAGCGCACATTTTCTGTGCCTCACTGTTCTTGTGTAAATGCACCAATTTCCCTTTCAGGCCACACTCACACCTAGAGTAGTGAGAGCAAATGTTTTTTGGCCAGTTTTTCCAGCGACACACATAGGGCAGCCTGCTGACTTCAATTGGCTGTGCTACACATGGCAAAGTAGCTCATGGGACATTTTGGCGTTGTGCGAGTTGCGCGTTTTTTACTGCATTTGTCACCCGTTCTTTTCATGTGGTAAAAGGTTTGCTTCTCTGTGTGGTGTGACATTAACAATTAATAACACTAAAAAGAGCAATTAGGTAATTTTATGTGTATAAATGTGGCCATAGACTGTAAAATCCCTGTACAATCTCCTTTATAATTACCAAGATTATATAATAGGAGGACATAACATCTATCCAATCACTCTATATCCAATCAGGCAGGCCGTTGCACTACATCAGGTGTCTCCTGTGGGCTGCATGTGGCCCGGGGGGAGTTTAGCATGCAGCCTGTGCCTGTCTGACGGGACCCTGAGAAGGCCAGGCAAATGCCAGGGGTGTTGTGATAGCTTAGATAATGGATGAAGGTGTGCTAATGCGGTCAGCTGGTAAACTCCTTCCTGTGTCTTACTGGTTTCTCTGTCTCTGTCTGTATACCAAGACGTCTCAAACTTTTTGGGAAATATAGCAAGGGCTAACGTAAGGACTTGTTCTCAAAATAAAAGAAAGCTTGTATTTTTCTGCAACCGAGGGACATAGGGGAGCTTGTTTAAAAAAAATAAAAAAAAATAAAAAGGTGAACTTATGCCGTAACTCCGAAGGACTTTTTGACTGACTTCCGACGCAACGGACTTGCCTACACACGATCACACCAAAGTCCGACTGATTCGAACGTGATGATGTACGACCGGACTAGAATAAGGAAGTTTATAGCCAGTAGCCAAATGCTGCCCTTGCGTTGTTGTTCGTCCGTCGGACTAGCATACAGACGAACGGATTTTTCGACCGGACTCGAGTTCGTCAGAAAGATTTGAAACATGTTCTATTTCTAAAGTATGTCTGATTTTTCGACAGCAAAGGTCTGATGAAGCCCACACACGTTCGAATTGTCTGGCGGATTCCTTCAGTCGGACCTTTGCTGTCGAAAAGTCCGGTCGTGTGTACACGGCATTAGTCTTTAATGCAAAGAAATGATCTGGAGGAAAATTAATATACAAATTGAAGAACAGAATATTATTCTCAATTCTACTATTACAAGTAGTAGGAGTTGGTATATAAATGAAAACTGACAAGCTCAAGAGCCTAAAAAGGGGCAGGCTGCGGAGGGAAGGGGTTGTAAAATCAGCACAGTTAAGCCATTATATAAACAAGGGTATAAAATCCTTGATGGAAAATGGCAAGCTGTTCAGTAATCTGATATGATAGCTGAACTGTGCACTTTCTATTAGCCAGTCTGAAAGAAGGTTGCCTTTTGCCTACTGGGTACAGCCTGTAGATACAGGAACATTGATTCTCCTTCTATACACTCCATACATAAACTCATGCAGCTGAAATTCAGGGCAATAGCAGTATTCAGAAATGCAATCGTTTTAATCATAATGACATGGCTGGTTAGTGTGAATCATACACCCAAACATTTCTTGCAGCCTGTGACGGATTTATAAAACCAAAAACTTATTTCATGTAAACGTAAACAATAGAAACCAAGGAAAATAAACTATTATGTATAGTCTACTGCTGAAAATTCATGACAATTCATTAACTTGCATCTGTACCCAGACTATGTAGTTTAAAGTACTTATATATTCTTAACAATCAGTAAAAGAGCTTTAAGTTTCGGTTCACATATATTCGACCAGGAATCACACTGCATTCCTGTTCAAATCATATGTGATTCATTGCAGTGCAATTTGAGCCTATTAATTTTGTATGGTTTAAATCACCCCGCCCCCGCACGTAAAAGTGCATGCACTTTTTTTGCTGCACTGGAATCGGATTGCATGGGTGGCGCAGGGTTTTTTGGCTAGGCGGTGGGGTTGTGTGGCGGGGGGTAAGCTCACTTGCTGGTTGCTGCCTGGCTTACCAGTGCCCATTAATGCTGACCACTAAACTCACCTACCTGACATACACACACTGACCTACCTGACATACACACACTGACCTACCTACACTGACCTACCTGACATACCTACCTGACATACACTGACCTACCTGACATACACTGACCTAACCGACATACACACACCTACCTGACATACACTGACCTAACTGACATACACACACTGACTTACTTGACATACACTGACCTACCTACCTGACATACACTGACCTACCTACCTGACCAGACTTCATGTGTCCTATAGCAGCAGCTCAGCCGTGGTGTGCGAGGCAGCCAAAGGAGAGGAGGAGAGCCACCTGCCCGAGCGCCGATCGATGTGGCATGGCGTGGCGGCCGCATTGTAATTCCCACCTTCTGGAGAATGCAGCGCCTATGATGGACGCCACACGTCCCACCATTGGACCAGTGGGACGTTCATCATAGGCGCTGCAGGCTCCAGAAGACGGGGCCTGTTATGTGACTCGGCCGCATTCGTAATTAGATCATCCCCGCTCGACGGCGGGCGGCGGCGCTCTGGGCTAATAATAGAACAGTGCCCACCCGAGACCTGGGCTTTTTGGGGAACCACTCGGGGCTTCAGCCACTGTCAGCCCCCCTGCCGACGCCACTGATGGAGTGCGACTGATGTGGTACGGGAAACGCACAGGAATCGCTGTGAATCACGCACCACATCAGTGTGAACCAGGACTTACTGTGAAGTAATTAATTCTCTAAAATCCACTAGCTACCTGTTTACATTAAAGAGCTGGTAAGCTGCCAAGATCCTGTTACAATACAAAGTGATGGGCAGAAAGCTAAGATTTTAGTGATTCTGTTGTAATTGTTAAAGAATTTTTTAACAATACCTATAGTTACACGGATAAGTAAGGGGTTGTTTTAAAACAGTTTTTTTAAAGACCCTTTTATTATTTTTTTCAAGTAAAACTATTCTTTAACACATTTTGTCATACATTAGAAACATTTTAAGGGAGTTTGTTAAAGCACCATCAACAAAATCCACAAACCATATGTGCTGAGAAAAAAAAAACGTTGCCACGTCTGACTTCTTCAGAAAAAGCTGGGTACCTGGCTGTTTTGTTGATCAAATGGCTTTACTACTTCCCCAGTCTCTAACAATGCAAATAAGGAATTCACTCTAAACACACTGGCTGCATGCTTATTCCAGGTTAACCAAGCAAGTATTTTCATAAGAAAATCAGCAGTAGCAACCTCAAATTTTTCTTTCAGATCGTGTTTCCATAAACAGCAATATATTAGAAGATGCTTACAGTTCAGTTATGGAATGCACAAACATAAGGCAAAAAGAGGCTCATATTACTTACATATTCAGCTGTATCATCCATTTCCCACTGAGTATGGATAGGCAGGTAGAGAAAGAAAGAATATTAAGAATTGCAAAATAAGATTGACGGTGATGACCAGCTCTACTGGAAATCAAAACAGAAGGTCTCACAATAATTGAAAGTGTGTATAGGATAGAAATATTCTCTTTCCCCATTGCAAGAAATCAGATTCTTCCTTTCATAGGTTTCTATCAAAATAGGATAGAAAGGAGAATCCAATATATTTTGCACTTTGTATACTGTACTTTTCCAGAGTGCAATCATCCCTGTAAACATACACAGGATTTTTTCTGCCTCACTTGACATTTTTTACTTTCTCAAATTATATTTCTAATGCATTTTTTCAAAAAGGTATTGCAAGTGGTATAAGTTACTGTAATTTGCATACAGCCCTTGGCTATAGAAAGAGTTAAAGTAAACCAGTCAAACAATTTAAACATGTCCAACTAATAATCCAGTCTCGAAATGTCGAAATACAACATGATGCATGCTATATTGTTAACCGGACACCTGCTTCAGTAAAAACCTTTGGTTTCGAATCACTTTGTTACTAAGAGCCCTGACTTTCCAGATCCCTGTGCATCTAAGATCATTTCAACAGACAGTGTACAGTATGTCTGGGGGATAAAATCAGTACACCTATGCAATAAATGAACATTTATAATTTGATCCTATCAAAATGCTGCTAGTACTTCTGGCACAAAGTCATTTGGAGTGATGAGACCAAAATTGAGCCTTTTGGCTACAACCATAAACACTACATTTGGAGAGGAGTCAACAAGGCCTATGATGAAAGGTACACCATTCCTACTGTGAAACACGGAGGTGGATCGCTGATGTTTTGGGGATGTGTTAGCTACAAAGGCACAGGAAATTTGGTCAAAATTGATGTTTAAGTTCCTCCTTCATCAGCAGCCCTGCTCTGTCTTCTCCTCTCCGCTCTCCCCCCTCCCCTCCCTCTGCCTGCTCGTGTCAGTGGCAGCCCCCCCCCCCACCCCTGCTGCTCTCATATCTAATATAAAATCCTCCCATCCCCTCTGTAATATAATAACAAGTGTCCCTGTGTCTGTGTTATATAAAAAAAATGCTGATCTGTACCTACATCAGAGCAGCTCCCGGCGCTCACGTGACTCCTCGGCTCTCTCTCTCCTCGCTTCCCCTCCTCCTCAGCTGATGTCATCGGGAGTGCTCAGCCCCCGCCCGCTGGAGCTGTCAGCCAGGCAGAGGAGAGAGCCGAGGAGCCGCTGTGATATAGGTACAGATCGGCATATTTTGTTATATAACACAGGCACAGGAACACTTATTGTTAACTTACAGAGGGGGTGGGATGATTTAATATCAGTGGCTTAACAACCACTTTAAGAGCTGACAGCATTTCTGGAAGGAATAAACAGTCATTTTTTGTACTATAGTATTTTTAATGGGATATACCATGAACAATGGTGCATGTATAGCAGTGTGCAATATTATTGATCAGAGTAATGGCTGGTGTGCATAACTAAGTCAGGAAAATCCAGTCCCTGGAAAAAAACTGAAATGAAATAGAGAGATACACAGAGGAGGTGCTTTTGACTAATAAAAGTGATTTAAGCATATTGAAGTACCCACTTTAAGGCAGAACTTTTACTTTTAAACACTTAAGAAGGCCAACAGGTTTAATTTAATTGAGCTGTGGGTGTTTCCAAATTACACCTATAGCAGCTATTTTTCACTTATGTGCCGTTGATCTACAACCGTCAAAAGCTATATGCAAGAATGTACTGTGCATTTTTTTTACCAAATTACCTGAGAATCAGTCAGCATAACATCCCTTATAAAGGGAAGCCCTTTAGCCTCTCCATTTTCAATTTTAACATAGTGAACTTGATAGCCTCGAATTTGGCCATGTTGACGGTTTTGGACAGGAGAACGCCAAAATACTTTAATGGCGGTCGAGTTTAATACTTCCACCTCAACTTTTCTTGGTGGAGCACTGGGCACTGAAGAAAAATGAAAAAAATTCAAATCATTTTTTTTTTGAATAGCGTTTCCTCCACTAGAACAAGAATATTTCTGAACTATGGAACAAAAAAGCTAGGTCATAGGCTATGTATACATAGATGAAGACTTTTTTTCTTTTTTTTTGGATAGAGTGACTAAAGACTAAAGATCTTTGATGGGCCTTACTACTATCTTGGCATTCATTACGGAGATTTCCCCTCACTTTCCCAGTGACATCAGTTTCACCAGAGAGGATGAAATAAATATTTATTAAAGTAGTAAATGAGAGGAAAGCTCTCTAATGGAGCACTGGATAGAAGTAAAAACGTGACAATGGTTATAAAAATTAAGTTACATTTATTCCGCAGTTCACATCCATTTTACTATAGAGCAGCACAAAACTAAGCTGACACTTCTTTGAATTAAGCAATGCATCATAAGCTGAATCAGGTTTCAATGGAAGGCAAGATACATATGGTTGTCCCAATTTAGACAGGTGTATGCACATTCTTTTTTTGTTATGTCCACAGAGCTATTGCATTTCACCCAAATTATGGGCATGTATTAGGCAAGTAGAAGTTAAACTGCGGGCAAAAAAAACCAAACATATTATGCAGTCTATTAATAGCACTAAGACAGCACTGTTATGCCCTATACACACAACCGGTTTTGCTGTCGGAATAAACTCCAAAGGTTTCTCTGACAGAACTCAGAAGGAATTCCATTCAAGCGGTCTTGCCTACACACGGTCAAACCAAAGTCCGACCAAAGTCCAACCGTCCAGAATGCGGTGATGTACAGCACGTACGACGGGACTAGAAAAAGGAAGTTCAATAGCCAGTAGCCAATAGCTTCCGTCTCGTACTTGCTTCAGAGCATGCGTCGTTTTTGGCCCGTCGGAACAGCATACAGACGAGCGGTTTTCCTGATAGCAATTGGTTCCTTCGGAAATATATAGAACATGTTCTATTTCTAGGTCTGTCAGAATTTTCGAGAAAAAAAATCAGATGAGGCATACACACGATCAGAATATACGATGAAAAGCTTCCGTCTGACTTTTTCTGTCGGACATTCCGCTTGTGTGTACGCGGCTTAACAGGATTATATTAAACGTTGGCCCTGACAGCAGATCCAATACGTTTCTACTTCCTGTAAAAATGACCAAGTTGCCCAGCAAAAGTGGCAGTTACAAAATTAGGACAAATAATATAAAATGGTTGTGATGCTCATAACTGTCAGCTTTTATTCATAGCAAAAGGAAAAAAAAAAGTTGCTGTAACTGTTTAAAAGTTTTTAGGTGGAGCTGACCTTTAATTTATCTTTTATTTTAAAGTCCATTTAAAATTACATATAATTCCACATGGTGACAACACTGCTGCATGGTTTAATGTTCACAAAAAGAACAGCACTGTCACCCAATAAACAGAAAGTGGAAAAAAGCAGATCTACTGGCAGGATCATCAAACAATAAAACTAAGTTACAAAGGGTTCTCAGAAAAACAAAAATGGCTGTATTACAGCTTATTTAAAACGTAGGAACCGAAAATGTTCTATACTGCAGTTTAGTCCATACCCACTTCCGGACCGCTCACTGTATATATACGTCATTTTTTTGAAGATGGATATCTCGGTAACGGCAGCAGCTGCTGCCACAACCGAGATATCCATCTTTACAGTGAGCGATTCTCTACAAGATAATGGTGGTCTCAGCGGCGGGTTCGCCGCGAGATCACCGTTATCGGCGGCGGGAGAGGTGCCACCCCCCCTCCCGCCGCTCTCCCGCACCCTCCGCCGCTTACCGGAGCCGTCGGTAACGGCGGAGGAGATCGGGTCCTGTCAGTGCTTCGGTATAGAGACGAGTGAGGCCAAGATGGCGCCCACCCGTCTCCATACCATGTGACGGCCGGAGCGGCGTCATAACGATGGCTCCGCCCACTCTCTTAAAGGCACAAATTTTTTAAATGTCATTTTTTTGCATTTTAGTCTAAATATGAGATCTGAGGACTTTTTGACCCCAGATCTCATATTTAAGAGGACCTGTCATGCTTTTTTCTATTACAAGGGATGTTTACATTCCTTGTAATAGGAATAAAAGTGATCCAAATTTTTTTTTTTTTTAAAACAGTGAAAAAATAAATAAAATAAAATAAAATAAATAATAATAAAAAAAAAAAAAATTTTTAAAGCGCCCTGTCCCGACGAGCTCGCACGCAGAAGCGAACGCATACGTGAGTAGCGCCCGCATATGAACACGGTAGTCAAACCACACATGTGAGGTATCGCCGCGACCGGTAGAGTGAGAGCAATAATTCTAGCCCTAGACCTCCTCTGTAACGCAAAACATGCAATCTGTAGAATTTTTTAAACGTCGCCTATGGAGATTTTTAAGGGTAAAAGTTTGACGCTATTCCACGAGCGGGCGCAATTTTGAAGCGTGACATGTTGGGTATCAATTTACTTGGCGTAACATTATATTTCACAATATAAAAAAAAATTGGGCTAACTTTACTGTTGTCTTATTTTTTTTTTCAAAAAAAGTGAATTTTTTCCAAAAAAAGTGCGCTTAGAAGACCGCTGCGCAAATACGGTGCAAAAAAAAGTATTGCAATGACCGCTATTGTATTCTCTAGGATGTTAGAAAAAAAACAATATATAATGTTTGGGGGTTCTAAGTAATTTTCTAGCAAAAAAACCTGTTTTAAACTTGTAAACACCTAAAATCCAAAACGAGGCTGGTCTTTAAGTGGTTACCCTTATATGTGGTGGCTGCATTAGGTTTAGGTGCTTCCCCTTTGTTTTCACCTGGTGATCCTGCATATAACACACTTCCTGTCCTAGGGTGGCAACACTCACTCACTGTAATGTTTCTGTGGAGGAACAGTGTTGTCACCCTATGACAGGACTACTGTAGCCCTCAGAAATTAGAACAAGGTAAATAATAAGGGCAGAGAGCA
Source organism: Lithobates clamitans (assembly GCA_037952925.1). Lineage (NCBI taxonomy): Eukaryota > Metazoa > Chordata > Amphibia > Anura > Ranidae > Lithobates > Lithobates clamitans. Next base: position 382,733 of record JBBGZY010000364.1, read on the forward strand.
CAGGAAGTTAACAGTTAAAAAGGTTTCTGACAGGATCAACAGTTCTTTTGTATATCCAAGTATGGCAAACTGCTTTCCAATTGTATTATTAACAGACTAAAATGGAGTTTACATACATTTTAATCCCTCACCGGGGGAGCATTTATTTCCTGTTTTTCACATACATAAAAATGCACTTCATTTTAGAAAGCAGAAGGCATATAGTATAAAAACTTGGATAGCTACAATGTTTTATGTCACACAATATTAGAGCATTAACTGTTATTACCTAGGATTGCACCGATACTGTTTTCTTATCGGCGAGTGGCTATAGCAGCAGTCAGCGATAATCGCAGGGAAAACCCAGCATGCTGGTTGTACCCATGTTGATCGATTGATCAACTTGGTACATTCAGCCTGCCCATACATGGTTTGAATATAAGCCGCTTCCTGATGAGAATCGAACCAGATAGGGCCTGCATTAGAGTTGACCGTGAACACATCAGCACAGTGGTGTAGTGGTTAGCACTTTCACATAGCAGCAAAGGGGTCGCTGGTTCGAATCCCGACCACGACACCATCTGCCTGTAGTTTGCATGTTCTCCCTGTGCCTGCGTGGGTTTCCTCTGGGTATTCCGGTTTCCTCCCACACTCCAAACACATGCTGGTAGGTTAATTGGATCTTGTCCAAATTGGCCCTAGTATATGTGCAAATGTGTGTCCCAAGCGCATCGAGCTCCTACGGGGTAAATGACCGCGCTATATAAAGATGCAACTCAACTCAACAATGGTTCTAGGATTTTCCCCCTTATTCCAGTGTGCATGGTGAAAATCAAAACGTGTTGTGCAATTGTGATTTATATACATGTCTGCCTTAAGTGCGTATGGCTTCAAACTATTTATATATATATATATATATATATATATATATATATATATATATATATATATATATATATATATATTTTTTTTTTTTTTTTTTTCCACATTTTTAAATTTTAGTTACTTTTTACTATCACAAGGGATCTGATAAGCCCCCTGTGTTATAGCACTTTTTGAGTAAAAGGCCCTGTAACTTGGACACCAGGAATCTTTGGAACACTGATGCCTTCCCTGCATGCATTCAAAAGCAAGGTAGAAGTGATCCGGTAGCTATACAGGACGGTGTGGTGTGGGTGCAGCTGAGAAGATACTGGGAAAGCTTAGAATATCTGCGCAAGCTCTGGAAAGTGGTGCGTGCATGCACAGTACGACAGCCTGAAGAGAAGCCGTACAGACTCAGTGGAGATGGTAATAATGGATACTACCCACCAATTTAGGTGAAGCAATAGTTAAACTCTTAGGGGACTCCATGGAGCATCAAAGCACACACAAAGTTTCCACAAATAAAGGACAAAGCCCTGTGTTCCTCTGCAAATCCTCTATAGTAAACTCAAAAGGGTTAGAGCTAGTGACAGCCTGCATCATATGCATGCCATTTTTGGTTTTGCCCACAGTTACAAATTAAACAAGACAAACATTTGCCTATTATAATAAAGTACTTGTGCCTTTTCACTAAAACTACATTAGTTTAATTCTAAAAAACAGAAACAATTAAAGAATGAAATTACCATCTTCATCGGTGCGAACAACAACGGGCGAGCTCTCTGGGCCAGGTCCTACTGCAGTATGTGCGACAACGGTGATACGATACTCAGTCCATTTCTCTAATGCTTCCAGAAGGATTTCAGTGGTCTCAGATGGAATGTCCTTCACTTCTTTTACTTCTGGGTCCTCAGAGTCCAAAGCACCATAGCGCACACTGTATCCAGCAAGAATGCCATTATGGCTTTCTGGTGGGGGTGGCTGCCAACTTACCAGTATTGTGGTAGACTTTGTGCTGACACACTTTACATCTTGAGGGGGGGCAGATGGTTCTATGAGAGGACAATTAAGGGCAGGAGGGATAGGGCAAGTAGAGAAACAAAAGATGGGAAAGATAAAATAAAAAAGAAAAAAGGAATACAACTCAAAAAAAAAAAAAAAAAATTAAGAACGTGAACTGTTAGAAAGTAATACTTGTGTAAACAGAAAAAAAAAGTTCAAAATAAAATATGAATACAGGCAAATTATATGGGGTAGGTTCTATTCACTAGGCAATTTGTCTCTTGAGGTTCCCTAAATGTTATATGGAAATGTAATTGTCTAAATCTTCACTTACTAAATGTTATATGAAAATGTAATTTATTGTCTAAAACTTATTACCTATATAAAAGCTGTAATAATGCATTTACCTTCTGCAGTTAATTGATTTTTAAGTGGGAAACTGGCCATGTTTTAGGAGCATTTGATCACAAAAATAAAAAATTTGTTTAGCTCCTTATGCGCTGAATTAATATGTTCAATGGGTTTACAGAGTACTTTTCTCTTAGACAGTTCTTCATTTTGTCCCTACTGAATACTACAACAATTTTGAAGTGTCTATAAATGGGACAATTATTGTGTTACTTGTAATGTGCCACTAACTGCTATGTGAACAGGGCAGAGGCACCTCAATATTGAAGAGGCAACAGAGTAAATTACAGTGATTTATTACTGCATACCCCAATGTATGTGGTCATCATGTGACTACCTCTGTAGAGTTCTAAGGTGGATAAGTGGATGTCTATAACAATTCTCACAGGATCTTATCATGTACTGTAGTCTGGGCCCCTTTCTCATTTCTTCCCTCTGTGCTATGGGCTCACAGTAATGCCCCGTACACACGGACGAAAATGTGTGATAGGACCTTGTTGTCGGAAATTCCGACCGTGTGTCGGCTCCATCACACATTTTCCATCGGATTTTCCGACACACAAAGTTTGAGAGCAGGCTATAAAATTTTCCGACAACAAAAACACACTGTCGGAATTTCCGATCGTGTGTACACAAATCTGACGCACAAAGTGCCACGCATGCTCAGAATAAATAAAGAGATGAAAGCTATTGGCTACTGCCCCGTTTATAGTCCCGACACACGTGTTTGACGTCACCGCGTTCAGAATGATCGGATTTTCCGACAACTTTGTGTGACCGTGTGTATGCAAGACAAGTTTGAGACAACATCCGTCGAAAAAAATCCTAGGATTTTGTTGTCGGAATGTCCGATCAATGTCCGACCGTGTGTACGGGGCATAAGTCTTTTACCTTTCATCACTGTTTCCACAGGTGGTGGATGCAGAAAAGAATCATGCTACATCAGGAGGCATGCTGTCCAACTTTTAAAGAGTCTTTTTTCTCAGAAAGCAATTATAAATAACCAAGCCAGTTTCTCAGTGCATGTGTAAACAAGATCTGAGTCTGTGTATTAAACTGTTCTTAGTCATGCTTTGTCCCAACATTTTCTTTATGCATTTCCAAGCTCTTTCCCTCTCGAGAATGAGATTGATGATCTATTTTGTGAATGTTTTCTACATTGCAGCATCGTGTTCCTGTTCTTGCTGTAGTTTAAGCCTTTGTCTGTTAGCCTTGCATTGTTTCATGCCTGTTCCTGTGCTTATTTCATGCTAGTTTTTCATTTGTTATTTGTGTTTGTTATTCGATGTCAAGACTTGTGTTATTGCCCTTCCTCTACACAAAGCTCTCTTTATATTATGTATTAATACATATGTATATTATGCTTCCTTTGCTTACAGTACAATAAACACAATGCTGTGGGGGTTAATTTAACATTAGCAAATATGTTAGAATTAGATTAGATTTAGGGTTATTTGTTAGGGGAACCGTTAAGCATTATGGTAGGGTTAAATTTTAGGAAATACATTTTATGGTGGGGCTTAGTGGACAGTGCTGGTTAGGTTTAGTGTTAGGGGCTCATTTCAAGGGTCATTTCTACGGTTAGGAAATTGCTGTTATTTTAACTTGTTTTTACTGGCAAAAGCCTACCACCAAACAACAGCAAATTGCTGCGGCTGCAAAAGCTGACCAGTGTGTTCTGGTGGGGGAGAATGGGTGCTCCCCAAAGAGGGTGGTCCCCCAGTCAGAACACAACAGCAAAGCGGGGAGATCGCTGTACTAAGATTGCATTATTATTTTTTCGTTCTGCCTAAGCTGATATCTGTTTTGAATGTAGAAGGACTAGTTGATCTATTTTTGCATCCAAGGACTATTGTTACTTTTAGATGGTTGTGGCAAAATCCTAGCTCCTTGTTCCCTTGACAATTTATTTAATTTGATAATTCTCTGAACCTGTCAAAATATGTAATGTCTTGGGAAGTTTGGTAATCAAGCAGGAAAAGGAAAAAAATAATAAAAAAATGAACATGAACGTTCTGAATAAAATAAATCAATAAAATAAACTAAAATTACCAGCATTCAATTTTTCCATCACCTACCTTTTATCATGATAATTTACATTAGACTTTCTGGATATAACTGAAAGCAAGGCAGAGGCCAGATCCTCTTACGTGGCATTGGATAAATGCTTAAACAGAACAAAATTGTATTATGTTCTAATTTTATTTTTGGTTCATTATTGACATGATTAGTAATAACAATGAGAAATTATCAGTAGGTATATATGAAAGATTCTACTATTTTAGATGGTACTACTCCAAACCACTGTAAGTTTATCTGACCTCCTAAATCCTTGCATTAGTGCTTGGTTCAATAGAATGGCAGGGTTCCTTGTCCAACACAAAGCGCAACATTCTCACAGCTACCAAATGGCCTTACCAGCAACATTCACATGAGCACTTAACATGGTACTGAAACTTGTTCAAACCTGGATTTACATGGCAGTTTAAGACAAAGATGAACTTGGCAAATCCTCAGTTCATGAACTTTCTTAAGGCCTGACAGGATGGACTGCAATTGAGAAGCTCTGGGTTCTTTACTCACCTGTTCTGCTTTTTAACAAGCAGGCTGATTTCCATGCTCCAAGAAAGACCCTTACTGAACATTTAACTCCTAAAGTACCACAAGCTGTATTTTGTACTGTAAATTTTGAAAAACTGCAGTATTTTCCTCTATGAAAACACACCAGAGAATTATTCTGTTGATGTTGTAATAAAATGGTACTTAAGAAGTTAAAATTTGGCGTCTTCAGAAAACAAATAAATATACTTTACCTTTAGTTTAATGGATTTTACTTTAAACTTTGATGGTGCTAGGGCCTACAACCTAGCAGATATATTTGGAGTGAAGCTCGGGAACAAACAGAAGTTTCCTGAAAGCACAATGCACAGTAAGCAAGTGTATGTGTGGGAGAGTGTGATGGGGAACATTGGTTTCCTACCCATGCATGTACAGCAAAGCCCCAGTGCAGGAAACAAGAAGATGGTAAACAATAGAGACAATGGACAACAATGGACTGAGCAGGCTTCCCTGAAAATATTAAGGCTGAGAATAAAATCAGAAAAAGCGAGGTAAAATTTAAAATAAAAAAAAACACACTGGTATATATACCAAACCACACCAGAGTTTTTCAGCCAAAACTCAAAGCAAGGCAAAAATACAAGATTCAGACGTAATTCAAAATTACGTTTTTGTAATGGAAAGCTTGAAGTTAATTTAAAAAAAAAAAAACAAAAAAAAAACAAAAAAAAAAAAACTGCTTAAAAATTAGCTTTTCGGTAACACACACAATAGTGTTGCATATGAACCTTTCTTTTTTCCACAAAGCAGTGTTAGTTCTAGGGACCTGAAGCAGAGTGTGGGTACACCACTAGACACATTGATACTTTACAGTTACCTCACATATAAAATTAAGTTACCACTCAAGTAAGAATCAAATTTTTGCATAGCATGTAAAGTATTACAAGTGAAAATGCTAATAACTGAATAAACAATGATGAGTTATGTCCATTCAATAATCAAAAATAAAATGTTCCTCAGAATAATGTATCATACTCTTAATAGCATAACAGTAATGTAAGTGATTTTTTGAGATGGAAAAAAGACAGGACACACACAGACTAGCTGCCACAGCTCATGCAGTGAAGAACTAATATACAGGCAAAAAAATCAGTGAAAAGCTTTAGTAAATTGCGGATAATGGGAAATCTGCTCCCATGGAAACTGCCAGAATCAATCCATTAAACTAAAATAACATGTTTTATACACTTAGAGGCTATTGCTGTTGTTGCATTCGTTAAACTCAATATCTAGCTAACATTGTGTCAGCAACCTGATAAATTCTAAAATCTAAGCCAGCAATAAAGCTGTCAATATTGGTTTTCAATAAGTGTGGCAGCCCTGGTCACTTGTGCTGAAAGAAAGGAACTTTTAATTAGACATTAAAAAAGTTACAGAGCAATATGTTACAAACTAGTCCAAGATGCAAAACAAAACAGTGAGAGGCCTTAACCAGTTATGTAGCATCACTGCATATAGATTAGATAAATATTTTGGAGTTAAAACACCTGCCTGATTATAAAAGGTAGAAAGGGAAAATTCATTAATAACTGTACTATGATGTATGTCCCTAATATGAAATGGGGTAATTCATTTAGTACAGCACTATTATATATGTAATTATATATGTACACACAAAGACTAAATTGAAAAAATAATAATCACTAAACAGAATGGTATGTACACCTAACTAAGTGTACAGATAATAGCTTTCAACACTTTCTTCATTGTAAATTAAATAATTAATGGATTGCTTGCAGATATACTTGTCTGTACCAAATGACTCCTTGGTAATGACTATAACCTGTGTAGACATTTTCTGCCTAGTCCTCATTTGGGACCAGCTGGTCTGTTTATATTCAGTACACCTAGGTAAAAGGCAAGCACCTTAGGCTTTTTCCTAAACGGTGGCTGCTGTGATCATCAAATCTGAACGAGTGGCTGACCCAAACAGTCACATCAGATATTCAGTTAAAGCAGGAGATTTTATCTCCTTCATGGCCAAAAATATTCTGTATCTTATACTAAGCTCTTCCATGCGACAGTGAAATAACTAAGTGCTAATAAAACTAAATCTATAATAAAACCCCCAAAACGAACAAATATTGGTGAAACATCATAAGTCAGCTGCTATACTTAAAAATCCTATAGATACCAAAATATATGAAGATATGGGATCCCTCTAACCCCTCTAAGTCCCATGTGATAAAATGCATAGGGAGATGGACCCAGACACTGTAGGCACTTTGGTGCTGTGTTCACGCTGTGGTCTATGAGCGGGTTGGAGCTGCGCAACCGGCATATTCATTGCTTACAGCTAGAGCTATTCTCATCCACAGCATGATCAACTTTTAATATGTGTCCTCTTTCCATTATACTTTTGTGAGTATAATTTATAATAAATGCTTGGTTATAATTATACTACACTTTGTGAAATTCCTTTTTATCTTGTGATCATCTATTCATCCACCTGTGATTCTGGGGTTACTGTGTGTGCACACAGAGGATCATCACTTCTCGTGGTTTTGTTTGGGCTGTGGTTGACCACTTTCCCTGGAGTTGTTCAAGCTGTGTTTGCCTTTCTTTAACAAGATAGGCACGCATGATTAGGGAGTGCTTTTCCTGTGTGGTGAAAAGAGCACTACAGATTAAAGTGGTTGTAAACCCTTACATATATCAAATGAAGTGACTGGCCACAGGTGATACACAGAGGTGAAACAAATCCTTCCACACAAGTTGTACCTGTTTATCTACAGTAAACTTTTCCCTACATGCAAAATTTACACAGGATCTCTTGGCTCTAAAAAGCAGGGGGCGGAGAGCTGAAGTTGCATCAGTGAAGTTATTGGAGAGAAGAGACACAGCTCACCGGAGTAGAGCTGAGGCTGTCAATCCACTGGAGGTCCCCCCTCACGATTTTTCTCTTGGTGTCAGAAAAACTTGTCAGAAATTATTCATGCTAATATTAGAGGAGAGAAATGAAGCAGCAGACAGAAATTAAACTTAGTGCTCCTAATTGAGAAAATGACACACTATAGTGGGATATGCTTTGTTCATATTTCATGTCTGAGGTTTACAACCACTTTAAGATGGACTTTGTTTCATATGTTCTTTTCAAGAAGCACTGGGTGATACTTTTAAGAAGAAGTTTCAAGTTCTATATACTTATTTTTTTTCCTTTTAATATATATTGGATATAATATGGGATGTTCAGGCACTTATATGAATCTATATTATATTTGGTCTATTTTGTTACCATTTTTATCACTGCAATGTACGTATTGCATCTTATTTCTCACTTAACCTCAGCGCACTAGTTTGGATATATGGTAAATGGTTCAAAAAAATAGATATGTTGTTTAGAGGGCTTGTGTGGAGGGGGGGGCATCCGAGGATAAGTCTGCAGACCCTACAGCTTGCAATGGGTGAGGGGGGCATGGCGGTCCCGCATCCACGTTGCTACTTTCTGGCAGCCCAGTTGCAACATCTGAGAACAGGTAGTGGACCTATGGGTAATAATAACCTTGGTATAATGACTACAGGTGCACCCCACAGACGGGTGTTGGAGACAAACTCGTTTGCATATAGGACTCCCACACTAATGCTAAAAATCTGGAATAGTATTAAAAGTCTGAAAGATATGGAGGGGGTAGTAGGAGGTATGCCTCTTTGGGATAACAAATATCTCCAAGAACTGACAAAGACAGGAAAAATTAAAACATGGGAGGTAAGGGGGATAACTAAATTAGAGCAATTATATAATGGTAATGTGCTGAAATCCTTTGCCTCCCTAAAAGAAGAATTTGGTGTCCCGAAGCAGTCATATTTTAGTTATATCCAAATTAGGCATGCACTACAGGTCCAGTTTGAGGAACAAGGCCCGAGCTGGAGCCAATCACCCATCCCTCAGATGATAGAGAGTTTTGAGGGATCAAGAGGATTAATAGCTGAACTCTATCAACATATCTTCAGAAATAGCAGGGAAGGGCCAAATAAGCTTAGGTGTAGAGGGAAGTGGGAAAGAGACCTGGGGATAATATCGGACGCCCAGTGGAGGGAGGTGTTGAAGGGGGGCCACCAGGTCTCAGTCTCGCCAGCTCAGAAATTTTCGCACCTAATGTTATTGCATAGGGCATACTATACCCCCCAAAAACTGTTTAAATGGGGGAGAAGAGTAGATCCCAAGTGTCCTAGATGCCAAATGAATGGATATTTGTTACATATGGTATGGAAATGTCCTAAACTATCCCGCTATTGGACGGAAGTGATTGAGGATATAAATAGGTTTTTTAATGTGAGTCTTAAACTAGATCCAAAGCTATGTATTCTAGGGGTGTGGGGGAATTTGGGTAATGGGAGAGATGAAATAAAAGCAGTGCGGAGATGCCTATATCAGGCAAGAAAGGGAATAACCAAGAGATGGCAAGCTGAGAAACCCCCTTCGGTAGCTGACTGGCGTAGAGAAGTGTCGGAAACAATAGGGAAAGAAAGGACAGTGTTTGTAAGAGCAGGAAACTTAAGAGAATTTAAAAAAATCTGGAATCCCTGGCTGATGAAGGTGGCCCACCCTACGGAGTAAACAGAGTAAGAAGAAGATAGGGAGGATGTTGTTCTTAAGATAGGAGTAGTAGTAATATGTTTGTTGTTATATATAAGGAAAAGAGTTTGGTACAAGGTATATATAATGGTGCAATAGGGGGGGGGGGAGAAAAGTAGAAATGTACTTTTTATAGTGTGAACTTATACACCACATCGGGTATTAGGAGGTTTTATTACTGTTTGGAAATTTGTATATTGAGTAATGCGATGTACTGTGTTTAACCATGAATAAAAATTATCAAATTTAAAAAACCTCAGCGCAGTACTATATTTAGATGCAGGATCTTCATCTACTTTGATATTTTGTAAATTCAGTTAGGCTTCAAATTATTTTATTAAATATCTTTTCTATTTGGGAGACATAGGAGTTTTTTTGCTTTCTCATCTAATTCTTGTTAGATGAAAACAATCACAGGCTGGAAACATATGTTTAGCTCTCAGCATCTTCACTGTGGTTGTAAGAAGCAGTCTGGACACCACACATACCGTATACTAGTGTGTATATTCATGTGCAGACTTAATTTCATTGGGTACAAAACAATATATTCTCACTGGGTATAAAAACAACATATTTTAAACCTTCTAAAATGGAGAATTTAACACTGGTGTGGGAATCCCCTGCAAATTTGGCTGTGATAATTAAGGGTTACAGGAACAACATCCACATTAATAAAATTAAACAATATAACAAACACAACTGAAAGCCTCATGAAGATCAAGCTTAGTAATGTTTTCACAGTTACCAATTTTCTGACTTGGATCTGGAAATTCCTTTGGCCTTATTTACACTAGTGTCTGGGGGGGGGGGGGGGTAAAACCAAACAGCTAAGCCACAGTTTTAATGCCCCTAACTGCTCCCCTTTTAGCTGTAAAGACAACTAAAGGGTCTATAAATATGCCGTTATACTTTGCATTGAAGCAGCAACTATCCACACTGTCAGGTTCAGCAGGCAGTAGCGAACTGAATGGGAGTGGCCCGCAATTGTGACGTTCAAGGGGTTAAAGCAAGCAGTGAGGATGTGATACAGTGCCTCCTCACTGCCTGTCAAATGTCTTCTGAAGAAAGATCGGAGCACGGATTGCTCTTTAAAGAGCAACACTATTGTAAACTAGTTCTAATATGCAATTCTGTACTGTAACTGATCTGTGAACTGAAAATGAATCATGACTACATACATTTTATTTACAAAATCTGTATGAAGAACGATAACCTGTTGTAATAAAACCACTCCATACTAAAAATATTTAAACTATTTGAAAAAATAACTGCAGATAAAAAAAACAGTAACGTACTGAAAGTGCTTAATATGAATGCAGGTCTTATACAATACAGCACTGACAGTTTTTAACCTAATGGCCACAGTTCTTGTACACAGAGAGTGTTCCATGATTTTCTGCTGGTATAGATGAAAAAAAAATATATACATATACTTACTAGACTGCATGGTCCTCTCTTTAACATCTGATGTCCAAGCACCCTGGCCTTGCTGAGACCGAGCTGCAAGGCGAAACAAATATTCTGTATTTGGTTTTAAACCTTCCACTAAATATGATGTTGTTGGGTCAAAGGTCTTTTTGATCTGTAAAAATATATGTTCATTGATTACAGTTATTTCTTGCACATCAAACAGGAAAAAATGTATTGAACAGACTTAACATTTAAAGCGGAGGTCTGCCCACAACTGCAAAAATTAAAAGCCAGCAGCTGCACATACTGCAGCTGCTGACTTTTAATAATCGGACACTTACCTGTCCTGGAGTCCAGCAATGTCGGCACCGCAGCTGATGTTTCCATCAGCTGTCGGGTGCATGCCGCCTCCATTTCAAGTAAGAGAACCCGACAGTGAAGCCTTACGGCTTCATGCCGGGAACCCTACTGCGCATGCGCGAGGCTCCGCTCTTCTCTCCTACTGGCCCAGCGGCCGGGGAAGGAGGAGCGAGCCCGGACGGTGACGTCAATACCCGCGGCTGAGGCTCCCGGAAGTAGGAACAGGATACCTGTGAAAGACAGGTATCCTGTCCCTCCGAAAGGTGCCAAATGTGGCACCGGAGGGGGGAAGAAGTACAACGAGCGTAAGTTCCACTTTAACTCTTTAGCAAATATTTAACAGCAGTAAACACACTGCTTAAAAAGTTCCATCAGAACTGACTTGCGTAAACATTTTTCTAAACAAGATGACTCATTAGCTTATAGAACAAATACAGTATCTCACAAATGTGAGTACACCCCTCACATTTTTGTAAATATTTTATTATATCTTCATGTGACAACACTGAAGAAATTACACTTTGCTACAATGTAAAGTAGTGAGTGTACAGCTTGTATAACAGTGTAGATTTGCTGTCCCCTCAAAATAACTCAACACACAGCTATAAAAGTTTAAACGGCTGGCAACAAAAGTGAGTACACCTCTAAGTGAAAATGTCCAATTTGGACCCAATTAGCCATTTTCCGTCCCTGGTGTCATGTGACTTGTTAGTGTTACAAGGTCTCAGGTGTGAATGGGGAGCAAGTGTGTTAAATTTGGTGTTATCGCTCTCACTCTCTCATACTAATCACTGGAAGTTCAACATGGCACCTCATGGCAAAGAACTCTCTGAGGATCTGAAAAAAAGAATTGTTGCTCGACATAAAGATGGCCTAGGCTATAAGAAGATTGCCAAGACCCTGAAACTGAGCTACAGCACGGTGGCCAAGGCCATACAGCGGGTTAACAGGACAGGTTCCACTTAAAACAGGCCTTGCCATGGTCGACCAAAGAAGTTGAATGCACGTGCTCAGCGTCATATCCAGAGGTTGTCTTTGGGAAATAGACGATGCGGGAATGTGAGTTTTTGTTAGGTGGCGATGTGAATGAGGCCTCATGACTGAGTGTCTCCATCTACTACCTCCTATGTACTTGTATAAAGATGCCATACACCATGCAATCTGATTGTACAATCTCTGTACAATTTCCTTTAGATTTACCAGAACTATGGAATAGAGGACACACCTGAACAATATATTCAATTTATAGCAAATCAGGCAGGCCCTTGTACTACGTAGCTGATGGGAGATCTAAATGAGATTGTACACTCAGATTGTATAAGAATTGGGTGGAAGATGGTATTGTAATGAGGGAGGTGTGGTCCAGAGTGGTGAACATACCCTATCACGCCCTCTTCTGTGATGCAACAAGGAAGTGATGGCTTCTGGGAGATGACCTAACAGGAAGTGAATGCTGATACAAGCTATAGGAAGATATGTAATTTGAAAATCCATTCAAAGATACCACAAGACTGACAAGATTCTAAACATCATGTGAATGAGGTAAGTGAGAGAAATGCACATTGGGAGGGCTGGGTCAGGAATGGCATTGGAAAACGCTTCTATTTAATATGAAAAGGGAAATTCTGCCCAAAAAGGTGAACTTATCCTTTAAGCTTAACCGCTTCCTGACCAGCTGCCGCAGTTTTACTGTGGTAGAATGGCACGGGTGGGCGAAGCGCCGTTACCTTACGTCGGTCGCATGTGCCCCCTAGGCGGCCGCGACGATCGAAATGGTTTTAGAACTGATCAGTCTCCAGGCCCAGGCCAATGATTTATGGCCTGGACCTTCTGATCGGTCCTGACAAATGAAATCCTCCCCTGCCTGTGTAAGTGTAAACACAGACAGGGGAAGTGATGTCATCTCACCTCGTGGAACTCTTTTCCGTTCCAGAGAGAGGAGAGAGGACAACCAAACGTGAGTTGCACCAACACTACACTGACACAGTACACATTGGCACACATTTCACCCCCCCATCGCCCCCCCCCCCCAGTTAACCCCTTCACAACCTGTCACTGTGTCACCCAGTGCAGTTTTCATATTTTTCTTTGATCACTGTACTGGTGTCATTTGTGACACTAATCAGCATTAGGGTACTTAATAGTAGCCCCAGATAGCTCTAGGGACCCCCCCAAACAAGGTTTAACCCATTGATCACCACCTGTCACCGTATTCGTGTCAAGAGTGACGCTGGTTAGCTAGTTATTTTTTATAGCGTCAGGGCACCCGCCGTATATTACTCAATAAAGGTTTAACTCCCTGATCACCTGGCAGGTGACATCAGTTTTAACGTCAGTCAGGGTCTGCGTCGCCCCAGGCAGTGTCAGATTAGTGCCAGTAGTGCTAACACCCACGCACGCACCATACACCTCCCTTAGTAGTATAGTGTCTGAACGGCTCGATATCTTTGATCTGTTCAGAACTATATTAGCATCCCCAATAGTTCAGGGTTCCCAAAAACGTAGCGTTAGCGGGATCAGCCCTGCTAGCACCTGCGTTTAGCCCCTCCGCCCAGCCCAGCCCACCCAAGTGCAGTATCAATTGATCTCTGTCACTTACAAAACACTAAACAGATAACTGCAGCATTCGCAGAGTCAGGCCTGATCCCTGCGAACGCTAACAGTTTTTTTGGTAGCGTGTGAAGCAGTCGCTGACAGGTGTTTTTTTTTCCTGTGAGTCTCACTAGTGTACCAGTATATTTAAAGGCCAAAATGTCCAATAGAAGGTACACTAGTGAAGAGGCCTACACGTTTCTGAGCCTGACAGATGAGAGTGAAGAGGAAGTCATCCATCTGTCCAATTCTGGCTCGGAATATGAACCACTAGACCGCAGCGGCACCCTGACAGATGGCAGGGACCACTACTCCGTCGTCAGAGCTAAGGTCAGGTGTACCCGACCCTGTTCTTCTTCTGCTGTTGTTGAGGTGCAAGAACTGCAGAACTCTCGTATAGAGCAGAGAGCCAGTACTAGTGCCGCTCATCCTTCTGATGAACTGGCAAGCACCAGCGGGCTAGTACATCCTGGTCGTACATCCAGCACTGCAGTAACACGTGGTGACGTGGCGAGTCCCATAATTGCAGTTCAAGCTGGTGAGGTGGGTAGCACATCTAGTGTCCGCAGCCACCAAGAAGACAAAGACAGGCCCGTCGAGCCCATAGTGCCCTTCCTGCTGCATTTGCCAATCCGATTTGGGAGCCCACCACTTCTGCAACACCCATACTTCCCCCATTCACTGGCCAACCCAGAATTCAGGTGGAAACAGTTGACTTTACGTCACTTGATTTTTATTTGCTGTTTTTCACTGAAGAGCTATATAGATCAATTGTGGGCCAAAGCAATTTGTATGCTGGTCAATTCATTGCCGCTAATCTCCAGTCGACCCTTGCCAGAGATTGGAGACCTATTACGGTCTCCGACTTTAAGACCTTCCTGGGCCTATCCCTCCTCATGGGCATAACTAAAAAAAGTGAGTTGCAGTCATATTGGTCCACTGACCCAATTCACCATATGCCCGTGTTCTCTGCCTCCATGACCAGGGCACGATATGAGCAGATCTTGCGGTTCATGCATTTCAATGACAATGAACTCTGTCGTCCTTGGGGTGACCCTGAATACGATCGGCAATACAAAATTTGGCCCCTCGAAAACCACTTTAACCAGCAGTTTGCAGCCTTGTTTACTCCCAATCAAGTTGTCTGCGTTGATGAGTCCCTGATTACGTTTTCTGGCTGCTTGTCATTCAAACAGTATCTTCCCAGCAAGCGTGCCAGATATGGGGTCAAGATGTATAAGCTCTGTGACAGGGCAACAGGCTATACATATAGTTTTATGGTTTACGAGGGAAGAGATAGTTATGCAGAGCCAGAGAACTGCCCAAACTACACAGGGAGCGCTGGTAAGATTGTGTGGGACTTGGTGTCAGCCTTATTCAGAAAGGGGTCGCACTTGTATGTGCACAATTTATTACACGAGCGTGCCACTTTTTAGTCACTTGTTTGATCATGGAATTGGCGCATGTGGCACTATGCGATCTAATCGCCGGGGCTTACCCCAGCAGCTTGTAGATTGCCGTCTTAGGCTGGGGGAGAGAGCCTGCTTGAAGTGTAATAATTTGCTCGCTGTGAAGTGGAGGGATAATAAAAATGTTTTTGTTCTGTCCTCCCTTCACGCAGACACGATGGATGGTCCAAATTCCTACGGCTACTGGTGTTGTGTAAGGATGAGCCGAACACTCCCCGGTTCGGTCCGCACCAATACATGTCAACAGGCAAAAAATCGGACGAACAAATGAACACTGTTAAAGTCTATGGGACACGAACATGAAAAATCTAAAGTGCTAATTTTAAAGGCTTATATGCAAGTTATTGTCATCAAAAGTGTTTGAGGACCCGGGTCCTGCCCCAGGGGACATGTATCAATGCAAAAATAAAGTTTTAAAAACAGCCGTTTTTCAGGAGCAGTGATTTTAATAATGTAGGGCTGCAACTAACGATTATTTTCATAATTGATTAGTTGGCCGATTATTGTTTCGATTAATCGGTTAATAACCTTAAAAAAAAAAAGTGTGGTGTATAATTTAGTTAATATGTAAAGTTTAAAAAAAAAAAAAGGTAATTTATTCTTAAATATATCTATGCAGTGGTAAATATAAATAACCAACTATATGGTTAGGGAGCAAAATATCTAATCCACTCTGAGAATAACAGACAGAAGAGATGTAATGTATATACTATTAGAGAAGATATGTACTGTATATACTATGAGAGGAGATATATACTGTATATACTATTAGAGGTGATATATACTGTATATACTATTAGAGGAGATATATATATACTGTATATACTATTAGAGGAGATATATACTGTATATACTATTAGAGGAGATATATACTGTATATACTATTAGAGGAGTTATATACTGTATATACTATTATTAGAGGAGATATACTGTATATACTATTAGAGGAGATATACTGTATGAACTATTCGAGGAGAGATATACTGTATATACTATTAGAGGGTAAATCTGGTAAATATCAGACTCAGAGATCAATTTTTTTTATTAAAAACAAACAATGTCTTCCTTAAAAAAAAAAGTCATTTTAAGAGCGTTCGTTTGTTTTTCTAATCGTTAGTGGGGTCAAATCGACGTTCATTTTCAACCACAGTGACAGGAAAATTTGGAAATAATAGAAAACTTCTTGGTCATAGGAATTTTCAGACAGTGTATGTGGTTTTTAATCAGAAATTACATTCATTTTAAAAACAGAATGTTAAAAACAAGTGAACATTTCAAACAAAATTCTTTCATTCAGTGAATGTACAAAGATTTTTCGTCTGAATATTCTCGTCTGAAAATTGATCCGTGTGGCCAGCATAAGGCTCAGTACACACCTATGCAGTTTGCTTTTGATCTGTTTCTGCAGTGCTTTTTGCTATGCATTTTGATTTTTGCGCACATGATTTTGCTGCGATTTGTGTTTTTGCATTTTTTTTTGGCCAATTTGTTGTTGGGCAGATTAAAGAACACAAATTGCTGCAAAAACACATTACATGCTTTTCTGCAGATTCTCCATTGAAGTATATTGTTCCATATTAAACCATATAAATGAACTGTAGTGCGTTTCTGCAAAAAACATAGATGAGAACCAGGTCTAAGACGTTTAGTAACATAATGGAGTTAAACTAAAATTAGCCCTTTATAGTACAAAAAAATACAAATAATCACTACTGTAAGGGGTTCATTTTTTACTGTAAAACTGTGAAAGTAATATTTACAGTAGTGATTATTTGCTCTTTTTGTACTATAAAGAGCTCATTTTATTTTTTTTTAACCCCATTATGTTACTGGCCGATTAATTAATTTCATAATCGATTAGTTGACAATTAATCGATTTGTTGTTTCAGCCCTATAATAATGCTTAAAGTGAAACAATAAAAATGAAATATTCCTTTAAATATTGTGCCTGGGGGGTGTCTATAGTATGCCTGTAAAGTGGTGCAGTTTTTCCATGTTTAGAACAGTACCACAGAAAAATGACATTTCTAAAGGAGAAAAGTCATTTAAAACTGATCGTGACTGTAATGAATTGTCAGGTCTCGGCAATATAGATAAAACTCATTGAAAAAAACGGCATTGGGTCCCCCCCCAGTCCATTACCAGGCCCTTTGGGTCTGGTATGATTATTAAGGGGAACCCCGAACCAAAAATTTAAAAAAAAAAAACTGCGTGGGGATCCCCCTCAAAATCCATACCAGGCCCTTCAGGTCTGGTATGGAAATTAAGGGGAACCCTGCGCCAAATTTTTAAAAAAAATTGCGTAGGGTTCCCCCCAAAATCCATGCCAGACCCTTATCCGAGCATGCAATCTGGCAGGCCGCAGGAAAAGAGGGGGGATGAGAGAGCACCTCCACCCTCCTAAACTGTACCAGGCCACATGCCCTCAACATGGGGAGGATGCTTTGGAGTAGCCCCCCAAAGCACCTTGTCCTCATTTAGATGGGGACAAGGGCCTCATCCCCACAACCCTTGCCCGGTGGTTTTGGGGGTATGCGGGGGGCTTATTGGAATCTGGAAGCCCCTTTTAACAAGGGGACCCCCAGATCCTGGCCTCCCCCCTATGTGAATTGCTAACGGGTATATTTTACCCCTACCATTTTACCAAAAAAATGTCAAAAATAGTAAAAAAGACAGGAGACACCTAGGGACAAGTCCTTTATTAAAAGATAAAAAAATAAAAATGTCCCGCAATCTCCATTCATCTTCTATCACGCTGCCCGACGAGCCAAAAAAAGAAAAAAAAAGCCGCAACACCTCCGCCTCCATGGGAGGCTCCCGCCGAGTGATGCTTCTTCTCGATGACAGCTGTTATATAGCTGGGGGCAGGGCCACTCTGTGACATAAACAGGTGACCCCGCCCCCCTCTGAGGCCATGTGACGTCAAAGGAAGACGAGGTCGCCCGTTTACGTCACCGGGTGGCCCCACTCTCAGCTATATAACAGCTGTCACAGAGAAGCGTCACTTCCAGATTCCGATAAGCCCCCCACCCGCATACCCCCACAACCACCGGGCAAGGGTTGTGGGGATGAGGCCCTTGTCCTCATCAACATGGGGACAAGGTGCTTTGGGGGGGCTACTCCAAAGCACCCTCCCCATGTTTAGGGCATGTCGCCTGGTACGGTTCAGGAGGGGGGGCGCTTTCTCATCCCCCCTCTTTTCCTGCGGTCTGCCAGATAAGGGTCTGGTATGGATTTTGGGGGGACCCCTACGCCATTTTTTTTTAATTTGGCGCAGGGTTCCCCTTAATTTCCATAACAGACCTGAAGGGCCTGGTATGGAACAGCAGTGATTTGGTTAAAATCACTGCTCCCAAAAAAACGTCCGTTTTTAAAACTTTATTTTTGCACTGATACATGTCCCTTGGGGCAGGAACCAGGTTCCCAAACACTTTTTATGACAATAACTTGCATATAAGCCTTTAAAAGGCGCACTTTTGGTTTTTCATGTTAGTGTCCCATAGACTTTAACATGTTCCGCGGCTTTCGAATTTGCCACAAACACCACATACCACAAAAAAATACATAAAAAAAGCCAAATATAGTTGTGATTTTATTTTTCTTCTCTCTCTATTGTTCTCTCTCTTATGTTCGCGCTCTATTGTCTGCTCTATTGTTCTATATCTATTGTTCTCTCTCTATTGTTACTGTATTGTTTTATTTTTACTATGTTTTATTGCATTTGCTTTGCAGGTATGATATTAAGGTACTGTATTATGGTACTGTAATGTTACTTTGTTTTATTGTTAACGATCATTTGCTTAGCAGGTATGCCATTCAGCTGCAGCAGGGGTTTATTTATTCTGACAGCAACCGCGTTTGCTCCCACGATACGTAAAGCCGTGACTCCAACTGCTGTAGGAGGTGATTTCACCACCACAGTTAAAAAAAGAGCATATATGCTTAGCATATATACATATATGGGGCAGAGGTGGAGGAGCGATTTGCTCCTAACATTAGGGGGGATTGCCCCCATGCCTCGGCATATATTTTTTAGGCACAGATTGCGTTAAAAATGTTTTATTTTTACTATGTTTTATTGTATTTGCTTTGCAGGTATGGTATGTCTTACTGTTCTACTATAATGTTACATTGTTTTATTGTTAACCATCATTTGCTTAGCAGGTACGCCATTCAGCTGCAACACTAATTTATTTATCTTGACAGCAACAGCGTTTGCTCTCACAATACGTAAATCAGCGACTCCAGCGCTGTAGGAGGCGATTTCAACACCACAGTTAAAACAAAAATGGTGCATGTATGCCTATCAGAAGTGGGTGGATGAAGGGCAGTATTCTAATGGTGGGCATACCCACGGATCAATCTCTTTTGTTCATGCCCAACAAGGACCAGCAACGTACTGGTATGTTGCTGGACTTTGAGTGGTTATACCAGAATGATGCCTGCAGGTTTAAGTATCATCCTGGTATCATTCTTTTCAGGCAGCGGTCGGCTTTCATGTAAAAGCAATCCTAGAAGCTAATTAGCCTCTGGACTGCTTTTGCAAGCAGTGGGAGGGAACATCCCCCCCCACCGTCTTCCATGGTTTTCTTGGGCTCTCCTGTCCCAACAGGGAACCCAAGAATGCAGCCGGTGGTTCCGCCAGCTGACCATAGAGCTGATCGGAGACGAGAACCACTCCAATCATCTCTATGGCCTAAGAACCTGGAAGCTACGAGCATTTCATGACTTAGGTTTCGCTGGATATAAACAGCGCCATTGGGAAAGCATTTTACCAGTCTTGGTGTGGTCAGATGCCTTGAGGGCAGAGGAGAAACCCCAATTTTTTCAAAAAAGAGTACCCGTCACTACCTATTGCTATCATAGGGGATATTTACATTCCCTGAGATAACAATAAAAAATGATTAAAAAAAAATAAAATATGAAAGGAACAATTGAAAAATAAAATAGCAAAATTAAAAAAAAAAAAAAAAAGCACCCCTGTCCACCCAAGCGTCGGTCTGGTGTCATATGTAAACAGCAATTGCACCATGCATGTGAGGTATCACAGCGAAGGTCAGATTGAGGGCAGTAATTTTAGCAGTAGACCTCCTCTGTAAATCTAAAGTGGTAACCTGTAAAGTATTTTAAAGGCTTTAAAAAATGTATGTAGTTTGTCGCCGCTGCACGTTTGTGCGCAATTTTATAGCATGTTGTGTTTGGTATCCATGTACTCAGCATAAGACCATCTTTTTTATATCATCAAACATTTGGGCAATATAGTGTGTTTTAGTGCATTAAAAATAAAAAAAGTGTTTTTTTCCGAAAAAGATTGCGTTTGAAAAATTACTGCACAAATACTGTGTGAAAAAAAAATTGCAACATCCACCATTTTAATCTGTAGGGCCTTTGCTTTAAAAAAAAATATATAATGTTTGGGGGTTCAAAGTAATTTTCTAGCAAAAAAATATATTTTTTCACGTAAACAAAAAGTGTCAGAAAGGCTTTGTCTTAGTGGTTAGAAGAGTGGGTGATGTGTGACATAAGCTTCTAATGTTGTGCCAAAAATGCCAGGACAGTTCAACCCCCCCCCCCCCCAATGACCCCATTTTGGAAAGTAGACACCCCAAGGTTTTTGCTGATAGACATGTTGAGTCCATGGAATATTTTATATTTTGCCACAAGCTTCGGGAAAATTACAAACTTTTTTTTTTTTTTTGCACCAAGTCATCACCAAATGATATATTGCTAAAACATGCCATGGGCATATGTGGATTTACACCCCAAAATACATTCTGCTGCTTCTCCTGAGTATGGGGATAGCACATGTGTGAGACTTATTGGGAGCCTAGTAGTGTACAGGACCCCGAAAACCAATCACCGCCTTCAGGCTTTCTATGGGGGTAAAACAGTAATATCACTTCCTCACTACCTATCAGTTTCGGAGGCCATGAAATGTCAAGATAGCACAAAACCCCCACAAATGACCCCATTTTGGAAGGTAGACACTTCAAACTATTTGCTTAGAGGCATGTTGTGTCCATGGAATATTTTTTATTTTGCCACAAGTTTCGGGAAAATCACAATTTTTGTTTATGGCCTAAATGTATGACTAAAATCAAGTTTATTGGATTTTTTTTATAACAAAAAGTAGAAATTATATTTTTTTTTCCAAAATTTCGGTCTTTTTCCGTTTATATCGCAAAAACTAAAAATCGAAGAGGCAATCAAATACCATCAAAAGAAAGCTCTATTTGTGGGAAAAAAAGGACGCAAATTTAGTTTGGGCACAGCATTGCATGACCACGCAATTACCAGTTAAAGCAGCGCAGTGCCAAATTGTAAAAAGTGCTCTGGTCATTGAGCAGCCAAATCTTCCGGGGCTGAAGTGGTTAACTGGATACAGGCAAGTCTACTTACTCTAGAAAAAAGACAAGCAGCATTTGAATTCCTAATATGACAGACAGCAAGATTAGAATCACAACATAAATTGAGTTTAGCCTCAAGGAATTTTAAAGAACTCTTGAAGATTATTTCAGAGTGGGACTGCAACTAATGATTATTTTCATAATTGAATAATTGGCCGATTATTGTCACGATTAATCGGATAATAACCTTAAAAAAAGTGTGGTATTTAATTTAGTTAATATGTAAAAAGGTAATTTCTTCTTAAATATCTATATGCAGTGGTAAATATAAATAACTAGCTATATGGTTAATAGGCAAAATCTCTAATCCACTCTGAGAATAACAGACAGAAGAGATATACTGTATATACTAATAGAGGTTGAATATGGTAAATATCAGACTCAGAGATCAACATTTTTATTTAAAGAGAAAAAAATTAAAGACACTTTTGCCGATTTTCAGACAGATCTGTAATATATTATGTATGACAGACTCCCTTGTCATAGGCAGGTGGCTTGATAAAAGCTTCCTGCGCCTGCTGTCACTTATGCTGGCCATAAAAAAACAATGTTCCTTCAAAAAAATGTTATTTCATTTTAATAACATTTGTTCGATTTTCTAATAGTTAGTGGGGTCAAAGATTTTTCGTATGAATATTCTCCTCCGAAAATAGATACGTGTATGACCAGCATAAGGCTTGGTTCACACCTATGCAGTTTGCTGAGCAGTGCACTAAGCTGTATGTGTGCTGCACCATGTCTTCTAAAATGTATGGACGGTGTACTGAGCTGTATGTGTGCTGCACTGTATTTCCTGATATGTAAACAAATAATGCATTCTGTACGCAGGCCAACTTATTGGCTGACCAACTAATCGATAATGAAAATAGTTGACAACGGACCAAAGCGCACATTCTAGATCTTAAATTAGGCGCCACAACCAAAAACTTACTACAGGTCCAATACCCTTTTGCCTGGTGAGACAAGAACATATCATAATCTATCATCTATAATCTATAACAAAGCTAGAATTTTCCTGGTCCGGCATACTGGCAGCATTCAAAATGCTCTACCTGCCACAAATTCTTTACTTATTCAGGACTCCTTTAATTCCCATACCCAAATACTTTTTCAAATCTCTCCAAACCTTATTCAACAAATGTATATGGAAAAATACCGAACCTAGAAGCGCACATTTGACACTCATGAAACACAAATCAGCGGGAGGTTCAGGATCCATTGACTTTGAGGACTACTACTTAGCATCAGCACTGGACCAACTCACCAAATGATTCCACCCAGATCTTGGTAAGCTGTAGGGCAAAATAGAGTGTTCATCGCTACTGCGCCCAAATTTACTATAGTGGCTGATGAGCACCCCTTTAGGATCACAAATACCGTTGGCATTACCCCCTACAATGAAAACCTCGGCTATTTCATGGAAAATACTGGCCCAAACTAGTCATACCTTCCCTAACACCCCACTGATACCAATCCCAATTGAGTCCCTTCACCACCTATCACCAGATTTATCGCTATCCATGTGGTCCTGTCAGGGAATCAAATCCATTCAAGACTTATTCCAAAGATCCCGACCGAAACCCTTCCCTCTTCTACAATGCAAATTTAAACTACCGCATACCGATCTATTCAAGTATATTCGTGTCAAACACTGCCTTAATACAATACGTCTTCCCCTATATACAATACATCCAAAAGCATGGGAATTTTTAACAAATCCATCCCCAAAAGCAAAGGGGATATCTCTATTCTATAATATTCTACACCAAAAACTCTGGGAGACTGATTTAGGACAAAAATAATACACGGAACATCAATGGCAGCGAGCCGTACAATCAATATACAAAGCAACTAAATGCTCTGCTTTATGGGAACTCGCCCAAAAACTGCCCCTTAGATGGTACTTAACCCCTTCAAAACTTGCATTCTTTAGTACAAATTCCCCAGACATATGTTTGAGAAGAAATTCAAACAAAGGTGACATGCTTCACATATTTTGGCACTCAGTGCAACCGTCTCAAAAATTATTGGAAAACTATTTTCCAAGTCCTAACGGATATTGCAACACAACATATCCCCCCGTCACCATACTTGGCGATCTTAAACCTCAATATAGACTCTGTACCACACCCCTTCAGACATGTAACCACACACATCCTACTAGCTGCAAGACTGAGTATAAAAAGATTGTGAAAAACAGGAAAGGTTCCTTCAGTTGAACACACACTTGACGTGGTAAACCTTCATCACAGTTATGAATTAGCTATGGCTTCCAGTGGAGGTTGTCTAGCTAAAGAAAAAAGATTGTAATTACCATGGGAACAATGGTCGGGTGCTGCGAAATTCCTGTGATGTAATAGAAATTACCCTTAGTTTGGTAATGATATAGCAACAAGTCAGAATTGCGAATTTTAGTAATGTTTCATATTTAGGTTATGCAAAAGACACTAGATTTAGGTCTCCCCCAAGTAACAAAAGAGGTCCCATTGAGGGTTCTTGGGGGAGTAGGAACCACAACATCATGGTAACCTGACGTATAAGTTTCTGCTTTTGTATAAACTTTTGTTTTTCTGTTTTCTGTTAACCCAACAAATAAAAGAATAAAAAAAATTGATCCAAACATAGTTGACAACTATTTTCATATTTGATTAATCGATTAATTGTTTCGGCCCTGTTTCAGAGTAGTAACATATAAAAGTGAAAAAAAGGGGCAAGGGGGGGAGGGTACTTAGTGGGACTTTATATGAAACGTATGTGAATACGTCTCCATTTTTATTACTTATTTATTTATGTTTTGTTTCTCACATTTAGAAGTGGCCTTTACTGTGAGGCAGTGAATTAATTCCTATACCAATAGAGGAATTGCATGGGGCTATAAAAAATTACGAAACCTGGAAAAGTCCTGGACCAGGTGGTCTTCTCTCACGATACTATAAGATGTTAGAAACTGACATAGCATACTATGTGAAAGCCTTTAATAGCTTAAAGTGGAGGGCCACATTAAAATAAAAAATTGCATCAAAAATCTTTAAAAAAAAAAAAAAAAAAAAAAAACATTTAAAAAATTTTTTTTTTAAACATACTTGAAACCCTTGTTGCTAGGCAGTCTTCCTAATCTGCCTCTTCCTATTACGCGGCGCTTCCTCCTCTTCGGCGAGCGGCCCCATTGCCTTCTGGGAACTGTGTGTGTCCCAGAAAACCACGGGGCCATTCACAAAGCGCCGTGCGACTCGCGCATGCACAGTAGGAAACGGGCAGTGAAGCCGCAAGGCTCCACTGCCTGCTTCCCTTCGTTAAGATGGAGGCGCCGACGGCCGATCCGATGGAGGGATCGGCCTCGGGGGGGGCGCCATCGCGGCCTCGCTGGACAGGTAAGTGTCCTTATTAAAAGTCAGCAGCTACAGTGTTTGTAGCTGCTCACTTTAAAAAAAAAATATTGCGGCCGGAACCCCCCTTTAAGCAAAGGGTGTCCCCCCTCTACACAGACTTTAGAGGCACATAGAGTATAGTAGTTATTCATAAGAAGGGTAAAGAGCCACAAAGTATCTGCTTAGGAGTTGGAGGAAAAATTTACATAAATAAGTTGAGCCAGTCCTGATAAATTTGACTTTATGACTTGAAACTACCCTACCAACCCAAGATGTGTGACCCGCTAATGTTTTTAGCAGTTCTCCTTAGTTTTAAATTTGGGGTTTTAAGGGTAACCTTCCAAGCTGTCGAGAAGTAAATTTATGATAATTTTAGTGCTAGTATTTTAAATTGTACCTACTTGATAAAATAAAAAATGCCAGGGCAAGTACCATGATTTCTGTGAGAGGAGATACATAACCAAAAATGTGGAACGTAGACATTAAATTGCACACATGTACTTAAAATGAAAAATTATATCTCATACTAGGTCCAGTTTAACCACTTGTTGCAGATAAATATTTTTTGTAAGTAGCATTTTTTTTGCTTTCATTTATGGGAAAAATGATTAATCATACTAATGAAGCTTAATAAAGAAAGAGCAGGCATATCCCACACCAGAATACACTGACCGCTGATTTTCCACTCCTCATACTACAGTTGTGTGAAAAAGGATTTGCCCCGTTCCTGATTTTTTTTTTTTTTGCATATTTCTCACACTTAAATAATTCAGATCATCAAACAAATTTTAATATTACGCAAAGATAACTCGAGTAAATCCAATATGCAGTTTTTAAATTATTATTTAATTTATTAAGGGAAAAAAGCTGTTCAAACCTGTCTGGCCCTATGTGAAAAAGTAATTGCTCCCTCCCATGCTGAATCATGAATGAACTGTGATTAACCACAATTTTTTCGAAAGCTTAGTTAAATTTCACTTGCCACACCCAGGCCTGATTACTGCCAGACCTGTTGAATCAAGAAATCACATAAATAGAAGCTGTCTGACAAAGTGAAGCACGCTAACAGATCACAAAAAGCCACACATCATGCCAAAAATTGAAAAAAATTCAAAAACAGATTAGAAACAAAGTAATGTACATGTATCGGTCTAGGAAAGGTTTCAAAGCCATTTCTAAGGCTTTGGTACTCCAGTGAACCACGGGGAGAGCCATTATCCACAAATGGAGATAACTCAGAACAGTGGTGAACCTTTCCAGGAGTGGCCGGCCTACAAAAATGACTCCAAGAGCATGATGACAACTCATCCAGGAGGTCATAAAAGAACCCAGAACAACATCTAAAGAACTGCAGAACTCACATGCCTCAGGTAAGATCAGTGTTTATGATTCAACAATAAGAAAGAGACTGGGCAAAAATGGCATCCATGGGAGAGTTACAAGGCCAAAGCTACTGCTGACCAAAAAGAACACAAAGGCTCATCTCACATTTACCAAAAAAAAATCTCAATTATCCCCAAGACTTTTAGGCAAATATTCTGTGGACTGATGAGACAAAAATTTTAATTTTTGGAAGATGTGTGTCCCATTACATCTGGCTTAAAACTAATACAGCATTTCATAACAAGAACATCATACCAACAGTCAGACATGGTGGTGGTAGCGTGATGGTCTGGGACTGCTTTGCAGCTTCAGGAGCTGGATGACTTACCATAATTGATGGAACCATGAATTCTGAGCTGTACCAGAAAATCCTAAAGAAGAATGTCCGGCCATCAATTTGTGACCTCAAGCTCAAGTGCACTTGGGTTATGCAGCAGAACAATGATCCGAAACACTACAGCGAATCCATCTCCAAATGGTTCAAACAAAGCAAAATTTAGGTTTTGGAGTGGCCTAGTCAAAGCACGGACTTAAATCCAATTGAGGTGCTGTATCATGACCTCACACAGGCCGTTCATGCTGGGAAAACCCTCCAATGTGGCTGAATTAAAACAATTCTGCAAAGAAGAGTGGGAAAAAATTCCTCTACAGCAATGTGAAAGACTCATTTCTAGTTATCGCAAACACTTGATTGTAGTTGTTGCCGCCAAGGGTGGCACAACCAATTATTAGGTTTGGGGGGCAATTACTTTTTCAGCCAGGCAGGTTTGGACAGCTTTTTTGCCTTAATCAATGAAACCATCATTTAAAAACTGCATTTTTGGTTATCTTTGTGTAATAAGAGTCATTTAAAGTGGGGTTCCACCCAAAAAAACAAAAATACTTGAAAAATCCTAAAAAAAAAAAGAAACACAAAAAAAATTTGGATATATATATTTTTTTTAACTTACCTCTAAATGCCTGTTGCTAGGGGGTCCCTCATAGTCTGCCCCTTCCAGTGCCTGGGCTGGTGACATCACTTCCCCCTCTTTACAGGAAGGGCTCCGCTCTGCTTCCTCGCCGCTGTCAATCATCTGGGACCCATTACAGGTCCCAGGTGACTGAGCGGCCAATCACGGCGCGCGGTGCCGCTCACGCATGCGCAGTGGGTGCCAGGCTGTGAAGCCACAGCCCAGCGCCCACAGTTGCAATGCCGGCGCCGCTGAATGGAGGGGGAGACGAGTGGGGCTTCGATCCCCCGCATGGCTGGACCCAGGGACAGGTAAGTGTCCAATTAAAAGTCAGCAGCTGCAGTATTTGTAGCTGCTGACTTTTAACTTTTTTTTTTTTTACCCGACCCCTGGGTGGAACTCCTCTTTAAGTGTGACAAATATGCAAGAAAAAAAAAATCAGAAAGGGGGTACTTTTTCACACAACTGTATGAGGCCCCTTTCACACAGGCTTTCCGATCAGGTCCGCCTGTCAGTTTTTTAGGCGGACCTGATCGGACGCTCCATTCACCTCTATGGAGCGGCGGATGTCAGCGGTGACATGTCCACTGACATCTGCCGATATCTGATCCGACCCTGTCTGTGAAATCCAGACGGATAGTGACTCCATTTTCCATCTGTCTGGAGGATCGGATGGGATTGGATCAAAACAGACAGGCGGTCAGTTTTCATTCAATCTCTCTATAGAGGAGAGCAGGGCTCTGACAGGTCCGTTTTTGCACAGTGGGCGGATACAGACCTGTCATCCCCCTGCTCGGCAAGGATCAGCGGATCAGTCCCCTGCTGAGCAAAGCAGATTCCGTCGGTCGGACTGCCTGTTTGAAAGAGCCCCAAGTGTGTAAAGACATAACAACCAACACAACTTAGTGCACACCATTTTTTAGTAATATACACGGGTAGATTTACTAAAACTGAATAGTGCCAAATCTGATGCAGCTGTGCATGGTAGCCAATCAGCTTTTAACTTCAGCTTGTTCAATTAAGCTGTGACATAAAAACCTGGAAGCTGATTTTTATGCAGAGCTGCACCAGATTTTGAACTCTACAGTTTTAGTAAATCAACCCCACAGTATACCTGTTGCATTCTTACTGTAGACTGTGCACTTATATTTTCTAAAATGGGCACTTGCTTTACCTAAAAGCAATGCATGCAGGACTTACAGCCATTCTCTACCTACCTCAGGCCCTTTCTCGCCTTCTTTGTAAATCACTTCATACTTCACAATACTGTCCTGGCGTGGAGGACTCCAGGTGAGACTAATGCTGGTTTCTGATTTGGCTTCAGCTCTGAAATTCATTGGCTGTCCAGGAACTACATAAAGAAAAAACATAGAAAGTTAACATGCAATGAAATGTTTTCCTATTTTATTGTACCACGTGTATATTATTGTTAAGGCATCACTGATAGTTTCATTCACTTCCTGTCCTGATAGCATTGTGACCAAGAAAGGAAAGGATTGAAAATCTCCAATAAGGACACAGACAGCATTTAAAAGCAGGCTTGGGTTCTATTAAAAAATAGGATGTTTGATGCTGACTGTTATAGTTTTCTCTCACTTTCTGTTCTAGAGACAATTTTGTCGCCAGCAGTGAATAAAAAGAGAAGTCTCTACAATAGTGGCACAGAAAGCAATAAAAACGGACAGACTCTGACTCCTTATTTTATGCAAAATTATAAAAAGGTTCTAGCTGAAGATACATTTTACAAGGTTGTTGATATAAAAACAGAAGAGCATAAAATTCATGATGTCACATGAGTGTCTCTCTCATAGAGCATAGAGTGTGTGCTGACAGTTCACCCCTCCCTTCAGACAGGAGAGTAGAGAGAGATAGAGAGCTGGTCAGTTTCTCCTCCTCCGCCCTCTCCTCCTGTGTTGTGAACCCAGGTGCACTTGGAGCCACATCAGGGTTGGTCGGATTGTGGCTTCAGCAGTGGACCTAGCTACAGTACATTCTGTATATCCTGGAGGAAGTGAGAGTAAGATACCGATCCTCACTGTCTCTTCTTGCAAACCTCATGCCGCTTATCTGTGCTACACAGTGGCGGCTGGTGCTCAAAATTTTTTTGGGGGGGCACAAACAAAATGAAAAATTCTGGAAAAAAATCCCCATCAAGTGCAGCCTCACTGTGCCATAAAATGCAGCCACTGTGCCCATCAAACGCAGCCACTCTGCCCATCAAACGCAGCCACTCTGCCCATCAAACGCAGCCACTGTGCCATCAAACGCAGACACTGTGCCCATCAATTGCCGCCACTGTACCATCAAACACAGCCACTGTGCCAGACGCAGCCACTGTGCCCATGAATTGCCGCCACTGTGCCATCAAACGCAGCCACTGTGCCATATCAAATGCTCCCACTGTGCCATCACATGCCGCCACTGTGCCTCATGAAATACAGCTACTGTGCCCATCATATGCAGCCACTGTGCCCATCTAATGCAGCCTCACTGTGCCCCATCTAATGCAGCCTCACTGTGCCCCATCTAATGCAGCCTCACTGTGCCCCATCAAATGCAGCCCTGAACCTCACTTACCTTACAGGCAGCTCCGCTCGCGCCGTGTGTTCCACGGAGCTGCCGACGTCACTCCTGGGTTCGCTGAAACAGGGTAACCGGAAGTAAACTCTTCACTTGAATAACAAAGCTCCTGCCCGTAGTAATACTACGGACGGAAGCTGCTCGGCGCTTTGGAGTGTGCTGCAAAGCAGGTCAGAAGTCTGCAAATGAATCGCCTCGTCTGCAATCTCATGATTGCACTGATGTGGCGCTTCCCATAGTGCACTGTGTCCGATGCAAAAACACAGTGCACTTAAAGAACATTTTTTTCTATTTTTTTTTAGGGACCTTTTTAAATTTTTTATTTATTTATTTTGTGACTGCTGGGTGGGGGAGCAGAGCCCGTGCGCCTCCTATGGAGGGGCCGCTGTGCTTATCTACTCTGCTTCAATTAACACATGTACACTGCTGCTTACCTAAATGGTTAACTCTTTACAGCTTAACAACTGCAGGCTGGTGCTTCTGGTATCAATGGCATTTAACACCTTAGTGTCTGCTTGTATATGTGGTTAGCCTTTCATAGCTACATGTATAGCTAATGCTGCCTTCTGACAAATGAAGAAAAGTGTAATGTCTCATTATAGATCAGTCTTGATTTTATTGTTCATCCTGCTTACTACATTTAGGACTGATGGATATTTATTTTTCTAACTACACATCTCTATTCAGAGTGAACAGCACAGTTTGCTGAAAAGGCCAATGATTTTGCCCCACCTCCTTATGATCTATCCAATCTCTGTTGTGCCTGCCCCATCAGCTGTGTCCATACTCCACCCCCTGATGCACACACAGACACACTTTCTGTGTGTATGTTAAGGTGTGCAGGACAGGTGGCAAATTAGAGTACATGCACACTAGTGGCTGGAAAATTGGTATGTTTAAACACCACCTCCTTCCTAAACAATTACACTAATGCCCCCCTCTGCTGCTCTGATTGAAAAAGACTGCTGCTCCTCTGAAAAGCAATCCACACACAGATTTCTTTTCAGAGGCAATTGACAGGCAGTGAGGAGGCGGAATGCTGCCTCCTCACAACCTTTATTAAACCCCTAAATGCTTCAGCACAGACCCTTTTATTTGAATAGGATGCATTTAGTAGTAGTGGGTTATAATTCTTGAGAGTAGGTGCATAAATTATGGCAGACTTGTAGGGGCTCCAGAGCATTACATTGCCCAGGGTCCCATGATGATACTAAGATGGCTTAAAAGCATCTTCAAAGCCCACTTAGAAGTCTATGGCAAAGCTCGCTTGAATCACCTAAAGCTTTTGAGAGGCTTTAATTCAGCTTTAGCTTTGCTTTGTTTTGGAGAAATTGCAGGTGGGGGGAATTTACTCTCACTTCCTTTTTAGCTATGGGGCAGGAAGTGCAGGGAAATCTCACCCATGGAACACATGGCAAGAAGAAAAATAATTACAGGAGTTATAACTAGAGGTCGACCGATATATCGGCCGGCCGATATATTGGCCGATATTTGGTGTTTTTTACTTAACCACCTGACATCCGGTCGTAGCCGAATGACAGCAACAGCGCGGATCTCAATTCCCGGGAGGCCGCCATATGACGGCCTCCCCTTTCCTCGCTCCCCGTGCGTGCTTACGAGCGCGCATCAGGGGAAATTCTGTGTTGGCCGTGTCCCTTGGACACAGCCAATCACAGATCGCTGTAAATGGCCAATCACAGCGGCCATTAATAGCGCGATCACTATGGCCAATGAGCGATCTCTCATTGTCGGCTCTCTCTCCTCACACAGAGACAGCGTGTGAGTGGGTGTTACAAAAATGTTTTTACAGTGCCCCATCAGTACAGTGCCCATCAGTACAGTGCCCCATCAGTACAGTGGCCACCTGTGCCAATCGGTGCCCACCTGTCTGCCCAGCGGTGATCAGTGTCCATCTGCACAATCAGTGCCCACCTGTGCCACCTCATCAGTGCCCACCTGTGCCACCTCATCAGTGCCCACCTGTGCCACCTCATCAGTGCCCATCTGTGCTGCCTCAGTGCACATCTGTGCCGCCTCATCAGTGCCCATCTGTTCCACCTCATCAGTGCCCATCTGTGCCGCTCCATCTGTGCCACCCCATCTGTGCCGCCTCATCAGTGCCGCCTCATCAATGCCCATCAGTGCAGGCTTAGCAACCATGTCCAAAAGATGCTTTTCCGCAGAGGAGGCGTACCAAATACTGTCCCAGGCCGACGAGAGCAATTCTGAGTCGGACATAAATTATGAACCAGTCCTCAGTAGTGGAACACTGAGTGACTCAGAGGAGGAAGATATTCGGCCCACCAAACGAAGGTGTTCTGGTGAGGAGGCAGTGGCATCTACCAGCACCGCAGTGCCATCCACCAGCACCGCAGTGCCATCCACCAGTACCGCAGTGCCTCGGCAAGAAAGGCCGAGGACCCATGCCAGCCTTCCCTATGCCCTGCAGAACCCCTTGTGGCTTCCTCCTAATTCAGGAGAAGCCAACATTCCCCCTTTCACTGCCCAGCCAGGAGTCCAGGTGGACACGGAGAATTTTTCCCCAATAAATTTTTTTAATTTAATGTTTACCGAGGACATGCTATTAAATATTGTGGCCCAGTGCAACCTTTATGCACAGCAATTTATTTTGAATAATCCAACGTCCTACTATGCCCGTCCCTATGAGTGGAGAGACCTAACGGTGGAGGAGTTGAAGGTTTTTTTAGGGCTTACATTTAATATGGGACTCACAAAAAAAAACACTTTGATGTCCTATTGGTCAACCCACCCCCTCCACCTCATGCCAGTACTCTCCAAGGTAATGCCCAGAAACAGATACCATCATGATAATGAGGTTTCTTCATTTCAATGATAATACCCAGTGCCCTCCCCGAAATGACCCAAACTATGACAGGCTTTTCAAAATTCGGCCACTTTTAAATTATTTTTCTGCAGTATTCCCCCAGCTGTTTACCCCGGACCAAAACATATGTGTGGATGAGTCCCTTGTTAAGTTTAGTGGCAGGCTTAAAATAAAACAATATATTCCCAGTAAAAGGGCCCGCTATGGGGTGAAGGTATACAAATTATGTGACCGAGTCACAGGTTACATATATGCCTTCAAAGTGTACGAAGGGAAGGACACCCAGCTGCAACCCCCTAATTGCCCAGACTACTTGGGATCAAGCGGGAAAATTGTTTGGGACCTCATATACCCCCTACTGGAGAAAGGCTACCACCTGTATGTAGACAACTTCTACACATCTCTGCCCCTGTTGCACAACCTTCACCGGAAGAAGACGCCTGCATGTGGTACTGGAAGGGCTTTCCTCAAAGTCTGGTCAATAGGAAATTGAGAAAAGGAGAAACGGCAAGTCTACGAAACAACGAGATTTTGGCAGTGAAGTGGAGGGACAAAAGAGATGTCTACATGTTGTCTTCAATCCACAATGATACCTTCATGGAAATCCCCAGAAGAAATGGCCCCATACAAAAACCTAAATGCATCTATGATTATAATTTGTTTATGGGGGGAGTCGACTTGAATGACCAGATGCTGGAACCATACCTTGCCACAAGACGGACATACCATTGGTATAAAAAAGTCGCAATTTATTTTTTTTAATTGGCCATATACAATTCATATGTAATTTAATACAAATCCACCCAAAACCCCAAACGCTTCCTTGGCTACCAGGAGGAAGATTTCACTGCGCTTATATTCCCGAACGGCCCACCAGAAAATATCCGATCAGATGTTCTTAGTCGACTCTCCGAACGCCACTTTCCTGATAAAATCCCTCCCAAACCAACAGGCCAACGACGTAAAAAAAAAATGTAAGGTGTGTACCAGATCAGGATTCAGAAGAGACACATCTTTTTATTGTGCACAATGTCCTTCTGAACCAGGCCTCTGCGTAGGTGAATGTTTTCGCCGTTACCATACTTCAGTAAATTATTAGTGAAGTATGGTAAACGTAAGCCTCCGTTCCTGCAATTTACCCTCACACCCCTTATGCCACTGCCTGCTCTGTAACTGACCCTGGCTTGTTATTTGACCACACTTCTGCCTAACGATTCTGTACATACCTCTGCCTGATCTGGACTTGACCTTGGACTGTTTGACCATGATATTTGCCTGCCTCTTGGACTGATCTTGTACCCTGCTACTGGACTAGTGGGATTCAACACAGGGGTCTCACATATGTGAGGGGCTCCAGAATTGTTTTTCTGGATGAAGAAAACAATTTTTTTTGCTTTCTCAATCCTAGATTAGGGTCTGGAGACTCGGAGGCTTCAAAGAGATTTGGGTGGGAGAAGCCTCTACCCCTGTCCCCATTCTGTCCTGAACGAGGCCCTACTTCTGCATGTAGGACTTACTGCCGTCATGCCTCTGCCTGTCGCACTGACCACACCCACATGGACCTGCCTACTACCAGGACCAATATTTTTCGCATTGCTGACAATATCTCTGCCTGCACTGACCCTGGACTTTATATGGACAGTAACCCTGCCTGCTGCCTGGACAATTGTGTTCGCCGCTGCTGACCAAGTCCCTGCCTGCTGCCTGGACCAGTGCTATCCTCCTGTGTATAACTGCGCTACTACAACCACAGGTAATCTTTTGTTTACGCTTTGCTCAGCATAATGTATTTTGGGGTGTAATTCTTGGTATGTGCATGCTATGTGTCCCTGGAACACCTGGCGGTGTTCCTTGCATGTTGGATCTCTGTATGTGGCCAGGCTGTGTAGAAGTCTCACACATGGGGTATCGCCATACTCACGAGGAGTAACAGAATGTATTTTGAGGTGTCATTTTTGCTATCCAAATGCTATGTGTTGGAAATATCTTATAAACTGACAACTTTGTGTAAAAAAATGCGTTTTCATGAAATGTGATGTGTAATTTATGCTCCTAGAACACCTGATGGTGCTCCCTGCATGCTGGGCCTCTGTATGTGGCCAGGCAGTGAAAAAGTCACACACATGTGGTATCGTAATACTCAGGAGGAGTAGCAGAATGTATTTTGGGGTATCATTTGTGGTATACACATGCCATGTGACAGAAATAAACTATTACAATGACAATTTTGTGTGGGGGGGGGGGATTCTCAATTTTGCAAAGAATTGTGGGAAAAAAAAAACTTCAAATAACTCACCATGCCTCTAACTAAATACCTTGAAATGTCTACTTTCCAAAAAGGGGTTATTTGTGGGGCATTTGTACTTTCCTGGCTTGTTAGGGTCTCAGGAAATGAGATAGGCCACCAGTACATCAGATGTGATCATTTTTTTTATGATTTGCACCATAGCTTGTAGACTCTAAAACTTTCACACAGCCAAATAATTTCCACAAATTTTTGGTTATTTTTACCAAAGATATGTAGCAGTATAAATTGTGGCCAAAATTTATGAAGAAAAATTACTAATTTGCAAAATTTTACCACAGAAATTAAGAAAAATTCGTTTTTTTCAAAATTTTCGGTCTTTTTTCATTTATAGCGCAAAAAATAAAAAACCCAGAGGTGATCAAATACCACCAAAATAAAGGTCTATTTGTATTTGTATGAAAAAAAGGACAAAAAAATAATTTGGGTACAGTGTTTCATGACTGAGTAATTGTCATTCAAAGTCTGAGAGCACTGAAAGCTGAAAATTGGTCTGGATAGGAGGGGGGTGTAAGTGCCCAGTAAGCAAGTGGTTAATCGGCATCGGCTGATTGTGCTGATAAAAAAGGCTGATATAACTTCAGTGCCACTTGCAAATGACTTCTGTAATAGAAGTCAATACAAGTTGCCTGAAATCTTCTGTGAAGCTACTTCTCTCCTCTCTGGGCAGCCTGCCAAATCTGATAAAAAGAACCTGAAGAGATACAATGTTTACACTTATAAATGAACTGAACTCCATGTGTAGAAGCTCTCAGTTTAACCATTTAAAGACTAAATCTTTTCTGACATTTGTTGCTTACAAGTAAAAATCCTGTATTTTCTGCTAGAAAATCAGTTAGAACCCCCAAACATATATATATATTTTTTTAGCAGAGACCCTAGGGAATAAAATAGCGGTTGTTGCAATATTTTATGTCACACGGTATTTGCGCAGCGGTCTTTCAAACGCAATTTAAAAAAAAAAATACACTAATACATTTTTAAAAAAACTAAGCAGTAAAGTTAGCCCATTTTTTTTCGTCCAAAAGTTTTGATTACCTGTTTTTGTGTATTTAATATTTAAGATATAGAGATAGATATTTTTAATTTTTTTTAATCTAAATTCTACATACAAGTGAACTGATTGGAGGTTTGTTTTGTTTAATAAATGTTTAAATGTAAAAAATTTTCTGTATCACTTAAGGTTGCTTGCACACTGGAGCGGTCATGCGTTGACGGTAAAACCCTGCTAGTTTTAGCGGCGCTTTACCGTCATTTTATTCGGCTGCTAGCGGGGCGCTTATAACCCAGCTATCAGCCGAGGAAGGGGATAAATGCGACCCTGAAGCGCCGCTGCCGGCTGCTTCGGCAGCGGTGCGCATTCATTTCAATGGGCAGGAGTGGTGGTATACACCGCTCTAAAGATGCTGCTTGCAGGACTTTTTTTTTTTTAACATCTTGCCAGCGCATCGCCTCACTGTGAAAGCACTCGGGCTTTCACACTGAGACTGCAGGGGAGCCGTTTTACAGGCACTTTACAGGCGCTATTTTTAGCCCAAAAGCGCCTGAAAAATGCCCAGTGTGAAAGGGGTCTAACTATTAGATTTTATGAGATGAAGGGAAAAAAAAAAAAAAGAAAAAAAAAAGAAAAAAAAAAGTCAGCCTAATATATCGGCCCAAAAAAATCGGCATCACATATCGGCCATCAGCCACCGTGATTTCTAAATATCGGCATCGGCCAGAGAAAAACCCATATCGGTCGACCTCTAGTTATAACCCTCACTCAATTTAAAATGAAAAAATGCCTTTAGTTCTACTTTAACTAAAGGTCCTGCAGGCAAATTTAATATGTTCAAGGTCTGTAAATGGTTAAATAGAGTAGACAGAATTGTGAATTCAGGAAATACCAGAAGTGCACTTGAACATTTTTAAAGTAAAGTAAATTCAAATTTTAAACATGTCATTGACAAAGAACGGTGATGGTGGAAACACCTCTAACATTGAAGAGAACCCACCACTGATATACCTGTTAAACTGAAAACACCTTTTTCTTTTTATCTCTTTTCACCATGAAATAACCTGCACTCATTGCATTGCACAGATTTTAAAAGTCTATAGGGAGGACCTTCTTTTCTATTCCCCTCCATAAAAACCTTAAAGTGTTACCAAACTCACAACAGTAAAATCTGTCTGTATATGCAACATAGCATGCTTGTTATACTCACTGTGGCACTTAAGGGGTTAATCCTCTGCATTGTGTAAAAAGGCTGTTTTATCCTGTATGCACAGATCTTCCCCTCCTGCACTGTCTATCTGGCCAGCTTACACAGGCAGAGTAGCCAACCTGCACATGCTCAGTTGTGTCTTTTATGCGGGAGAGAATAATTACTTGTTGATCAGAGCTAGCCAGGTCACATGATATTGACATCACACATGTGGGCGTGTATACAGGCTGCAGTGGAAATCTACACCTTCCTGAACTCTCAGCACTGGAGAAACTGTGCAGTTTATCCCTGATAGGGATGAGCCAAACACCCCCCAGTTCGGTTTGCAGCAGAACATGCGAACAGGCAAAAAATTCATTCGAACACGCGAACACTGTTAAAGTCTGAGGGGCACGAACGTAAAAAATCAAAAGTGCTAATTTTAAGGGTTAATATGCAAGGTATTTTCATAAAAAGTTTTTGGGGACCTGGGTCCTGCCCCAGGGGACATGTATCAATGCAAAAAAAAGTTATAAAAACAGAAGTTTTTTCGGGAGCAGTGATTTTAATAATGCTTTAAGTCAAACAATAAAAGTGAAATATTCCTTTAAATTTCGTACCGGGGGTGTCTATAGTATGCCTGTAAAGTGGCGCATTTTTCCATTGTGTTTAGGACAGTCCCTGCACAAAATGACATTTCTAAAGTAAAAAAGGTAATTAAAAAGTACTTGCGGCTATAATGAATCGTCTATGGGAGAAATCAAAAGTGCTAATTTTAAAGGCTTATATGCATGGTATTGTCATAAAAAGTGATTAGGGACCTGCCCCAGGGGACATGTATCAATGTAAAACCTGGGGGGTGTCTATAGTATGCCTGTAAAGGGGTGCATTTTTCCCATGTTTAGAACAGTCCCTGCACAAAAAGACATTTCTAAAGGCAAAAAATCATTTAAAACTACTAGCAGCTATAATGAATTGTCGGGTCTCCGCAATACAGATACAGAAGTCATCGAAAAAACAGCATGGGATCCCCCCCAGTCCATTACCAGGCCCTTTGGGTCTGGTATGAATATTAAGGGGAACCCCGAACCAAAATTAAAAAAAAAAAAATTGCGTGGGGGTCCCCCCAAATTCCATACCAGGCCCTTCAGGTCTGGTATGGATATTAAGGGGAACCCTGCGCCAATTTTTTTTTTTTAATGGCGTAGGGGTCCCCCTCAAAATCCATACCAGATCTGATTTTAAGGGGAACCCTGCACCAAATTTTTTTTTTAAATGGCGTGGGAGTCCCCCCAATTATCCGTACTAGACCCTTATCCGAGCACGCAACCTGGCAGGGCTACCCCAAAGCACCCTCCCCATGTTAAGGGCATGTGGCCTGGTACGGTTCAGGAGGGGGGGCACTCTCTCGTCCCCCCTCTTTTCCTGCGGCCTGCCAGGTTGCGTGCTCAGGTGAGGGTCTGGGATGGATTTTTGGGGGGACCCCCACGCATTTTTTTTTTTTAAATTTTGGCGCGGGGTTCCATAAAATCCATACCAGACCTGAAGGACCCCAGGTACGAAATTTAAATGAATATTTCACTTTTATTGTTTCACTTTAAGCATTATTAAAATCACTGCTCCCGAAAAAATGGCCATTTTTAAAACTTTTTTTTGCATTGATACATGTCCCCTGGGGCAGGACCCAGGTCCCCAAACACTTTTTATGACAATACCAAGCATATAAGCCTTTAAAATTAGCACTTTTGATTTCTCCCATAGACAATTCATTATACCTGCGAGTACTTTTAAATGATTTTTTTCCTTTACAAATGTCATTTTGTGCGGTAATTGTTCTAAACGTAGGGTTGTCCCGATACCGATACTAGTATCGGTATCGGCACCGATACCGAGCATTTGCCCAAGTACTTGTACTCGGGCAAATGCTCCCGATGCTTCCCCGATACCTGGAAGTCAGCGGTGATCGGCGCATGGGGGAGTTACAAGCTTCTCCCCCCGCAGCTTTCAGCTGCTTAGTGACATACAGCGGTGATCGGTGCTTGTAACTCTCCCACACGCGATCACCGCTGACTGTCACTGCATCCTCCTCCATGCCCCCTCCATTCCCCTGTCCCCCTCCGTTACGCCATTCCCCTCTCCTTCTCTGTCCCCTCCGTTCCGCTGTCCCCCTCTCCTTCTCTGTCCCCTCCGTTCCGCTGTCCCCCTCTCCTTCTCTGTCCCCTCCGTTCTGCGGTGCCTCTCCGCTGTCCCCTCCGATCTGCTGTGCCTCTCCGCTGTGCTGTCCTCCTCCTCCTTCCTTTGTGAATGGACAGAGTCAGCTGACTCTGTCCATTCACATAACTGAAACATTGTAATCTCCTGTGATTACGATGTCTCAGTTTATGAATGGAGAGGAGCCGCTGTCTTCTCTCCATTCATTCTCAGTGCAGCTGAGGCTGCAGAGAAAGGGACTGGGGAATCTCTATCCTCTGTCTCTTTCTCTGTCTCAAGGGGGAGATATCAGAGGTCTGTTAAGACCCCTGATATCTCACCAAAGCCCCCCAACACAGGGCTGATTAAAAAAAACAAACACATATTGCAATAAAGAATACAAAAAATATTATTGTAAAAAATAAAAATTGTAAAAAAAAAACAAAAAACAAAAACACACAGACACCGTTCACCCAACCCCCCCCCCCCCCCCCGAAAAAAAAGAAAGCATTGTAAAAAAAAAAAAAAAACACTGCCATGTGACATTAAAAAAAAAAGTATCGTAATCGGTACTTGAACTACTAGTACTTGAAAAAAAGTACTTGAAAAAAAAGTATCGGTACTCAGGTACGAAATTTAAAGGAATATTTCACTTTTATTGTTTCACTTTAAGCATTATTAAAATCACTGCTCCCGAAAAAACGGACGTTTTTAAAACTTTTTTTTGTATTGATACATGTTCCCTGGGGCAGGACCAGGTCCCCAAACTCTTTTTATGACAATACCATGCATATAAGCCTTTAAAATTAGCACTTTTAATTTCTCCCATAGACTTTTAAAGGGTGTTCTGCAGCTTTCGAATTTGCCGTGAACACCCCAAATTGTTCGCTATCCAACGAACACCCGATATTCGGGTCGAACGTAAGCTGTGGGCACTGTGGGGGGGGAGGGGGGGTGGCAGGTGAACTATTTTCATATCACTTGGTTTAGTAACACTTTAAAGTGGTTGTAAAGGTAAAATTTCCTAAATTAAAATAATAAGCATGTTAAACTTACCTGTTCTGTGGTATTGCACAGAGCGGCCCTTAACCTCATCTTCTGGGTTTCTCCACTGGTGCTCTTGGCTCCTCTTCTGTGTATCCCCATTTCAAGACACTTGCTATGGGGGCACACCTGTGCACTTGCTCCTGAGCCTGGCAGTGTGCGTCCTAGGCACACACACAGTGTGGTTCGGCCCCGCCCCCACTCCCTCCTTACAGGATTCGATTGACAGAAGCAGGCTGCTGCCTCTGTGAGAAGAGGAATACAGACCAGCGCCACTGCACAGGGGCACATCGCTGAATCGAGATAGGACTCAGGTAAGTATATAGAGCTGTGAGGGGGTGGTACAATTATTGGGACATTTTTTACTTTAAAACAGAGAATGCATAAGGGCTTATTTACACTTGCTTCGGCTTCAACACACATTCAAGCGCCTACCGCTTCAACATGCTTCTATGATGTGTGTTTGATGCTTCAGTGGTGCTTCGATGAAGCTTTAGTGATGCTTTGGTGAGGCTTCAATGATGCTTCGGTGAAGCTCTTTTGAAGCTTTGTTGAAGCTTGGCAGGTGCACTGTGTGTGTGTGGATATCTCATACCTACAATTTCTCCAAAACAAAGCGAAGCTAAAGCTGAATTAAAGCCTCTCAAAAGCTTTAGGTGCTTCAAGCGAGCTTTGCCATAGACTTCTATGTGTACTTTAAAGCACCACTGAAGCTATATGGGGTATAACTTTTGAAGCGAAGCCGAAGCAAAGCAAACGCAAGTTAAACAGGACTGTAAGCTAACCATTTTATTTAGTGACAGGGGCTTTGACTGGCGTTCAGAAAGCTTTAACAAGCTTTAACAAGTTATCTGTATTTGCGGATGATACTAAGCTAAGCAGGACAATAACTTCTCCACAGGAGAAGTCCATACTAGAACCAAGGGCCTGGTATGGACCTATGGGGGGGCACCACACGCTGTTTTTTTTGTTCACATTTTTTTTTTAGCCGGCAATTCTTTTTTTTTTACATTCAGTGGGGAAGCCCACTGACGACTCATCGGTTGTTAAGGACACAGCGGCCGGCTTCCCGGCCCCTCCTTAGCAACCAGCTATATACAGTGTAAAAAAAGGCAAATCGCGGCAAAATCGCGTTACTTGCGCTTTCGATGCAGGTCTATTGAAGTCTATTACATGCAAAATGCTGCATTTTGCAGGAAAAAAGTCCCCAACCCTTTTCTAAAACGCAGAGGCACAAAAATGTAATGATGTGAACATATTCCATAGGAACCCATGTTAAAAAATTTCCCTGCATTTCTAAAAAATGCAAAATGCATCAAAAAACGCATTAGTGTTTGTATTATGCTGCATTTTTTGTCTGATTCTTTTTTCATTGAAATAAATAGAAATGCCACCAAAACCAATGTTGGCATGTGTTGCAATGCACTTCACGCTACACATCAAATCGTAGTGCAAGTGTGTCATGACATACATTTATATGTGGTTTGATGCATTTTCATTTATATCAACAGAAATGCATCAGCCAAAACCGAAAAGCATTACACCTCTATAAAATGTTATTTTGGAGATTTCTGCAACTTATGGCAAAACTGATCAATCCCTGGCAGGGTGGATTTTAAAATATGCTTTAATTGCTATTTATATCTGTTACCATACAACACACAACTAATATGAGTCTGTATTTTAAAGTTACTGAAAATAAACATAAAAACTTCCCCTATGCAACCAAAAAGTTGACAGCAGTTCATATTTAAAAAAGATCTAAATTAACTGATATTTGAAAAGTGCCACTCACCTCCTTGCTGTGTTTTCACTTGGATAGGATCAGAGAGTGGGCCATCACCTACAGATGTAAAAGCTAAAACTCTGACAGTATAGGTTTCATGTTCCAGTAAATTTCCTATTGTGGTTAAAAGATTATCATCCACATTATATTTTAACCAGCTGCTGACTGGCTGGTCAGGCTCCATAGTGTAGTAAACACGATATCCCCGTATTTGCCCATTTGGTTCCACGGGTTCTTCCCACTGAATTATCATTGTAGTAGAGGTAAGCATGCGAGCCTGTACATTTCGAGGGGCACTTGCAGGAGCCTGCTCTCCAGTCCGTGTGACTACAGGTTCACTGGGTGGTCCTTGGCCGATAGAGTTAACTGCTGACACCCAGATCTCATATTCAGAATTAGGACTGAGTCCACCAATGCTGTATCTTGTAGTCGTGATATCCTCCTTTATTTGATATGGCCCATCCTGTGTTTTGGATTTGTATTCTATAACATAGTAAGACACAGGATCAGGATTCCCAGAGTCCCATGTAATTGTTATGCTCGTAGCTGTAGTCTCTGTTACCACGGGAGTCCCAGGTGCCTTAGGAAGGGCTGAAATTGGGTGAACAAAACACACAAGAAAAACAAAAAATGTCAAAATATATATTTATTTTATTTTACTTCATAGTTACACAGCTTTCAGCTTTCAAGTTCAACCAACAGGCAAAAAAATCTATTATAAAAACTAAATATATTTCTTCAAAAACAATAAATCTACAGCTGATCCAGAGCAAGGTAAAATCCTTATAAAGCATGGTGCAAAAAGGTTCTCCAAGAAAAAAATCAGACTCCTTCAAATAACTCACAGCTCAGTGATTTAAAGCCCAAGCTCACTAATTTATACAACAGAGTCAAGAGTCTTTTGACATCTAAAAGTATACACAGAGATCTCATCTCAGGGTGGTCAGATGTTCAGACAATATTCAATAGCGGTAAGAATTGCTTGCAAATTGGCCTTATGGATGGTGGACAGCAGTCAGACACACTGGTGCTTGATTATCTCGGATAAGAAGGGGGGGGGGGGCAGGGTGAGAGAACTTATGGGGAGAAGCAACCATGGCCAAATGCCATTTCCCTTTGAGATTGGTCAGATAGGGATATCTGTATATTTTGTTTGTGTCCGAAGAATGAGTACATACTTGTATCCCGAAAAGAATTTTCATTATCATTTAATACAATACATAGTTAAAAATATATACTTCCAAGTACAATCACTGTGATGCCTTTTTTTCCGTAAATCGTAAGATTTCAGTAGATTTCTACATTCTCCATCTCTAATAGCTACCTAACGATTTTTAGATTAACTTCGTCAGAAGAGTAATTGAGGCTATTTTTTGTGTGATCGCAAACCCACAGAAGCTCAAAAAAACATTATGGGAAGCAAGCAGAGGGACACAAAAGACCTGGCAAGCCAGGGATTTATGTAGTTTTTATGTCTCTTATCAAAGTATCTCCCCAATTCTTTCCACACGCTTAAAACTAGGGGTGCACCGAAATGAGAGAAATTTTGGTGCAGAAACCTTCACTTGGCCGAAACCGAAATGGACAGTTTTAAAAAATATATATATATTCCTTATAAATAATTGTATTATATTTGACTTTTTAATTATTATCATGAATTTAAATTAAATTATTTCAGCCATTATCGGCACCTTTTTAAAGCTGCCTTAAAAATCCAGCTTGCTGCATTTTTGGTGCATATTTGGTCAGTTAAAAAAAAAGTGCCAAAAACGCACCTCCCCATTGAAATGCATTGAAAATGCAGCCAGAACACATCAAAAATATACCCGTGTAGTGGTTTTGATGCATTTTTTGAGTCACATGACCTATGAAAAACACATCACAAGCATGGTAAAAATTGCTGTAAAATCATGGGCGTATTTTGGCAGCATATATCGGCACTTTTTTTAAATTTCAGCACAAGGCTGAAAACCCTATTTTCTGCCGATAATTTATGGCAGCCAAATTTTTGGTGCATCACTACTTAACCACTTGCTGACCGCTCGCCATCGTTATATGTTGGCTGTTTGAAGTGGGATATCGTTGTTATGGCAGCAGCTAGCTGCCATAACCCCAGTAACCACCTCTTTAGCGGGTGGTCGGCTTTCAGATAAAAGTGGTCTCAGCGGCGGATTTGCCGCAAGATTACTTTTATCGGTGGCGAGACCCCCCTCCCGCCACTTACTGATGCCCTCCGCTGCTTACCGGAGCCACCGTCTGGGGCCGAGGCAATCAGATTTTTCTCCCTGTGTGGTATGGAGCTGAGTGAGGGGAAGATGGCCCCCACCCGGCTCCATACCATTGCTGGGCGGAAGCGAAGTCAAAACTTCACTTCTGCCCATAGGTCTTAAAGGGACATTTTTACTATT
Source organism: Lithobates clamitans (assembly GCA_037952925.1). Classification (NCBI taxonomy): domain Eukaryota; kingdom Metazoa; phylum Chordata; class Amphibia; order Anura; family Ranidae; genus Lithobates; species Lithobates clamitans. Next base: position 427,461 of record JBBGZY010000364.1, read on the forward strand.
GCTTTTTAGTGTAAATATGAGATCTGAGGTCTTTTTGACCCCTGATCTCATATTTAAGAGGTCCTGTCATGCTTTTTTTCTATTACAAGGGATGTTTACATTCCTTGTAATAGGAATAAAAGTGACACTTTTTTATTTTTATTTTCCTAAAGAACAGTGTAAAAGCAGGAGATGGGGATCTGGGCTATCCATATCAAAACCTTTAGGAAATTCACACTGCAAGATACCCTGGAGCTGTTAGTGGATCCCAGGCTGTAAAGGACCACTGTCATTGTGCTTATGATCTGCTATAATAATAGTATGTAAAGTGAGGAAATTCACAATAATGGGTATTCACTCACAAAACAATTGCTGAAGCAGGAAGGTTTAATAGCCATCTATGACCAGGGAAATGTAAGTTTGCAGCAAGGATAGGTTATGGATCTAGCAAGGATCCAGTTGGATCTCACAGGAACAGCTGTTCATAGGTGCCTTATATTGACAGACCAGACCAATGGTCTGTATCAACTCCCATGACCTCGCACTATAAGTGACAGGACTTACCTTGAGGTTCTCTCAAGGTGCCCAGTCAAAATAGCTTTTTATGAATTGCAGCAATGGCTGCAATTACAGTATGTCACAGTTTTTCCACTGGAATTAGCAGCTAAACCTTAAAGCGGTTGTATGCCCGCAAAAAAAAAACAAAAAAAACTGTAAGGCAAAGGGATAACAAGCTAGTATACTAGCTCATTATGAAATACTTACCTTAGAACGAAGCATCGCCTTGCGGTCACCGCTGAGGGAGCTGGCATGTTCTCTCTGCGTTTCTTCTGGGTTTGTGGCCCCAGCGCTGTGAGGGGCCGAAGGTGTGATGACATCACTCTCGTGCATGTGCGCGGGAGTCCTCTTTCCCGGCAAGAAGCTCTGATTTTCTGGCAGCATCCACCAGACCTTCAGAGCGCATGCACCGCTGACGTCAGCGGCTGCATGCAAGGTGAATATCTCCTAAAACTGTAGGTAAAAATGAGGCTTACCTGTAGGTAAAAATGTAAAAGCGGGATATACAACCGCTTTAAGGTTCTTAAGTAACTGCTTAGCAACTTTTACATTTACATGACATCAGTAGCTGATACCACTGTTAGGAGGTTTTTATTTGAATTCCATAGTCTTTAACATGACTTAACGTGGCTGTAAACCTGTTACACCACTTTTACCTACAATAAGGCTTATGTGTAGGTACTGGAAATATCCCCTAAACCTGCACGGTTTAGGAGATATTTATCATTTAAGCTTGCGTATGCGCACTGAAGAAAGGGCATGATCGTGCAGTTTCTAAAGGGAAGTCACGCGACTCCGGCCAGTCACAGAGCCGTAGTCTACAGCCCCGGAAGGAAGAGGGGAGAAGATGGATGCGGCCACCAGCGGGGACATTGCGGGCTTCGTTTGCAGGTGAGTGCAACATAATGGGCTAGTATGCATTATGCTATTACTTTGCAGGGGAAAAAAGGGGAAGTAAAACCCATCAGGGTTTACGTCCTCTCTAATGCATCCTTCCTGAACTCATCTTTACCCTGGTTTGTGACAGCAGTGCCTAGGTAACTTTATCCTCCTTGCGTCAAGATCTAGGGAACATAGTGTGTTCCAAGTCTCGCTGTGAAGATGCTACCAGCCCCGTGCTGCTACATCTTCTGGTGAGATTTTAGCTACTCTGCATTCCCCAGGATTTCATTGGAGGATGATAATATTACCCCAACACCACAGAAGCCAAAAGAAAGGTGTATCTCTTTTTTTTGCTACAATTTTTTTGCTTTACTAGCATTTAGCAAGTGTGAAAGGAGCGGAGTCAAAAACAGCACACCTTGTGCTACATGCAAGGTCCTTTTTAGTAAGCAGGAATACTTTGGATGGACAGCAACAGGCACCAATATATTTGCCAGTGCTCCAAACTGCCATAAACTGCTTTGAGAAGAGATTTACCCAGCAACTGGAAGTGCACAGTTAATGTTTCCTTTTTTTTCAATGAGAATACATAAGGCATGGCCAGCCTGCAGATTTTTGTTTTACCTGTAAAATCTTTTTCTTGGAGAGTACATCACAGGACACTTCATATCCATTACAACTGGGTTATGCTGCCACCTTCAGGTGAGTGGACATCGCCTTCCAGGTATAACACCTCCAAGCTAGGCACAGCCTTGGTTATGTTGCAAACCATGAACACCACAATGAGAGGAGTAGAATCCCTGTGTCCTGTGATGTATTACACGTATCTACAGGCACAACAGAAATCCAATTTTCATACATCAAAGGGGGCATCTTCATGGGATGTACCAAAGCATTGAATATGAGGGGAATGAAAAACAGCAAAAAGTAAACAGACCCCAAAAACCAAAACCACAATTAGGTTAGAACATCACACAGCTGCCTGCAAGACCCTCTACATGAAGAAAGCATCCACAGAGGCGCAAATATCTACCTAGTAGAATTTAGTAAAGGAATAGACTGAAGACTAGGTAGTCGTCTTACAAACTTGAGCTACATACCGTATATACTCGAGTATAAGCTGAGCTTTTCAGCCCTTTTTTTTAGGCTGAAAGTACTCCCCTCAGTTTATACTCGAGTCACCACCGTCTGCCTACCTGATCAGCGTGTCATGCAGACAAACGGCGACCAGCGTATCATAAAAACATTCGGCGGCCATTCCAGTGTTAAAAAGCAGCGCCTCCTCCTCGTCTGCGATAGGCAGAACACTCAATTTCCCAGCAGTCAGTGTTCAACCTATCACGGACATCCTCTCATCCTCGTCGGTGGTATGAGGATGAGCGGATGTCCGTGATAGGCTGAACACTGACTGCTGGGAAATTGAGTGTTCTGCCTATCACAGACGAGGAGGCACGGCTTTTGAACACTGGAATGGCCGCCGAATGTTTTTATAACACGGTGACTGGGCAATGGTGGCTGCAGATCGGCACACAGAGGCTGCAGATCGGCACACAGAGGCTTCAGATCGACATACAGAGGCTGCAGATCAGCATACAGAGGCTGCAGATCAGCATACAGAGGCTGCAGATCAGCATACAGAGGCTGCAGATCAGCATACAGAGGCTGCAGATCAGCATACAGAGGATGCAGATTGGCACAGGTAGGCTGCAATGGACACAGGGAGGCATGCACAGGACACAGGGAGGTATGCACAGGACACAGGGAGGTATGCACAGGACACAGGGAGGTATGCACAGGACACAGGGAGGTATGCACAGGACACAGGGAGGTATGCACAGGACACAGGGAGGTATGCACAGGACACAGGGAGGTATACACAGGACACAGGGAGGTATACACAGGACACAGGGAGGCATGTATAGGACACAGGGAGGCATCACAGGACACAGGGAGGCATGCAGCTGCAGATGGGCATTGTTGACCCTCTTTTCCACTTACAGTAGCTGCTGCATTTCTCACTCTCGGCTTATACTCGGTCAATAAGTTTTCCCAGTTTTTTTGTGGTAAATTAGGGGCCTCAGCTTATAATCAGATCGACCTATACTCGAGTATATACGGTAAGCTTAAAGTGATTGTTAAGCCACAGATTTAAAATCATCCCATCCCCTCTGTAATATAACAATAAGTTTCTCTGTGCCTTTGTTATATAAAAAATATGCCGATCTGTACCTATATTACAGCGGCTCCAGGCAAGCACGTGACTCCTCGGCTCTCTCCTCTGCCCAGCTGACAGCTCCAACGGGCAGGGCCGTGCACTTCCCCAGATGTCAGCCGGGAAGGAGGGGAAGAGAGACAGAGAGAGCCAAGGAATCACATGATCGCCGGGAGCCGCTGTGATATAGTTACAGATCGGCATATTTTTATATAACACAACCACAGGGACACATATTGTTCTATTACAGAGGGGATGGGTGGATTTTACATTAGATATGAAAGCAGCAAGAGCAAGGGGGGGGGGGGGGACACTGACAAGAGCAAAACAGGCAGGGAGGGGAGGGGGGAAGAGGACGGAGGAGAGGACAGAGGACCGAGCAGGGTTGCTAATGTAAGGGACACTTAAAAAAAAGAGAGACGAAAACTGACCATGGTGTAAGGGCCCAGCAGCCATGATAAACCATGGTCAGTTTACAGGAGGAAGGGTATAGCCAGGCAGGATCAGCCAGGTTTTTTAGGGGATACAGAGGGCCAAATGATACAGCACAAGCACTGTGCTGTATAACATAATTTAAAGGAACAGGAGCTGCTTTTTTTTTTTTTTTTATTTACTTCCCCACCGGACCAATTTGCTAAAAAAATAACCCCCAAACATTATATATATATATACACACATATACATACACACACACACACACACAGGTGATACTTGAAAAATTTGAATATCATGTAAAAGTTCATTTGTTTCAACTATCATTTAATGCAACTTAGAAGGTGAAACTAATACCGTATATACTCGAGTATAAGTCGAATTTTTCAGCACATTTTTTTGTGCTGAAAGTGCCCCCCTCGACTTATACTTGAGTCAAGCACTTTTCTGCAGCAAAAAATTTCATTTTCCGAACCGAATTTGGGGCCCCGTATCTCAGGGCCACTTGGTGCTAGGAACCCCAAATTTGGTATGCAAACCCAGAGGAACTGGTACCACAACATATCCAAAGATGAAGTTCCTAGCACTAAGTGACCCTGAGATACGGGGCCCCAAAACCGGTTCGGAAAATGTCATTCTCTGCTGCAGAAAAGTGCTTGACATTTTTTGAACTGATTTTTGGGGCCCTGTATCTCGGGGCCACTTGGTGCTAGAAACCCCAGATTTGGAAATTTTATGGTGCTAGTTCCACTGGGTTTGCACACCAAATTTGGGGTTCCTAGCCCTAAGTGGCCCTGAGATACGGGGCCCCAAATTTGGTCAACTGTGTCCATCTGCAGCAATGTCATTTCAGGACCCTTTGGGTTCAGAGACCCCAAATTTTGGCTGCAGCTAGGGGGCATCTAGGAACCCTTAACTACCGAGTTTGAAGTTCAGGGGACCTATGGCTGCAAATGGGCACAGTGAGGCATGCAAATGGGCACAGTGATGCTGCAAATGGGCATTGTTGACCCTCTTTTCCACTTACAGTAGCTGTGCATTTCTCACCCTCGTCTTATACTCGGGTCAATAAGTTTTTCCCATTTTTTTTGTAGTAAATTAGGGCCTCGACTTATACTCGGAACGACTTATACTCGAGTATATACGGTATATGAGATGGACTCATTACATGTAAAGCAAGATAATTCAAGCCTTGATTTGTCATAATTGTGATGATTATGGCGTACAGCTCATGAAAACCCCAAATCCACAATCTCAGAAAATTAGAATATTACATGCAATCAATAAAACAAGAATTGTACAAAAAACAATATCGGACCTCTGAAAAGTATAAGCATGCATATGTACTCAGTACTTGGTTTGGGCCCCTTTTGCAGCAATTACTGCCTCAATGCAGCGTGGCATGGAAGCTATCAGCCTGTGGCACTGCTGCTGAGGTGTTATGGAAGACTAGGATGCTTCAATAGTGGCCTTCAGCTCTTCTGCATTGTTCAGTCTCATGTCTCTCATCTTTCTCTTGGCAATGCCTCATAGATTCTCTATGGGGTTCAGGTTAGGCAAGTTTGCTGGCCAATCAAGAACAGTAATCCCACGGTCATTGAACCAGGTTTTGGTGCTTTTGGCAGTGTGTTCAGGTGCCAAGTCCTGCTGGAAAATTAAGTCAGCATCCCCATAGAGCTAGTCTGCGGAAGGAAGCATGAAGTGCTCCAAAATCTCCTGGTAGATGGCTGCGTTGACCCTGGACTTAATGAAGCACAGTGGACCAAAACCAGCAGATGACATGGCTCCCCAAATCAACACAGACTGTGGAAACTTCACACTGGACTTCAAGCATCTTGCAGTGTGTGCCTCTCATTCTTTTTCCATACACTGGGTCATTGGTTTCCAAATGAGATGCAAAATTTGCTCTTATCAGAAAAGAGCACTTTGGACCACTGAGCAACTGACCAGGTCTGTTTTTCTTTAGCCCAGGTAAGACGCTTCTGACATTGTTTGTTGTTCAGGAGTGGCTTGACAAGAGGAATACGACATTTGAAGCCTATGTCCAGGATCCATCTGTGTGTGGTGGCTCTTGATGCACTGACTCCAGCCTCAGTCCACTCCTTGTGAAAGTCCCCAACACTTATGAATGGCCTTTTCCTAACAATCCTCTCCAGGCTGCGGTGATCCCTGTTTCTTGTGCACCCTTTTCTTCCACACTTTTCCCTTCCACATAACTTTCTAGAAATGTGCTTTAATACAGCACTTTGGGAACATCCAACTTTTTTTGCAATTACCTTTTGAGGCTTTCCCTCCACATGGAGGGTGTCAATGATGGTTTTCTGCACAACTGTCAGGTCAGCAGTCTTTCCCATGATTGTGATTCCTACTGAACCAGACTGAGAGACCATTTAAAGACTCAGGAACCCTTTGCAGTTGTTATGGCTTAATTAGCTGATTAGAGTGGGACACTTTGAGCCTAGAATATTGCACCTTTTCACAATATTCTAATTTTCTGAGATTGTGGATTTGGGGTTTTCATGAGCTGTAAGCCATAATCTTCACAATTATGACAAATCACAGCTTGAACTATCTTGCTTTGCATGTAATGCGTCTATCTCATATATTAGTTTCACCTTTTAAGTTGCATTAGTGAAATAAATGAACTTTTGCACGATATTCTAATTTTTCGAGTATCACCTGTGTATATATATATATATATATATATATATATATATATATATATATATATATATATATATATATATACACACACAAGGAGTGGACTGAGGCTGGAGTCAGTGCATCAAGAGCCACCACACATATATATATATATATTTATTCACACACACCTTTACACGCACATGAACTTTAATTGCATCTCAGTCTTAATCCGTAGGGTTCACTATTGAGTTGGCCCACCTTTTGCAGCTATAACAGCTTCAACTCTTCCGGGAAGGCTGTCCACAAGGTTTAGGAGTGTGTCTATGGGAATGTTTGACCATTTTTCCAGAAGAGCATTTGTGAGGTCAGTGTGTTGGACAAGAAGGCCTGACTCGCAATCTCCGCTCTCATTTATCCCAAAGCTGTTCTATCGGGTTGAGGTCAGGACCTTGCTCTGTGCACTGGTACAAATCATTTGGTGGAGGGGGGATTATGGTGTGGGTTTGTTTTTCAGGGGTTGTACTTTGGCCCCATTTGTTCCGATGCAGGGAACTCTTAAAGTGGAGTTCCACCCACTTTTACAACTCTTTAGCATCCCTCACTAAACTGTGCACTGTAAACAAATTGGATATTTTTTTTTCTCAGCACCTTTTGTATATCTGCTGTATTCATTTTTCACTTCCTCCTCCCTGGCCGCGGCCCATCGCATAATTTCCTGTTTGCAATGCCTTCTGGAAAGGGGGGGTAACTTCCTCTGAAACTGCCGTTGCTATGGAAACCTGACCTGAAAACTATTACACTGCTTGTGCTGCACTGAGCATGTGCGAGATCTGCAAGGATGAGATCTAGGAAGAAATACAGTCTGGCTTCACATGCCCACACTTAAGATGGCCACGGCCTGCTGTAAGTTTATAAAATAACAAACTACTGCTATAAACTAACAAAACAGACCTTAGTTTACAGTCTAACTTTACTAGAATACATTAAGCTTGTGTATTATAGGGGTATTTTTATTTAAAAAGTATAATTTCGTCCGGAACACCACTTTAAGGAGTCAGCATACCAAGACACTTTGGACAATTTCATGCTCCCAATTTTGTGAGAACAGTTTAGGGATGGCCCCTTCCTGTTCCAACATGACTGCGCACCAGTGCACAAAGCAAGGTCCAGAAAGACATGGATGAGCTAGTTTAGGGTGGAGGAACTTGACAGGCCTGCACAGAGTCCTGACCTCAATCCAATAGTACACCTTTGGGATGAATTAGAGCAAAGACTGCGAGCCAGGCCTTCTCGTCCAACATCAGTGCCTGACCTCACAAATGCACTTCTGGAAGAATGGTCAAACATGCCCATAGACACACTCCTAAACCTTGTGGACAGCCTTCCCAGAAGAGTTGAAGCTGTTATAGCTGCAAAGGGTGGGCCAACTCAATCTTGAACCCTACGGACTAGGACTGGGATGCCATTAAAGTTCATGTGCGTTAGTGACAGGACAAAACATACCTAAAATGGCGCTATTTGCAGACTTGCTGGACGAGATCCCCAGACATCTTCGAACCTTCATTTATATTTAGGCAGCTAAAATTACTATAGCGCAAACATGGAAATCTCCAGTGGTTAATGTCGCATTATTAAAACAAACTTTCCTGGATCATGGTCAATGAAAAACTGACCAGCATCCTCCGAGACAAACAAACCAGATTCGAAAAAGTGTAGTCCCCCTGCATTAACCACTTGCTGCCTGCCATATAGCACAATAACGTCGGCAAAGTAGTTGCGATATCCTGACCGGACATCACATGATGGTCAGGATAACAAGCCGCTGCGAGCCCCCGGGGGCGTGCACAGCGGCGATCATTGTTGCGGCGTGTCAGTCTGACACACCGCAACTCCGATCTAGGCAAACAGTCTCTGACAGAGACTCTTTACCACGTGATTAGCTGTGTCCAATCACAGCTGATCACGATGTAGACATGAAGAGCCACTTATCAGCTTTTCCTCACTCACGTCTGACAGACGTGAGTAGAGGAGAGCTGATCGGCTGCTCCTCTGACAGGGGGGTCTCCGCTGATTGTTTATCAGGGCAGATCCCCTCGAATGCCTACTCAGGACCACCAGGGATGCCACCAGCCACCAGGGATGGCCACCACTGATGGCCACCAAGTATGGTATCCCTGGTGGCCATGGGTGGTAATGTGCGCACACATGATGCCAATGTGTGCCCACATATGATGCCAATCAGTGCTCACTAGCAATACCTGCCAGTGCCTCCTAATCAGTACCATCTATCAGTGTCAATCAATGCCACCTATCAGTGCCCATCCATGCCAATCAGTGCCACCCATAAGTACCCATCAGAGCAGCCTTTCAGTGCCCATCTGTGCCACCTATGAGTGCCCATCAGTGCTGCATATCAGTGCCACCTATCAGTGCCCATCAGTGTCGCATATCAGTGACCATCAGTGCAACCTCATCAGTGCCACCTCATCCATGCTCATCAGTGCCACCTTATCAGTGCCCGGCAGTGCAGCCTCATCAGTGCCCATCAGTGAAGGAGAAAACTTACTTAATTAAAAAAATGTATAACAAACGAAGAAAAACTTTTTTTTTTTTTAATTTTCGGTCTTTTTTTATTTGTTTAGCAAAAAATAAAAACCGCAGAGGTGATCAAATACTGTCAAAATGAAGGTCTATTTGTGGGAAGAAAATTATAAAAACTTTGTTTGGTTAGAGCGTAGCATGACCGCGCAACTGTCATTTAAACAGCAACAGCGCTGAAAGCTGAAAATTGGCTTGGCAGGAAGGGGGGGGGGGGTTCCCAGTATTAAAGTGGTTAAATACCTTCAAGCCCCAAAGCTCCTGGGAATTCAGTGGTCGGGGGCCTGGGCCAAGGGAATCGGCTCTCGTTTCTTTTCACTCTTTTTATGATTTGTGGTTATGGATGCAAATGGAGAGTTCTAGAGCCTCTCATATTTCAATATCAATATAGGAGCTACGTAAAGTGCCTTGAGGCACTAGATTAACCTTGGTTAGAAGGGCTCCTATACCTCTTTATGCTACTGCATTAACGTTTGATCATCTGTTGCAGCAAAGTTTTTCAAAGTAATGTCCCTGATCTGTTTATGTTACAGAGTAATTATAATTATCTTGCAGGGGCGGCTCCAGCCCAAATTTTATGGGGGTGCTATGCAGGTGCTGGAATTAAAGCAAGGCGATGTGGGTGTGGCTAAAATGGGTGTGAGCAAAATTGAGTGATTCTTCCTGATCTATAGCTTGTAGTGTGCCACCTTTCCCTCTTTGTATAGGTTAAATAGGGCCTGGAGGTACACTAAAGAGATTGTGGAAGTAAAATAAGCTCCATTGAGGCCAACAATTAAAGCCCCCAGCTAGGGTTGCAACCTCATCCCAAACCCGAACACATATGAATTACACGGGTTCTGAGGCTAATTTAATGCAGATAAGGCACCAAGTGCGCTTAATTACCATCTTAATCAGCCACAGAACCTATGTAATTAATATATGTTCGGGTTTAAAGGGATGAGGTGGCAACCCTACCCCCAGCATATGTCAGGACAAATAATGATAACCCCTAGCAAGGTGTCAGGGCCAGCAATAACCTCAAGTCAGTGGGGTAGTTAAGTATAATAATTCAACAACCACAAAGAAGCCAAAGAACAATCTAAAAACTCAGTCACACACTGAAAACAGGCCATGCAGTCAGGCATGCTGTCCTGTACCCCAAAAAACTGTGCTAAAGGTAAATATCACCACAATAATTCAAATAAAGCAGTAAAAGCATAAAAAGTATCAATAAATAATATATAAATTAAATATGTGATAAAAACGATAAAAGTGTAATCTGTGCATAAATATAAAGTGCAATGTGCAACACAAGTGACCCCTATTAGAATTTCACATCAACCAAGTTCATTAGAATTGTCTACAAGCAGAGTACTTAGGTCCAGGTGTAGCTGTATTACCTGTGTATTACCTGGCATAAATTGTTGGAATACCAGCTTTGTAAACAAGAAATTGTAGTTTATTTAGGATGAAAAATCATAGAGATAAAAAGGCCATGCAATCACTTGTGTCCTCCGTGGCTACATAGTGCTTACTTGTCCCCAGCTGAAGAAGTCTGAGACGTGTCTCAACACTCGCAAGCTCCAGCATGGATGTGTGTCAGCTGGACTAAGCAGGGAAATACAGGAGCTGCGGGAGAGCCACACTGAGGGGGGAACACTTTGACAGCAAGCTGATCGTGTGTGTCCCGTCGCTTTGACGACATGTTTCGTCCTCCTGCGCCTTGTCAAGTCATGTTACGGGACTGGACCAATGGGGACTAAGAGGGCTTTGTTTTTTTGGGATCAGAGACCTTTTTAGAGGCAGCTTCCTTCTTTTTCTTTTTTGATCGTTCTTTTGATTTTTCCTTTCTTCCATTAACTGTACCTCCTCTTCTAGCACCGCACTCCTATGCAGATTTCCTTCAATGTCTTTGGTAGTTGCAGCTACCAATTCTCTCATGTATATAAAGTGTACTGCAGGGACATCGGGGGAGCAGCTGCGGCCCCGAAGCTGATTAAGGTGGTAATTAAACTCACTTGTTGCCTTATCTGCATTTAAATTAGCCTCAGAACCTGTGTAATTCATATGTGTTCGGGTTTAAAGGGATGAGGTGGCAACCCTACCCAGAGCGCCTCTCAGTCCGCCAGAGGCTGCTGCACAGGAGACACGCTCGTCAGAACATGACTTGACAAGGCGCAGGAGTGAGAAACACCCCCAACGTTGCCTCCATGGGGATAAATGCCACAGCCCACGGTTGTTTCTTCCCCAGCACTGCGTATGGCAATTCCACACAGTGGCTCTCCTGCAGCTCCTGGATTTCCCTGCTTAGTCCAGCTGACACACATCCATGCTGGAGCTTGCGAGTGTTGAGACACGTCTCAGACTTCTTCAACTGGGGACAAGTGAGCACTATGTAGCCATGGAGGTTGTTAACATCTGACACAAATGATTGCATGGCTTTTTATCTCTATGATGTTTCATCCTAAATAAACTACAATTTCTTGTTTACAAAACTTGTATTCCAACAATTTATGCCAGGTAATATACAGGTAATACAGCTACACCTGGACCTAAGCACTTATGGACTTTATTTGCAGCTTTTTTTCATGGTTCTTCTTCCCAGGAGCAAGTTCTAGCAGCTAAGATCCGCTGAATTGCCATTTTGTCGTTTTATCTACAATTGTTGTCCCTTTCAACAGGTGAATAATCATTTTTGTGGCTAATCTATAAGCAGAGTAAATCCTCTGCGAGCTATAAGCAGCTACTTCCCTGCACCATTACCCACTGGGTGTGAAACTCAGCCTGCTTACCAGAGGTTAGGGCTTATATAGCATGCTCAACAATGCATGGTCATGTCCCACGGGCAATCAGTATAATACCAACCGGACCTCAGATAGTTAATCTTCCTCCAGCAGATCCTCCAGTATTACCTGCATCAATGATTGTTCCTACAGTAGCTCACAGCACCTAGGCCCACAATTGTACACATAAAAATACAAAGAGCTACCAAACAATTTATTTTACTGTTCAGCCAGCCTTGTGATCCAGGCACCCCCTGACAGGGAGCAAAGCCAGGTTGGTGACCTCGCTGATCTACACTGCAGTTGAAAAAAAAAAACTACCACCTCCCCCTCAAATATAAATTAACCCTTACAGTGATTGGTGGCATATATATTTATCAGGTTAAAAAAAAAAAAAAAACATTTTTGACACCATGAGGAGGGAGCAGTGAGATGTATTGTGACACCACACCAGCAATGTTAGGGCTCATTCACACTAGTAGTTAGGGGGCTGTAAAACCCTGTAGTTGAGCCACATTTTTACCACCCCCAACTGCTACCCCTTTAGCTTCATAGGAAGCGGCTGGGGGTGTACACATGCTGCAGCCATGATGGTTAGTGTCACAGCAGGAATTATACCCCTTTGTTTTTGGCAGGTGCTATCACCCACTGAACACAACCCATTCAAGTGAATTGGGGCTGGTCTTTAACAGCCCCACAATTGTGTGCAATGCACACAGTTGTGGTGCACTAGTGTGGGATTCAAGGAGGTAACGCAGGCGGTGAGGAGATGATAAAACACCTTCTTATGTCTAATGATCTCTGAAAAGCAATCTAAATGTTGATTGCTCTTCAGAGAGCACAGCTAGCGTGAATGAGCCCTAAGGGTTAAATATGAAGCAAGCAGAGGGAGGGATGAACAGAACACACAGATTCTGCATTCTTTACTCCCAGTCAGAGAGTCTCTATAGCAGGGGTAGTCAACCTTAGACAGGTGGAGATCTACCTGAACAACACTGGTGAAGTGAAAGAATATTGGACACAGGGGGTTATTTACAAAAACTGCATGGTGTAAAATCTGGGCAAAGCTTAATTGAACAACCTGACAATAGAAACCGATTGGCAACCATGCACAGCTGCACCAGAATCTGAGTGCTCCACTTTTAGTAAATCTTCCCCACAGTGTCCTGTTATTAGGGCACACCTGATTGTGGTGCCAAAAAAGGCATGTCCCCATGTGCATTTTCTGCACCATGTTCAAAATCACATGTGTTCGTGATCTACTGCGGGTGTCAACACATCGTTAACCCCAAATGTAGATCGCAAGCGCAGTGTGTTTTGGTGCACAAGATCACATGGTACTACCGTATCATGTGATTTGGCACAGTGTATTTTTGAAAAGTGCATGCACAATTTTTTGTGCAGTCTGATGTGATTTGTAGCCATTCAAATAAATGGGCTGCAAAATCACACCACACTGAATTGCATAGAAACTCGGAGCAGGCTTCTTTGAAAACTGATCCACGTGCAGTTTGCTTTTCAGAGGTGTTTGGCAATTGGTGAGGAGGCGATATGTCACCTCTGCACCGCCTGGTTTAAACCTACAATGGTTGTACTACCAAACTGCAATTGCGAGCATTGCACGGCAATTATAAGTTTAAATTGGCCTTTTCACCACCTGTCAAACATTCTTAGATCATTTTTAGAGGAACAGTGGTGCCTGTTGCACTTGTAAACCAACCCCTAGTTGCATTTGGTGGCAGTACCCTTAGGCTTGTTTACAGGAGAGGTTGGGATTAGTAAAACCCTGTGGTTGAGTCACACTTTTACCTTCCCCAATCCCTACCCCTTTTAGCTGCAGAGGCAGCAGCCAAAGATGTAAACGTCATGTTGTGCCCATATAGCTGATAAGCTGATATTGTGCATCTATATGGGCACAATAGCATCTTTATGCTATTGTGCATATATAGCTGCTATTGTCCCCATATAGCTGCTTTTGTGCCCTATTATGCCCACTGACCTTAACTTCTTGCAGCGCTTCCAGCTGCTGTGGATCCCCCTACCAAAAATGAGTAGCAGAGTGCTATTGGTATCACTCCACCCGACAGTAGGGTTGCCACCTCATCCCTTTAAACCCGAACACATATGAATTACACAGGTTCTGAGGCTAATTAAATGCAGATAAGGCAACAAGCGAGTGTAATTACGTGTTCAGGTTTAAAGGGATGAGGTGGCAACTCTACCTGACATTGCAGCTGGAACTATAGACAAACCATTGGCTCACGAGGCAGGCTTGATGCCTCCTTGGCTGCTTGCTCCCTTCTCTTGTTCTGCGGTCGGCCGCCACCTTCATCCACGATCAGTGAAAGCAGGTTGGCAAGCCCAGGACCAATCTACCGGTCATCATAGGTTGCCAACCTGGGCTCTATAGGAAACATGATTTATTCGATTAGAAAGGCATGCTGGATGTCTGTGTTCCCTCTGACACTGTCCCTGAGGATTTTTAACAACAGCCTCCTGGTATGTGATAAATAGAACATATATAGAGAATGCTTTCCTCTGGTCCCCTTGCCCCTTTTCTCCATTGCCTGCACTAAACCAAGGAGCTGTGACTGTCCAGGCTGCTGCACAAGTTGGTTCTCCCCTCCCTGAAGCAATGCACAGAAAAAAAAGACTCACGTGGGAGTTTGAGAGCTGAGGGGTCATTTTGGCTTCTTCTTGCCCTGGCATTGAAAATCAAAACAAGGTGGCTGAGAAAGGGGGAGGGGTTGCAGCATGGACGCAGGCTGATTGGATAAGCCCGAGAACCCTCCATATGCAGGTCAAGGTAGTGAAACTGTAAATATTTTTGAAAATAATAATATATATATATATATACACACACATATACACACACATACATACAGTATCTTACAAAAGTGAGTACACCCCTCACATTTTTGTAAATATTTTATTATATCTTTTCATGTGACAACACTGAAGAAATGACACTTTGCTACAATGTAAAGTAGTGAGTGTACAGCTTGTATAACAGTGTAAATTTGCAGGTTTCACTCGGAACAGGATTTGCTATGGTCGACCAAAGAAGTTGAGTGCACGTGCTCAGCGTCATATCCAGAGGTTGTCTTTGGGAAATAGATGTATAAGTGCTGCCAGCATTGCTGCAGAGGTTGAAGAGGGGGGGGGGGTCAGCCTGTCAGTGCTCAGACCATACGCCGCACACTGCATCAAATTGGTCTGCATGGCTGTCATCCCAGAAGGAAGCCTCTTCTAAAGATCATGCACAAGAAAGCCTGCAAACAGTTTGCTGAATACAAGTAGACTTAGGGCATGGATTACTGAAACCATGTCCTGTGGTCTGATGAGACCAAGATAAACTTATTTGGTTCAGATGGTGTCAAGCGTGTGTGGCGGCAACCAGGTGAGGAGTACAAAGACAAGTGTGTCTTGCCTACAGTCAAGCATGGTGGTGGGAGTGTCATGGCCTGGGGCTGCATGAGTGCTGCGAGCACTGGGGAGCTACAGTTCATTGAGGGAACCATGAATGCCAACATGTACTGTGACATACTGAAGCAGAGCATGATCTCCACCCTTCAGAGACTGGGCCGCAGGGCAGTATTCAAACATGATAACGACCCCAAACACACCTCCAAGACGACCACTGCCTAGCTAAAGAAGCTGAGGGTAAAGGTGATGGACTGGCCAAGCATGTCTCCAGACCTAAACCCTATTGAGCATCTGTGGAGCCTCCTCACACGGAAGGTGGAGGAGCGCAAGGTCTCTAACATTCACCAGCTCCGTGATGTCGTCATGGAGGAGTGGAAGAGGACTCCAGTGGCAACCTTTGAAGCTCTGCTGAACGCCATGCCCAAGAGGGTTAAGGCAGTGCTGGAAAATAATGGTGGCCACACAAAATATTGACACTTTGGGCCTAATTTGGACATTTTCACTTAGGGGTGTACTCACTTTTGTTGCCAGCGGTTTGGACATTAATGGCTGTGTGTTGAGTTATTTTGAGGGGACAGCAAATTTACACTGTTATACAAGCTTTACATTACTACTTTACATTGTAGCAAAGTATAATTTCTTCAGTGTTGTTACATGAAAAGATATAATATAATATTTACAAAAATGTCAGGGGTGTACTCACTTTTGTGAGATACTGTACATACACACACACAAACATATACAAAAAAAAATTTTCAAACCCTATAGAATAAAAGAATAACATATGCCACACGGTATTTGTGTAGTGGTAGTAGGCGACACCTTTACAGGTTACCAGTTTACACAGGAGGTCTGGTGCTAAAATTATTGCTCTTGCTATAACGTTTGCTTACATATGTAGGTGCAAACACTGTTAACATATGCATGTGCTACCTATATATGCGTTCGCCTTAGTGCACGAGCATTTTTATACTGTTTATACTTTTATTTTAATCACTTTTATTGCTGTCACAAGGAATGTGAACATCACTTCTGACAGCAATAGGCAGTGACAGGTACCCTGAGCTACCTCGCTGCAGACCCATTTGTCCCAATCTCCACTTTCTGGGAAAGTCAGCAATGTTTCCCCCACTTTGAAAAAGTGGTGACACCTCTTCATTGGGAGGAGGACTTGTCCCCAGGCCTTGTGGGTTTTGAGGTCTATGGCTTCTTGTGGAGTTGGGTATTGAGCTTAGGCTTAGAGCTGGAGGACTGGGATTGGTAAAAGGAATTAGAAGGAAGAGTCTGCAGCAAACCTGGGCCCTGGGGTTCCTCAGGATTTGATTCCATAGAGGGAGATTGTTTAACTTCCTCTACCTCCTGCTTCTTTTCCTCCCACTTCTTCAAGTAGATCCTCAGTCAGTTCTTCCTCCGTTAGCAGGGAAGAAGGGAAGGAGAGTGTTTCTATTTGCAATCTATGTGGTCTAAACAGGAAAGGACACCAGAAAGTTGGTGTTGTAAACCAGCAATAGCCCATGAAAAGTCCTCTCATAACACAAAGGAACTGGAGGAAGCTGTCCTGGATGGAGTTGAAAATCCAGATAAGTGGAGGGGATCAGAGCCACACAGAACCAAATGATCTTCAGGGGAGTTACTGCAGGGGAAACTATGGCTAAGCTCCACCTTACTTGATAGAGGAATTTGGGAAACTTCTCCCTCATTTTCCCCCACCTCTCTGCTGTTGTTGAGACATGACCTGCTGACAATGAGTGGACTCTGGTAGTAATAATATAGCCCACTCTCACCTGAAAGGGGCAAGTGCTAGTAACTGCTCCCAGACTGGTAGAACTTTACTCTAGAGCAGGGGTTTCCAAAATTTTCTTAATAAAAGGCCAGTTTACCATCATTCAGATTTTAGGAGCCGGACTGTGCCCATTGGGAGTAGGAAATGTCCTGGCATCAGTGGGAGTATACAATGCCCCATCTTTTGGTGTCATTAGAAGGAATTGTGCCCCATCATTGGTGTCATTGGAAGGAATTGTGCCCCATCTTTGGTGTCATTGGGAGAAATTGTGCCCCATCTTTGGTGTCATTGAGCCCTATCATTGGGGTCATTGGGAGGAATTGTGCCGCTTTGTTAATGCCAGTGGGGGGAATTGTGCTCCATTGCTGGTTTCAGTGGATGAAATGGCACCCCCCAAGGGCTGGATAAAAGCAAGCAAAGGGCCACACCCAGCCCCTGGGCTGCAGTTTGGAGACCACTGCCCTACAGAAAATCATGAGATAACTGCCCTCAGTCCAACGATCCATGAAGAAGGTTTGATTGTACCACCGAGCACCCGGTGCCACAGGAACTGTTTGTTCTTTCCTACACTGATGCATAGAGTGAAGAGTCCAAGATGGAAGCTGCAATTGAACTGACCCTAATGACAGCACAAGTGCACTGCACAGGTTTATCTAAGCCATTTATCTAAAGCTAGGAGTGGAAGGAAAAGCATGACCCTCCCTGCTAGATGGCACCAGCCGGCCCCTACAGAACATTGCTCCTGCAGTATAGTGCTTGGGGTGGCCGCAATGAAGGGTGCAGTAAAAAAGTACACACTCTATAGAGAAAAGCAAGGGCAGAAAATTATGGGATAAGGGAAGGTACAACCATTAAATAGGACCCCATCCAAAGTACTCACCATTCTCAAAGGGCATGCCACTAGGACCTTCAGGGACACAGCTCCCTGGCTGGGGATTAACATCCTTGAACCATATAGCACTCTGCCATTTTGCGAGGCACTACAGAATTTCACCAAGACATCGGACCATCATCTAAGACACCAGCAAAAAACTGAGGCTGTACCAAGGTAGGAGGAGATATACTTAGAGGGGAATTAATTATTTTTTTATTTTTGCCATTGTCCAATGACCTCAAGGTGGCAGCATAACCCTACTGTAATGGATATGAAGATGCAATGTGTCCTGGGTTGTACAATAAAGAAATTTGTATGTATGATAAGGGGTTTCTTCAACAGTCAAAAATGATTGTTATTGCTCTCTGTGTTCAACAGTAGGTGGTCTAACGACTAGTTTCTGTCGAACAGTCCTGCTGGAAAACCAGCATGCAGGCCTGCAGCGCTTATCTGTGTATTCTGACAGGGGGAATGTCCCTACTGTCAGAATACAATACGCTTGTGTGGATGTGGAGATCTGTGTGTGTGGTTTCTTTGTTCAACCTGCTGCTTAAATGAAAAAACTCAGTGTGTATACCCTTCTTTACACATTCTAATTCTCGAAGAATTTGGGCACTGAGACACCAATTTGAAATGGAATTAAGTTACATATGGCCACCCAAACATTTGTACTTGAGGTGAATTAAAGCGGTATTAAAGTTTCTTATACCATCATTACCTAAAATCAAACTTAATATGTAACTTTGTAATATCAGTGATGTTGCAAATTGCTATTGTTGTATTTTATCGGCAGATTGTATTGTTCTTTATTCTCTATATATTATAACTAGTAGGTATCTAATAGTAGACAGCAATAAATCACTATCAGAAGTGATCTGCTGCTGCACAGCTGAATGAAGGGGGAGAAGCGGGACAGTGAAGAATAAAAGCAATGCAAAAAAAGTTTTAAAAAAAAAGTACATAAAAATAGAATATAAATTCAGTATGAATTGCTTGCAGATTGCCTAAGGCAGGGGTAGGCAACCTGGGGCCCTCCAGCTGTTGCAGAACTACAAGTCCCATCATGCCTCTGGGGAGTAATTGTAACTGCTAGCCTTGCAATGCTTCATGGGAAATGTAGTTCCACAACATCTGGAGGGCCCCAGGTTGCCTACCCCTAGCCTAAGAAAGGCAAGAAAAGTGGGATTTAACGCCCAGCTGCCACACATAAACACATACAGCGGGCTGAGGTTGTGTGATGAGAGAGGATGCCCACTGTGTGCTCCCAGCACACTGACCAAGCTGTCACCAATAGCTCTCAGTCACAGTTTCTGATCGGGAGCCAGCGTTATGCATATAACGGTTTTTTTCCCATGTGTGCTTCGCACTGTAACATTGAAAGGGGAATACAGCTCTCTTAAAGTAAAATGCATACTGTACATTGGGCTTTACCATTCTGCCATGTTACATAAAAATCGCACCAATGTGACCTCATTTTAATCTGCATAGTATACTTCTGTGTAAGTTAGAGCTGCGCGATTAATCGTTAAAGAATCGTGATCGCGATTCTACCCCCCCCCCCCCCCCCCCATCTTAATAAAGCATTTCTTCCATTCAGTGCAGAGTTCTCTGCTCAATCCCACAGCTGTCAAAAAAAACAAAACAGGCAGCCTGCCAAGTTTCTCACAACATCACTAAAGAGAAACATTGTAAAAAATAGTTCTTTTAGATCAAAGGGATGAACTTTGGTCTGTAAATGAAGTCAGTTTAACCACTTAAAGACAACCTTTTTCTGACACTTGTTGCTTACAAGTTAAAATCTCTATTTTTTGCTAGAAAATAACTTAAGCTGGCCATACACCATACAATTCTCTTATTCAATTTTCTTTAGATTTACCTTTACTATGTAGTGCAAGGGCCTGCCTGATTGCATACAAATTGAAAGTGTTTAGGTTTGACCTCCTGATATATGGTTTTGGTAAATCCAAAGGAAATTTGTACAAGAAAATTGTATAATGTATGGTCAGCCTTAGAACCCCCAAACATTATGTATTTTTTTTAGCGGAGACCCTAGGGAATAAAATGGTGGTTGTTGCAATATTTTATATCACACTATTGTGACAGTGGTCTTTCAAACGCAATTTTTTTGGGAAAAAATACACTTTAATGAATAAAAAAAAACTAAACAGTAAAGTTAGCCCAATTTTTTTGTATAATGTGAAAGATGATGTTACGCCGCAAGAATCGTGAGAGAATCGTGATCTTTATTCTAAGCAAAAAAATTGTGATTCTCATTTTAGCCAGAATCGTGCAGCTCTAGTGTAAGTATATGGTTATGTAAATTAGGTAAGCACTGCATTGGGAACATTTATAAGTAAAAAAAATGATTCACATTTTTTACTACTTATTTCCAATAAAAGGAAATAAAAATAGATGTATCTAAATTATACCCCTATCTGTCCCCCCAAAAAAGTGTATAATACTTTAGGGTAGACTGCAAAACCTAAAAGAAATGAAGTACATAACAAAGACATCGCCAAAATGAAAAAAAAAATGGCTATGATATAAAATTTCTAAACTTTCTTGCAGTTTCTCACAATTCTGAAAGGGCTATTAATTCTGACAGAGAAGTCTTGTCAAAAACACAGCTAAATTAGCTGATGTAGCTTTCAAATGTTTTTCAGCTACATAAATGTTCACACTTCCACAATCAGTTGTAATATGAAAAAGACACATTCCAGAAAGGAACTGTTCCATGGTCCATTTCTTCAAAAATAAGACATCAAACATTCGCCATTCTGCAGGAGCAGTGCTCTTCAACTACAACAACAAGGTACCCCCGTAATGTTTCTGTGCTGATTGTCAACACCTAAAACATATACAGTACCTAGTCAGCTGACTCAGTTGCAGATGTACTATATAAACTACACAGGTGTTCTAGTAGATTTGTTTTATAGTGAACATGTGTCGAGACTAGGCATTATGAAGAAATGCATCTTCAAAGTTCACAACAGAAGCACTGAAATCTTAGATCTTTTCCCATTACAACAAAATCTCAGCAGAGTCTCTTATGACAGAGTCTCTTTAAAGGCTCCTTTAGACCTATGGGATTTTCCAGACAGAAATTAAATTATTGCCCATGCTCAGGAAGAGACATACCAGCGCTTAAAAAAAAAAAGTACTAAAGTACAGTTACAGTGAGCTCCAAAACTACTGCTGAGGAAACCTCAAGTCCTTTTAGCATCTCAAAGATCTGAACAAAGCCTATGGCAGGGATGCGTAAGTGATGTTTAGCAGCTCAATCAAGCTACAAATGAGCTTGCAATTAGTAACCGCACAGTTGAAATAAATTACTCCTTATAGTGTGAGCTATGCATATACTGTATGTGTAGGCTTTACTATAAACTGCTGTTCTGGCATTTGACAGAGGAATGAAGGGGCAGGTATAAGCATCGGGAAAGGCAGAGCTAAATCTTGACTTGGATACAGCCAGGCTGTATCCAAGGGAGCTCCAC
This sequence comes from Lithobates clamitans, assembly GCA_037952925.1. Taxonomy (NCBI): domain Eukaryota; kingdom Metazoa; phylum Chordata; class Amphibia; order Anura; family Ranidae; genus Lithobates; species Lithobates clamitans. Next base: position 449,107 of record JBBGZY010000364.1, read on the forward strand.
AGGACAGAGACCAATCTGAAAACAGGCTAAGACTAACTAAATTAACAGCATGTTTGTTATCTTAGAACATTTAGGCCAGGTCAGGTTCACTTTAAAAAGTTTTTGTGAATTAAAATTAGCAAGCATTAAATACTTACTTAAAACCTAGAAGAAAAACAGCTAAAGGGTGCATGAACCAAATCTGACAACCTAATACAGCATAATTAAGAAATACTTCTGATATGTTTTTGTAAATATCATAAAACATAGTATACATTTTCAGTACCCATCCATAGCTGCAAAAAGAAAGCTATACTCACATTTAACAGTGATCTGAGCTACCGACTCAATAACCCCAAGACTTGACATAGCGACACAGGTGTAATTAGCAGACTCCTTGACATTGGTAAGTTCCAGAACATTACGTCCCACAGGCATGTCATCTTCTGGGGTTAAATCTTCAGCGCCCATCATCCATTTCACATAGGGCATGGGTGAACCAACCGCAACGCAAGTTATATTTACATTACCTCCAGGCATAATTTCATGGCTCATAGGTAAAATGGAGAAACGCGGAGCTACACGACGAACTGCAGATAAAATTAAGAAGGATACAGAAGAATGACTTAAATAAAAAGACTGAATATTCAAGAAAACATATTGTGAAATTAAAAAATATATATATATATATATATATATGTAAACACTTTGAAATTAAATAAAAAAATACTACACAAACAAAAAGTGAGAATATAGAAACATGAAGCCATTATTCATACCAAAAGGGTTCCATATATCAGGAGTACACCCATCACAGCACATATAATACACAAAAATTTATTAGGAATTTCTCATCTTTATCAACAGGTATGGGGTGTCACAAACTAAAAAAAGTAACCAGATGTCCACTACTATATTATCCCAGGATTATCAACAATTAATATGTCAGTGTTTAAATATATACCTTACAGAAGTTTCAATTAACAAGATTGATAAGAGAAATCATTTCATGTCAATTGGATTCGACTCTTACTACCATTTCAGATAGTCAAAAAAATAGCCAAATCATGCTTAAATTAGTACATGTAACTAATACTTTGGTGTACCACATGCCAGCTGCAGAAATGAGAAACTCTAATGAAATTTTTGTGGTTTTGGGGTGTAAAAACCCTAACAAAGCCTCTTTAGAATCTGACACGGTTTCATCGATAAATGCAGCTTTCAGAAACACAAACATCATGCAAAATAAGTATAATTTACTTAAAGAAACTAAATAAACAAAAAACTAAAACAGGGAAAAGAAACGACAAAAAAGGGAAGGGAGGGAAAAGACAGAAAATGCAGAGGAGTATAACATAAGGGCAACTAGCAAATGCCCGCAGTAATAGTGGATGTAGAAAAAGGCATCGGGGGATTAAGGGCAGGGAACCCACTTAGTGCATTAAGCTACAGCATATGTGACTAAATGTGTTTCAACACATGGAGGCCTCCAACCTTGATGATATATAAAAAAAGGTTTTTCATTGTAAAAAAAAGTGATGGATTAACGCTGATAGTAACAGTGACATGTTCTGTGCATCCCCCTTGCTGATAGGTGGATGCAGTTTTCAAACCTCGCAAGTTAGAACATGGATCAAGGGGTTGACGCAGCCCCCTTTTTTTTTTTGTGACTCTGTTCCTGGTGAAGACAATTAAATTTTTTGAGGTCACTCAATAAACCTGCTTTGACTGTACAAATGAATAATTATTACAGACTTAGCAAACGGTATACATATTGTCTTGAAAGTTGCTTAAATCTAAAAAAAAATGTCTCCATTTTTTTTATTTGAAAATCAAAATTTAGGTTCAAACAATGATTAGAAATCCGCTATATAAACACTGTGCGAAATGGCATAAATATATAGGGATGTCATTGAAGGTGATAATTTTGTACTTTTGCTAGTATTTCCTGTTCCAAAGAACAGAGTCACAGAGGCCCCACCAAATCCTCAGGCACACCCGACATACAATGAAGAAAAGTCAAAAGAAAAAAAAAAAAAAAAAAAAGAATAAAAAAATAGAGAAAAAAAAGGAGCATGCCGACAATAATACAGGGGGGATGCAAGTCTTCTGATGGGGCCAACATATAACCGAGTGCAGAGAGTAAGAAAGATAGCTGACAAACCCTGGTCAGCAAACACATTTGCAGACAAACAGCAGCAAGTGATGCATACACTGTGTTGTCATGAAAGCAAAATAATACATTTTTTTAAAGATCTGAATCAAAATAGAGTTTTGAAATATGAATTGGTTAAAAATAGAAAATATCAGAGTTTGAATGAGAGAAAAAAATGACTGTACTTTGGAGATTTGGATCTGCTATTCTAAGTATATGGAAAAGAAAGAAAAGCACTCACAGAGCATAATGCCTAATAAATTCTCTCCAATTTGATTTTAAAATCTGAATAAAACTACATTTAATTATGTCTAAAGCCAAAACCCCAGTACTGCTGATTAGGAAAAAAGTATAGTAGAATACAAAATGTTACATTTTCCAAAAAAAGTGAACTCCTTCTGTGTAGGGACTGTTCTGATAACTGTCCAAGAGAGGATCTTTCCTCATTTTGGTGAGAACCCTCTCATCTAAAGCGAAAATAAACCCTCCCATCATTTTCAGCCAAGGAAACTGCCATCTTAGCTTCTGTTTGATCTCACGCTGCCATGGTGCTGCATATGTGATCAGTTTTGACAGCAGCCATTTGATGGTTTGACAGTTTGGTTGAGTGCAAAAGCATATGTGATAGTTAGATTTGCCGGCATGCCTGGAATGGTCCTCTTTTTTTGAAACTGTTAAATTGATGAAAAATGATGTGAATTTAGTTCTGCTAATTAATGCTGTGTATCTGGGACAGAAAGTGAAGGGAAATCTCCTGAATCATTCACAGCAAAAACAAACTAAAATTTCCTACAGATACACATTAATTAAAGGGGCATAGGTGACTGAATTGGGGAAGGTGTTTAACTGGTATGCAATTAACTTAATAAATAAAACATGCATTCTCCTACATAACATAAAATTTTCTCAGAGGATACAAATGCATCATAAGCAGTCTTGTATTGATGATGCGGTGTAAACAATATTTACCAACTGAAGGAAAATTTAAAGAGGAACTGGAGTCTGCTCACATAATGTGTAATAAAAACATCTTTGCCGTTCTGGAACTTCCGTCCAACCACGTTGCATATTATGTTATATATACTGTGATTCTGTACTTGCCAAATATGCTGCAGAAATCTCCCTCCACTGAGTCTGGATGCAACCATTTTAACTGTGGGCAGCTGAAGCTGCTGCCTGTTCACTTCCTAGATTTACACGGACACACAGAGGCACATCACCAGGTCTGCAGCTTTCATTGGCCCTCTTATGACTCATTCCCCCTCCCTTCCTGGCAAACTCTCTCCAGAGTGAGACAGAGAGCCGTGCATAATGTCATTAGTCTAGGCTTTTTACCACATAAAAAATAGGAAGTGGGTTGTATAAGGTATTTACTGGCAGAAACTATCCAAAGTTAAAAAACAAGTGCAGAAGATTTAATAGATTTAAAGTTGAAACAATGACTGAAGGTCCGCTTTCAATAAGCCTCAGCTGATTACCTTAGATCATGTTTTAGGGAGGCTTCACAATGCCCTGCTGTGCTTTTGCTAATGCGCACACTAACCCCTGGTTTTTGTGTGGGTTAGCTGTGCTTTCCCATAGACTTCTTTGAAGTCCTGCAATTTTGGTGTGGTTTCAGAAAGCACCGAAACTCCTGCATGCAGAACATCATAGTAATCTATGGGAAAGTGCAGCTAACCTGCACAAAACCTGAGGGTCAGCTGCACTTTGTCTAAAGTGCAATGGGACCGCCCCAGGGCAGTGTTAAGCCACCCTGAAGCTTAGTTCTCATGTGTCCCAAAAATCTACTGAGCTCCTGCCTTTTAGTATGGAACCCCAAGTTTTAAATAACATCAGAGCCTCACAGTGATTCTACAGTGTATAGCACTGTAGAATCACTGTGAGGCTCTGATGTTGACTGGGGACACATTGTGCTTATTAGAATTTACATCCTGATATTTCTAAGTGACATTAAAAAAAATGCACCTAACCACAGATATACTCAAACATGGTTATATGCATATGATTATTTCCATAAGTTTGACACTCACTGTAACCTTTATCATTCTACTACTTGAAAGATCAAAGTTTCATATGACCTGATTTCAGGAGATAACAAACAGCAAAACTGACTACCACCAATCGAAATTAAAATCTGTACACTGCATTTAGTACACCTACCTGTCTATTGTTTGGCTGCTATCAGAACAGTGGTTAATACTATGGTCATTGTGTAACAGTTATGTCATTGGCAGAGGACATATGTAAACAAAGTACAATTACTTACCTACTAACAGGTTTTAATGATAAGAAATTACCATTATGTCTAGGACAAGGATTCCTTTGCTTGCAGAATAAAAATTTGTCTGTTAAAGAACTCCATTAAGAATCATTAATTTTAACATGCATATATCATGCCCCCTATTGGTTTTCAGCACAAAATAATCTGTATCCTTTACATCTAAAACATTGATATACAGTATATACTGAACATATATACAATTTTTTTTGTATCCCATATCCTTAAAAGTTGTCATTTAATTTTTCCTACATGTGCGATTTAACATACATGTCAGCATGACATGGCTGAGCAGTGAAATCTGCTCTCATGATGTCCTGTGCATGCAAAATTTGGTATAATCGAGTTACCATTTACTGGCTGGCAGACCTATTTGCATTCAAAAGTGAGCTCTTGATGAGTTTCAGCCAAAATGTCAGATGCTTTTTTCCCCACCTCCAAGAGACATTGTTGGGCAAATTCACCAGACTTAGTATGTCTCTTTATTCCTGGAGGTAAAGCAATTTCACAGAGGCTTACAGAATTGTTCTTTTTTTAAACAAAATATACAATTTTCAATAAACAAGAAAAGTCTGTAAGAAACCCTTGTTTGTAAGGCTTATGCCCCGTACACACGGTCGGACATTGATCGGACATTGATCGGACATTGATCGGACATTCTGACAACAAAATCCTAGGATTTTTTCTGACGGATGTTGGCTCAAACTTGTCTTGCATACACGCGGTCACACAAAGTTGTCGGAAAATCCGATCATTCTGAACGCGGTGACGTAAAACACGTACGTCGGGAGTATAAACTGGGCAGTAGCCAATAGCTTTCATCTCTTTATTTATTCTGAGCATGCGTGGCACTTTGTGCGTCGGATTTGTGTACACGCGATCGGAATTTCCGACAACGGATTTTGTTATCGGAAAATTTTATAGCCTGCTCTCAAACTTTGTGTGTCGGATTTTCCGATGGAAAATGTGTAATGGAGCCCACACACGGTCGGAATTTCCGACAACAAGGTCCTATCACACATTTTCCGTCAGAAAATCTGACCGTGTGTACAGGGCATTAGTCCAGAGGAAAAGAAATATCAGGATGAGTAAAAATATTTGAGAACACAAACATAATATATTATATGGAGATAAATGGGAAATCAACATTTTACAGTTGTCACAAGAGGTGAGGGGCAATCTTCCCATGGGACAGTTGTTTTGGTGACAAAGGGGTCCCAAGACTTTCTATTGCTTCTGCAGGACAGGAAATGAAGGAAAACCTCCCAAGGGGGACACAGAAAAAAAGTCCATATAGCTGAAATTCATACAAGCAGCTTGTATGGCCACTTCTGCCTAGTGAAAGATGCAAAAGAGTCATTCAGTAGGCAGTAGCAGGCCACCATGTAAACAATCATGCGTAACCGGATGGATCATACACTGTTTACATGTCAGCCCTGAAGGAGTCACTCATGCAGCAGAGGCATATGAGCAGAATAATTTTGGCCTTCACTGACTGATTAACTAATTTAGGGCTTACGTGTAAACATGTTTATATGTCGGCCCTGGGCAGTGGGTCCATTACGCTGTACATATGTAATGTTTATATGCATACAGTGTAAGAATACACCTAACAGCATGTCACTGGACACAGATTTTTCTGGTTTTGGTTTACGCAGCTAAACACTGCAGATTAAACGGACCAGGGTGCATGGGCCCAAAATATACACTACTGCTGCATTCATGTTCATATTAATTATGGATCCGAGTGCAACAAATTGTAAACTTGTGTGCATGAGCTCTTAACCTTTCAATATTCTATACAACATTTACCATGTTGTTAGATACACTTTAACTTATATAACACTTAGACCCCTTTCACACTGAAGGCGCTTTTTAGGTATTTTAGCGCTAAAAATAGCGGCTGAAAAGCGCCTCTCAAGCCTCCCCAGTGTGAAGGCCCGAGTGCTTTCACACTGGGGCAGTGATCTTGCAGGACAGAAAAAAAGTCCTGCAAGCAGTATCTTTGAGGTGGTGCGGGAGCGGTGAAAACACCACTTCTCAACCGTCCCTGCCATTGAAATCAATGGGCAGCGGCGCTTTTCGGGCACTTTTTTTTTTTAAATTTCTTTATTGTTTTTTCTTCATGACAAATATATATATATCCAAATATAAAAATACAACACTTATCAACCACCAAATACTATTTACCATTATTTATACTCCCCACCCCCTTTTTATTACTAAACCTCTGCCGTGACTCCTGACCTCCCCCCTTCCTCTGCTCTCTTTAATTCTATATATCTCCTTGACAGCTTAAACTCTCTCCAGACCCTCCATTTACTTTAAAATCCTTCTATTCCATCCTCTCCACAGAGCCTGAGATATTCTATATTGTAAATGTCATCCACTTTTTTACATCAACTTCCCATCTTAAGACTTTCTATCTCCTGCCACTGCCGAGGTATGAAGCTTTTGGCTGAATTCATTTGATGGGGAACCAATGTTCTCAGCTAATGTTTAATTGGTATTCTTACCCCATGAAACAAACACCTCCATGGTTCCTCTGGAATCTCTATATTGAGCAGATAAAAGGTCCAGAGTTCATTTCAAGTGTGCTATTTGCATTTGGAATCTGTTGCTGTCAACTCTCAATATGAGATCCAAAGAGCTGTCACTATCAGTAAAGCAAGCTATCATTAGGCTGAAAAAAACAAAACAAACCCATCAGAGAGATAGCAAAAACATTAGGTGTGGCCAAATCAACTGTTTGGAACATCCTTAAAAAGAAAGAATGCACCGGTGAGCTCAGCAACACCAAAAGACCCGGAAGACCACGGAAAACAACTGTGGTGGATGACTGAAGAATTCTTTCCCTGGTGAAGAAAACACCCTTCACAACAGTTGGCCAGATCAAGAACATTCTCCAGGAGGTAGGTGTATGTGTGTCAAAGTCAACACTCAAGAGAAGACTTCATCAAAGTGAATACAGAGGGTTCACCACAAGATGTAAACCATTGGTGAGCCTCAAAAACAGGAAGGCCAGATTAGAGTTTGCCAAACAACATCTAAAAAAGCCTTCACAGTTCTGGAACAACATCCTATGGACAGATGAGACCAAGATCAACTTGTACCAGAGTGATGGGAAGAGGAGAGTATGGAGAAGGAAAGGAACTGCTCATGATCCAAAGCATACCACCTCATCAGTGAAGCATGGTGGTGGTAGTGTCATGGCGTGGGCATGTATGGCTGCCAATGGAACTGGTTCTCTTGTGTTTATTGATGATGTGACTGCTGACAAAATCAGCAGGATGAATTCTGAAGTGTTTCAGGCAATATTATCTACTCATATTCAGCAAAATGCTTCAGAACTCTTTAGACGGCGCTTCACAGTGCAGATGGACAATGACCCGAAGCATACTGCGAAAGCAACCAAAGAGTTTTTTTTAAGGGAAAGAAGTGGAATGTTATGCAATGGCCAAGTCAATCACCTGACCTCAATCCGATTGAGCATGCATTTCACTTGCTGAAGACAAAACTGAAGGGAAAATGCCCCAAGAACATGCAGGAACTGAAGACAGTTGCAGTAGAGGCCTGGCAAAGCATCACCAGGGATGAAACCCAGAGTATGGTGATGTCCATGCGTTCCAGCCTTCAGGCTGTAATTGACTGCAAAGGATTTGCAACCAAGTATTAAAAAGTGAAAGTTTGATGGATGATTGTTAATCTGTCTCATTACTTTTGGTCCCTTAAAAAGTGGGAGGCACATATACAAACTGTTGTAATTCCTACACCGTTCACCTGATTTGGATGTAAATACCCTCAAATTAAAGCCTGAAAGTCTGCAGTTAAAGCACTTCTTGTTTGTTTCATTTCAAATTCATTGTGGTGGTGTATAGAGCCAAAATAAATATAATTGTGTCGATGTCCCAATATTTATGGACCTGACTGTAGATCCTTGAGATCCCGCTCTTTGTTCCTTTTGCCATACATAGCCGCTCGAATGGCCGTAAGTCCTCCTCGGATCTTACGGGTTGAGGCAATGATGTACCAAAATGTTTCAGCTGGGAGTACCGCCATTACCATTAAGTATTTTTTTTGTTTTAAATCCTGTAACGTGTATATTTTGCCTTTCATCGTGATATCTTTAATTGTGCATCTTCTTTTTTTATCCATTCCCCAAACAATCTCCCTTTCCCCGGTGGAAAAAAATGTGTTTCTTTTAATAGTATCAGGGGTGAATTCAATTCCCATTTTTCCTTTGTGTGCAACAAATCCCAGATTGCCAAGATTTTCTTAGTTATTACATGTGTATTTTCACTTATTTCTCTATATTCAGGTGGTATCCAAATTATTTTCCCCAGTGCTACATTTGCTAATCGTGTTTTCCAATTTAACCCATCTTTTTTCCTTATTCATTTTTACCCATTCTAACAACCGTGATAATAATATTGCATTATAGTAATTTTTTATATCTGGCACCCCCAGCCCCCTTGCTTTTTGTCTTTATTCAGTATCGTGAGGCTTATCCTTGGTTTCTTTTTCTGTTATATAAACCTGAATAGTAACGTTTTTAGTGTGTTAAAATAAGTTTATGGGAGGGGAATTGGCAGCATTTGCATTTTATACAGGATCTTAGGCAAAATTGCCATTTTAAAAATATTTATCCTTCCTAACCAAGAGAGGTGTCCTGTTGCAGTTTTGTTAATTTCCATTTTTATTTCATTCAGGAGCGGAATAAAATTTTCTTGGTATATTGCCTCTTCAGATGGTGTTATTTTTACTCCTAAGTATTTTAATTCCTTTTCTCGCCATATAAATGGGAACTCTTGTTGGAATATCCCCCCTATATCTGAACTCTATCTAACCGCCGCCGCCAAAAGTGGCTGTAACGAAAGAACAAACAATAGGGGGAAACCCTGTCTAGTCCCGTTATACACCTCAAAGGACGTTGACACTGTCCCAATGACCTTTACCCTAGTTGTTGGATGGTTATACAATGCTTCAATCCAGTTGATCATCTTTGGGCCTACTCCCATTACCTCCAATGTCTTCATCATGAATCCCCAGTCTACCCTATCAAACGCTTTCTATTGAGAGTAGTAGTCCTGGGGACCTACTTTTTATTTCCTGTGTGAGTAACAGTGTCTTAACCCCATTATCCCTTCCTGGGATGAATCCGACCTGGTCCGCATGGACCAAGTTGTTCATTACCATTTTCAACCTACTCGCTAGAACCTTAGCGAATAGTTTCGTATCTGCATTTAGCAACGAGACTATAACTTGTACATAGGGTAGCGTCTTTCCCTTCCTTTGGAATAACAGTAATAAGCGCCGCTAGAGCGTCCCTTCTAATCTCCCAACTTGTTCCTATCGCATTCATGTAAGTGCATAGTCTAGGGATTAATATTTCCTTCAACCTCTTATAGTAGAATATTGTCAGCCCATCTGGGCCTGGACTTTTCCCTGAGGCTGTATCTTTTAAGATCCGGTCTATTTCTTCTTCTGTAATCGGTTCTTCTAGGGCGCTTAATCTGTCTTCTAAGATTTTTTTTAGACTTACTTCCCTCAGAAAGGTTTTTATTTTTTCTATCCTTTCCTTTTCGCGCTCTGAAGTCTCTTTCTGTTTTACTGAGTACAGCTCTCCATAGTATTTTTGAAATATACCTGCTATCTACTTTGTAGTAAATACCAATTCCCCTGTGCTACTTTGGATTTTCTCTATGAAATTTAGAGTTTTTCTCTTTTTTAGTATTCTAGCCAAGTACTTCCCCGTATTTTAGCATGCTGTATCCTCCATGCATCCATCAGCTGATTCTGATGCAGTTTCTTTTTTAATGTCTTCAATTTGGCATTCCCAGTCCCCTGTACCCAGGAGTACTATCTATCTCAGGTTGCATACAGAAATTAAAATCTCCTGCTATAATAACTCCACCTTTTTTAAACTCCATTAGTTTCTCGATAACCGCTTTTAAGTATTTTATTGGATTCTTATTTGGGCAATAGATGTTTGCCAGAGTGTAATCCACCTCATTAAGTCTCCCCCTGAGGAACAGGTAACGCCCTTCAGGGACCACGAACCTCTCCTTTAGTGTGAACCTTACTCCTCTGGCAAACCCAATGGCCACTCCCTTAGCCCATTTTGTTGTAGAGTCTCCGTGGAACCATATTGGAAAGTCCTTTGAGCTTAATTTTATAGTTGTTTCATGGGAGATTTCAGTATCCTGCAGAAAGGCTACCTCTCCAGAGAGTCGTTTGATTTCTCTTAACATATTGTTTCTTTTTGTAAATGTATTTAACCCCCGTACATTATATGTCAAAAAATTTTCGGGCGCTTTTAACCCATGGTTACCCCCTAAAGTACACTAAAGAAAAATGTAATGCACACAAACACAATAATATTATCCAACTTGGTAAAATGTAAAAGATGAGGTTGCATCAAGTAAATACATACTAAAAATGTCAACCTTAAAACTGTGCATACCCATGAATTGACAACAAACTTTGGTACCCAAAATGGGACATCACTTTAAAAGCCTTTACAGACCATCAATTTAGAGTGAACTGTGAATGATTACATTATAATCTTGCTTGCATGCCAGGATGCGCAGGGATACATATTATGCATATTTCAACTATCATTTTCTTTTGTAGGCTCATTCAATATGCACATTTGGACACATATGTAAGTTGGGGCACGGGGGGGACTACTTTCAAACTTTTTGTTCTTATCTGTGCTACTTAAAATTTTTTGAAACTTTTTTTTTGTTGAACTTGCATAATGGACGTGACTGGTGACATCAGGGCTCATAGATCCCCTACCCATCACTTCTTGACCCCAATTAAGCGCAGATCGTGATTTATCAACTTCTTCCCCAGCCACAGCTGGGAATGACAGTGCTGACACTGGAAATGATGAAATGCATGATGCTTCCAGCTTCATTCACTGGAAGGATACCCAACAAATGGATGTTCACTGGTCCCTTTCTGTTCTACCGGCTAAGACCTGCCATACCCGTTCTGGGCACGCAGGGCAGTGGAGCTTGGAAAAAAATGGCAGGGGTAGTTGATCCAACAGAAAGATGACAGTAGGCTTGAAAAATGTAAGAATGTGTTTAAAACTCTGTGTTGCTGCTAACATAAGCCTTAAGTCAGTGGCAGCAAGTGAACAAAGCACATCCATCTATAGTCTGTACTAGCCTGAAACCAACACACCAAGTGTAGTTCGTTGATCTCTCCTCACTCTGCTATCTGCATGAGTCACTGATAGAACTGTAAGCCGAAACCTCTGACTCTTAGGTAACAGCCTGCCCCCCTCCAGCAGGTGACTTATAGACTCAGGTCTGTGTTTTTTCCTATGAGCCTGTAAAAGGGGGTGTGACCCTTCCCTCCAATCAGCTATCATTTTTCACAGAGCTCTGTACTTTAGATCTGCAGTGTGTGTGATGTCAGACCCCTGTCCCCTGAGAGATTATGTAAAATGTGTGTTGTGGAAGACTGTAGAGGATACAGGACTGCAAATAAAGGGGTACAACTTATGTAGGAGGATTTGTTTCATCTGTTCACTGTGTATCACCAGAAGCTTGTCACTTCACTGGGTTTACAACCACTTTAAGCAACACAATATGAAGTATTCAGTTACATTGGGTTATATACTCTTAATGAGATTGGACACTGGCAAAAAAGAGCTGTACAAACAGCTCAATAAAGCCACTCCCACTCTTAGCCTGACTCAGTTTTATAGCAAGTAATAGTGTATCATAAGAACACAGGGGAGGGGCTTGTCTCCTTAATGAACTCCAAGCGTTTTTATGCTATAGTAAGATAAAGTTCCATTTTCTTAAAGAGGAGTTCCAGTCTCCCCCCAAAAAATTTAGGTCAGCAGCTACGAATACTGTAGCAGTTGACTTTTAATAGAAGGACACTTAACTGTCCACGTATCTAGCGATGTGCTTACCTAAGCTGATTTTTCACTCGGCTTTGGGTGCAGGCGATGGCATCTTAGGTAAGGGAAAACAGCAGTAAAGCCTTTTGGCTTCACAACCAGTTTCCTATTGCGCATGTGCAAGCTGTGCTGCACTTTGTGAATGGCCCCGCAGTGTTCTGAGATCTATGATGTGTCCCAGCAGGCTGTGGGGGAAGGAGGGGGGCAAACAGAAAATTAGACTACCTAAAGGGAGCTGTAGCTGTGAGGCAGACTCCAACAGCATCTAATACATCAAGGCAATGGATCTTTTTAGGAGGTTGATGATAGATGTTGATGATAGAGAAATGTGTAGTGCAATTTGTGTAGCACAAGAAAGGGTTCTTTTCAGGATAAAGTGAAATTAAACCTGAAAAAGAAAAACACTGACAGGTAGGATTTTTATGACAGAAAAATTGGTCTCTTGTCATAAACCTTTCTGCTTTTCAGCGTTTATGTACACGGAGTTGCACATGTACAGCTCTGTGTACATTTACAGCACCCCTCTGTGCCATAATAATGTTGCTCCCATACACATGCTTTAGGTGCAATGGTGGAAGTTCCAGAGGGGAAAAGGTACAGACCTGGAGACAAACCAAGTCAGCTTATTCTTGAAGCCAGAAGGTTCATGTCTAGAGTTCCCCATCTACAACAAGGCCTTGAAACACCTCAGGGTAAGGAGACCATTCTCTGGAGTCCAGACGTTGATGACTGAGGAAGTCTGCTTGTCAATTTTCCATGTCTTGGATGTGCATGGTGGACAGGGCTAGAACGTGAAGTTTTGCCCAAGCCAGAATCAGATCCACTTCTTTTTGAGGTGCGACACTTCTGGTTCCTCCCTTATGGTTGATTTACGCCAGTGCCATGGAAATGTTGGACTGAATCCTGGTTGGATGACCACGCAGATGAGAGGTCTACTGTTCAAGTGATAACCAGATGGCCCCAATTTCCAGAATATTGATCGGAAGACAAACTTCCTTTGACAACAAAGTCCCTTGAACCTAGAGGATATTTAGGATTACTTCCCAGCCTAATAGTCTGGCATCAATTAGGAGAGCTATTCAAACCACTGAGATAAGGGTTTTTCTGGATTGCATCACTGAAATTGTTACCCACCCTGCCAGGGCAAGCCTAATCTTGCTGATCAGGTATATGGAACAATTCAAGGACTGCATTTTCACCATTTACCCTTTCAGAATGTTGATCTGCAATGGTCTGGAATGAAACTGTCCACAAGGAACTGACTAAGAAGGCCACCATCGAGTCCAAAACCCTCATCATGACTATACAGTCCTAACACTGCAGTGGAGAGTCCAGAATTTGTCCAAGGGATGGAAAACCTTGGACACGGCCGTGTCTAAGATCAGGTCGAGATACTTCAAGCAATGAGACAGTTCCAATGCAGATTTCTGGAGATTTAGGATCCAACTAAAGGGGAACCTTGAAAGTGAGCAGGTGATCAATGGGGTTGATGTGGAGGGGCAAGTCAGGATTATAAGGTAGGAAGATAGGTTAATGTAGTTAGAGGGAGTGGTAGGGGCTCACAGGAAGGGAAGGCCAGTCCTGTGTTTGTGCACCAAAACAAATTTGCCAAGTTGAGTGAAGCTGTGGAGTGGGCAAAACACAGAGGTGGCAGCCCTGGATGTCACTGCTACCCCTAATAGCCAGGAGAGCAGCCTATTACCACCAACTGTCTAGGCCTACCTGCACTACCCTCACCACCCCTAATAGATAGTAGGGGTGGTGAGAGTAGTGCAGGTAGGCCTAGACAGTTGGTGGTAATAGGGGATTCTATGAACAGGAGGACTGAAAAATTTGTCACCAGGATCGCCTCAACTGAATGGTTTGCGGTCCCCCTGCTAGGGTTTGGCATTGGTGGACCTGGTTGATAAATTACTGGGAGGGGCTGGGCATGACCCAGATGTCTTGGTCCATGTTGGAACCAATGGCAAAATACATGGAAGTTGGAGGTTCCTTAAGAATTGATTTAAAGAACTAGGTTGCAAGTTGAAGGGAAGGACCTCCGAGGTGATATTCTCTGAAATATTGACTCTGCCATGCGCAACACAGGACAGACAGGGGGAGATTAGAGAACTGAATGCATGGATAAAGACGTTGTAAGAAGGAAGGGTTTGGGTTTCTAGAGCACTGGGCTGACTTTTCATTGGGGGGGGTCTGCTGTGCTGGGGGAGAGGTTTTATGGGAAGGCTGAAAGGGGTATTTAAACTAGGATTGAGGGGGGAGGATGAACTAGAATTCAATTTGGCAGACAGGTCAGTTAGGGGTCAAACATTATAGGGGGGGGGGGGGGAATAGGCATAGATGGGGAGAGGGTTATGGCAGGTGAAGAGCAGGTTCCCATGTTACAAACAACTATTGGAAATTATAGTGCTATTTGTACTACTAAAAAAGATATGCAAAACACAAGAGCAAAATGTAATAATGCATGAAAGTGTTTGTTCACTAATGCCAGAAGTCTGCCAAGCAACATAGGTGAGTTAGAAGCTTTGATGCAGGAAGAGAACTATGATTTAATTGGTTTTGATGAATCTTGGCTTCATTCTTCACATGACTGCGCTATTGATATTAATGGCTTTGCACTCTTTTGGAGAGACAGGGTAAAAAGGAAAGGTGTCAGGGTCTGTCTCTATGTAAGAAGGAATATCAAAGCGAGTGTGAAAGAAGACCTAATTGATGGAGAGTGTGACGAGGCTGAAGCATTATGGGTGGAACTGCATATAGAGCGTAGTTCAAAGTTAATCATTGGAGTTTGTTATAGGTCACCCAGTGTGACAGGAGACCATGATCCAGAATATCTGTATCAGGCTCCCTAGGGAGGACACTGCAGGACATATCTACAATCTCTAGCTCAGAATCTACAGTCCTACATTAGGGACATGTATTAGAACTGCTACAAACCTACAAATGGGAAGATAACTACGTCTGGATGTCTCTAGACGTAAACTCATTATACACATCTATTCCCCACCATTTTGGCCTCACAGCCTTAGAACATTTTTTATCACAGGACCTGTACATGAGTCAATGCCAAGCCCAATTTATTTTTGAAGCCACCAAATTTTGTTTATCACACAATTATTTAAATTTCAATGATCAATTCTTCTTACAGATACATGGCACTGCAATGGGCGCTAATTTTGCGCCATCATATGCCAACCAAGCCATGGGTTTGTGAGAGACCCAATATGTATGGCGCAAAAATCAATTTTCCAAAAACTTGATTTTTTTCGGTTGTTACATTGATGATATTCTAATTATTTGGGACGGCCCTAATGAATCCACCACAGAATTTGTTGCACATTGCAACAATAATCCACATGGGCTTTCATTCACATATGTCACAGACCCACACAAGCTGGCATTTCTAGATCTGGAACTATACCACACTGGAGACACTATACAGGCCAAAAAGTACTTCAAGCCAACGGCAGGGAACTCTCTGCTACATTATAAGAGCTGCCACTATCAAAAATGGACCGACGATATCTCAAAAGGACAGTTCTGCCGACTTCGACATAACTGTACCAGAAAAGAAGATTATGTTGAACAGAGTAGCATTTTAAAGAAAAAACTGATGGAAAAAGGGTACTCCGATACCCTTATTCAACAAGCATATTCACACAACCTAGCCAAAAAAAATGTCCAAAAAAGAAAAAAAGAGCCCTTTGACCACACTATTCGGTTAAAAAAAAAAAAATCAAAAAAAGACTGCGCTAAAAAGAGAACACATAATTAACAATATATATGATTATGTGGATAATATAAAATTCAATCAATCAGGTGATCAAAACAAATAGTGTGAGTATAAACAATACAGTGAAAATGAATTATCAATGTAGTAAACCAAGTATAACACAAAATTGTAATATTGAAAACAAAAGTGTCAAAAGGCAAAAAATATCCAAAAGTGTAGTGGAAATGTTCGAAGGGAATTGGTCCTTAGAGCCAAAGCAGATAAAATAGGTGATCCTACGGTTATACACCCAGCACCCAGTGAGAAATCCTCCACCTTAATTGATGTACGCTTACCAGAGGTAAGCTAGATAACAGCTTATCTGTGGGCATCCACACAGGGGACACAACTCCTTAGATCTCCTCACAAGGAAGGGGCAGGCTGCAACTTTCTTTCAGCGAACCTCAAACAGCATGCATAGAAAGCACTATGCCCAGTGCTAAGGTATTGAGTGCATGTATTTAAAAGGTGACAGAAAATATTAAGGTGGCTGCAGTGACGTCTCTAGGGATAAAATCCTGATCCGCACGCGTATCGTCCAGCAGGACTTCCTCAGCGGTCCTGCTATTCGGTTCACCACAAAATTTCATACAGAACATAAAAAAATGGAACAAATCCTCAAAAAACATTGGAAAATATTGATGGAAGATTCTCATCTCCAACCCCTTCTTACAGAGCAGCCATGAGTCACTTATAGAAAAGCCCCAAACCTTAAAAATAAAATAGCCCAGGTAAATTTAAATATAAACACTGTACCCCCTCCACTCAGCTTTGTCCTATCCCCATTGTCGGTATGCATAGGTGCAACAAACCCCTGCGCAAAACCTGTGCTTTCATCAAACATGGTAAAAAAGAGTTTATTGCAAAAGGAAAAACCTACAAATTCGATGAGTTCTGCAACTGCTCCTCAGACCATGTAGTCTATGGTTTGAGTAGTATATAGTAGAGCAGATACCCAGAAACCTCTCAAAAGCTGAGAGTTTCCACAGGCTTTGTGAACGTGAGACTTTCTGGATCTACTCTCAAGATATCCTCTCACCTGGTGGCTTGAATGAAGAACTAGAGGTGTCCACTATTTTGTAACATTAAGATGAGAGTAAGTAAATTAATCTGAGCCATAACATCAGTACCATAGTACATATTTTCTATAAGGTGACCTCTATTAAGACATATAAATTAGCTACATAATCTCGTGTGGTTCTCGTTTGAGATAAAAAAAATTCAATATCCCATTCATTTTTATTCACAATCCACCAATAGGTATACACACGAATGTTATTCAAACTGTGAAACACCTTTCACCATTTTTTCTTAAATTTTTAAATACATAAATAAAACATTGTTTTAATTCCCCTTACATCAAACCATTTGATAACTCATTTATAGCAATGGTACCCCTCTATTTACCTTGTGGACTACCATCCACATTCTTAATGTTATTATATTATATATTCCTCCATTACATAACACCTGGTTATTGCCCACTAACATACAATAAAGGTCATGTAATATATCCAGTGAGGCAATCCAAATTACATCTAATGTATAACTTAGATGTCTTAATTCTAATTTTAATTGTATACATTGGAAGTATGATACAATCCCCACCTACATCAGATTATATTTATAATCCTAACCACACATGTACATTGTTACCGTTGTTTATCATGTTTTATTATGATGTACATGTGGAATTTATGTAATATGTTTTTTTCAATATAAGGAAAAGGAGGTAAAGGACCTCCAAGGTAGTATTCTCAGGAATACTACTGGTACATCGAGCCACACCAGAAAGACAGAGGGAGATTAGGGAAGTAAACAAGTGGCTGAAGAGCTGGTGTAGTAAGGAGGGGTTTGAGTTCCTGGAGGACTGGGCCGACTTTTCAGTCGATAACCGGTACTATAGAAGGGATAGATTGCACCTAAATGAGGAGGGTGCAGATCTGCTGGAAATGAAGATGGCCAAAAAGTTAGAGGGGTTTTTAAACTAGGCGATGGGGGGGAGGGTCCAGAGGTAGAGATAGTCAGCGCGGAAGATATTCCAGAGGGTAGTATTGGGGGCATTAGTGGTAGGTTGACCAAAGCACAAAAACACAAGGTGAGTATAGTAGCAAGTCCTAGTTGCAATCTCAAAACACCCAATACGAGGACAATATGCG
The DNA here is from genome assembly GCA_037952925.1 of Lithobates clamitans. Taxonomy (NCBI): domain Eukaryota; kingdom Metazoa; phylum Chordata; class Amphibia; order Anura; family Ranidae; genus Lithobates; species Lithobates clamitans. The sequence goes on from JBBGZY010000364.1 coordinate 467,374, forward strand.
ACCGGTCTAAACTATGTGGCATTTTCACCAATGCCAGAAGCATGGCGGACAAGATGGGTGAACTAGAGATACTGTCGTACGAGGAGGATTTGGATTTTGTGGGAATTTCAGAGACCTGGTTCAACAGCTCTCATGATTGGCTGCCAAACATTCAAGGGTATACCCTTTACCGCAGGATAGAGAGGGTAAAAAAGGGGGAGGGGTATGCCTATGTATCAAGAATAATGTACAAGTGAATGTGAGAGATGACATCATGAGGGAGCTAGGGAGGAGGTGGAATCCTTATGGGTAGAGCTCCAAAGGGATGAAGCTAAGGGGAAAATAATACTGGGAGTATGCTATAGGCCCCCTAACCTGAGGGAGGAAGTGGAGACAGATCTCCTATCACAATTTGGATTAGCAGCAAGGATGGGAAGTGTTATCACAATGGGGGATTTTAATTATCCAAACATAGACTGGGCGGAGGGAACTGCGCATTCATTTAAGGCTCGCCAGTTCCTTAATGTCTTTCAGGACAATTTTATGGGTCATATGGTAGACGCACCAACTAGAAATAAAGCATTACTGGATCTACTGATTACCAACAATACAGACCTGATAACGGATGTGGAAATACGGGGCACTTTAGGTAACAGCGATTACAGGTCAATTAGTTTCAGTATAAATTACACAAATAGGAAACATAAAGGGAATACAAAGACACTGAATTTCAAAAGAGCCAACTTCCCTAAACTACAAAACTTGCTAAAAGGCATAAATTGGGATAAAATATTAGGAACAAAGAACACGGAGGAGAGATGGGTTTGCTTTAAGAGCATATTAAATAAGGGGATTATGCATCCCATTGGGTAATAAATTTAAAAGAGCGAACAAAAGACCTGGATGGCTTAACTCCAATGTAAAAATGCATATAAAAGCAAAGGAGAAGGCCTTCAAAAAATAAAAGGTTGAGGGATCATCCTCAGCATTCAGAAATGTAAGGGTGCAATTAGGACGGCTAAGATAGAACATGAAAGACACATAGCGGAGGAGAGCACAAAAAATCCCAAGAAATTCTTTAAGTATGTAAACAGTAAAAAAGGAAGGACAGACCATATTGGCCCCATAAAGAATGAGGAAGGACATCTGGTTTCAAAGGATGGGGAGATGGCGAAGGTGAATTTATTCTTCTTCTCAGTCTTCACGAGTGAATCGGGGGGCTTCAGTAACCAAAACTGCAGTGTTTATCCTCATGACACAACACAGGAAGCACCTCCATGGTTAACAGAGGACAGAATTAAAATTAGACTTGAGAAACTTAACATTAATAAATCACCGGGACCATATGGCTTGCATCCGAGGGTACTTAGGGAACTCAGTCAAGTGATTGCCAGACCGTTGTTCCTAATTTTTACAGACAGTCTACTGACTGGAATGTTACCAGCTGATTGGAGAAAAGCCAATGTAGCACCAATATTTAAAAAGGGCCCAAAATACATCCCTGGGAATTACAGACCAGTTAACCTAACATCGATAGTATGTAAACTCTTGGAGGGGGTGATAAGGGACTATATACAAGATTTTAGTAATGAGAACGGTATCATTAGCAGTAATCAGCATGGATTCATGAAGAATTGTTCTTGCTAAACCTATCTACTAACCTTCTATGAGGAGTTGAGTTGCCATCTAGATAAAGGAAGGCCCGTAGATGTGGTGTATCTGGATTTTGCAAAAGCATTTGACACAGTTCCCCATAAACGTTTACTGTACAAAATAAGGTCCGTTGGCATGGACCATAGGGTGAGTACATGGATTGAAAACTGGCTACAAGGGTGAGTTCAGAGGGTGGTGATAAATGGGGAGTACTCAGAATGGTCAGGGGTGGGTAGTGGGGTTCCCCAGGGTTCTGTGCTGGGACCAATCCTATTTAATTTGTTCATAAACGACCTGGAGGATGGGATAAACAGTTCAATTTCTGTATTTGCAGACGATGCTAAGCTAAGCAAAGCAAAAACTTCTCTGCAGGACGTGGAAACCTTGCAAAAAGATCTGAACAAATTAATGGGGTGGGCAACTACGTGGCAAATGAGGTCCAATGTAGAAAAATGTAAAATAATGCATTTGAGTGGCAAAAACATGAATGTAATCTATACATTGGGGGAGAACCTCTGGGGGAATCTAGGATGGAAAAGGACCTGGGGTCCTAGTAGATGAAAGGCTCAGCAATGGCATGCAATGCCAAGCTGCTGCTAACAAAGCAAACAGAATATTGGCATGCATTAAAAAGGGGATCAACTCCAGAGATAAAACGATAATTCTGGTCCGGTCGCACCTAGAATATGCTGTCCAGTTCTGGGCACCAGTCCTCAGGAAGGATGTACTGGATATGGAGCGAGTACAAAGAAGGGCAACAAAGCTAATAAAGTGTCTTAGTTATGAGGAAAGGTTGTGAGCACTGAACTTATTCTCTCTGGAGAAGAGACGCTTGACAGGGGATACGATTTCAATATACAAATACCGTACTTGTGACCCCACAATAGAAATAAAACTTTTTCGCAGAAGAGTTTAACAAGACTTGTGACCACTCATTAAAATTAGAAGAAAAGAGGTTTAACCTTAAACTACGTAGAGGGTTCTTTACTGTAAGAGCGGCAAGGATGTGGAATTCCCTTCCACAGGCGGTGGTCTCAGCGAGGAGCATCGATAGCTTCAAGAAACTATTAGATAAGCACCTAAATGACCGAAACATACAGGGATATACAATGTAATACTGACACATAATCACACATAGGTTGGACTTGATGGAGTCTTTTTTCAACCTCACCTACTATGTAACTATGTAACTATAAGAAGGTTTTTTTTACAATTTATGTATGTTGTTTTTTGCTATTTTACCTTCTGTTAAATGGTAATTTTAATCAATGCTGCCTGTGGCAATATAATTAGCTTGAAAAAGGAGCACACATTCCTCCCACCACCAGGGTGCTCTAGCCCGGAAACTAGTTGCGAACACACCTGTGACGTCATCCCGACCATCGATGCGGTCCAGCGAGCGTTTCAAGCCTCCTCCCCAGTTCTCCTCCACTACACCACCATTTTGCCAGCCAGGAGAGATCACAGAGCGGCCGTGACAGATCGCCTCTGTTAGACCAGCGCGATGGATGCCTCGCTGAGTGTTTACTAAGAGATGTACCCGTCATTGTAATTCTTAATGTAAATTACTATGTGAATTTTTCTTGACATTCAACATCGAATGTACTCAATATATATAATTTTTTATGTTCACATCAAATGTACCTTCATCACCCAACGTAGTAACTTTGGTTGTAATCTATCTGCCCATATATGTATGTACGGACAGGTACTATATATATAAATATATATATATATATATATATATATATATATATATATACCGTATATACTCGAGTATAAGTCGTGGCCCTAATTTACCACAAAAAAATGGGAAAAACTTATTGACCCGAGTATAAGACGAGGGTGAGAAATGCACAGCTACTGTAAGTGGAAAAGAGGGTCAACAATGCCCATTTGCAGCATCACTGTGCCCATTTGCATGCCTCACTGTGCCCATTTGCAGCCAGATGAGATGCACACTGAATTCAAAGTGCTGAACATGACAGATGTCCACTCACATGACTCTAGCCCTTTATGAAACCATCATCCATCAACAGGTCTACACGCCGCCCCTCTTTTCCCCCAGCTTATCAGCAGACACCAACCCCTCCCATCTCTCCCCCCCCCACCACTCATAAGCTCATTGAGCAAGCATGGGCGTAGGTCTGACGAAGGAGCTGTGCATGCTCCGAAACGCGTTAACGGCCACCACCTTCACCTGATGTCATATCGGCCGCATGCGTTCCAGCTTGGTTCCAGAACATGGGTCGCCAGGTCACCAGGGACTCTGACAGCTACAGGACATCTCTCTCTCTCCCCCAGACAGACGAGAATTACAGCGATCCGTATGAGGACAAATCATCATATGCCTATGACCTCTTACTATCTTGTAAGTGTTTTTAATCCCATTGTGCATGTAATAAATCTTTTAACCACTGCACTTGGAGGCGTCTTCCTCTTTCTCCTCCAGAGCTGCTTCTTCTCTACAAAGAACTGCCTTCAGTGCCATTCCTCCACTGCTACTAAGGACCAAGGATACCCAGCCTCACCAGAGTGCCCACATCTTTCCCTCCTTTCTAGAAGTGTAAATCTAGGTCCCATCTGAGGTTTAACCCCAGAGGGACCCTAGTCTTTAATCTAAATGTCCACCATGCCTCTCTATCTAAAAGACGTCTGTTCCTATCACCACCCCTGGGCTTAGGAGTCAATCTCTAAATGCCAGTAAACCTAAGACCCCTTTCACACTGGGGCAGTGCAGGTATCACCGCTGTTATAGTGGAGTTATTCAGCCGCTAGCGGGGCGTTTTATCCACCGCTAGCGGCCAAGGAAAGGGTGAATAGCAGCCATGTTGCGGCGATGCTGAAGTGCTTTGCACGTGCTTCGGCAGCGCTGCTCATTCATTTCAAAAATTGCGTTTGAAAAAACGCTTCGCAAATACAGTGTGACATAAAATATTGCAACAACCGCCATTTTATTCTCTAGGGTATCTGCTAAAAAAATATATATAATGTTTGAGGGTTCTTAGTAATTTTCTAGCAAAAAAATACTGATTTTAACTTGTAAGCAACAAGTGTCAGAAAAAAAGTTTAGTCTCTAAGTGGTTAAACTGACCTCATTTACAGATGAAAGTACATCCCTTTGATCTAACAACAAAATGTTACTTTGTTTAATGTTATCTCCTAAACTTGGCAGGCTGCCTGGATTTTTTATTTTTTTGTCAGCTGTCAGAAGTGAGCAGAGAACTCTCTTCACTTGTTACATAGAATCAGGGAAATGCTGTTTTAAGATCAGGAGGGGGGTAGAATCACATTTTTGATTCTTTAACGATTAATCGTGCAGCTCTAATACCCACTGTATAATGTGTGTGAAAGTAAGTTGCTCCTTTTTAAAAAAAATATAGTATATTTTCTATTAGCAAGTATATACATATTTAAAGTAGTTCTAAAGGCAGATGGTTTTTTATCTTTATGCATTCTCTGCATTAAGGTAAAAAAACCTTCTGTATGCAGCTCCCTCCCATACTTACCTGAGCCCAATCATGATCCAGTGATGTGCACGAGAGCAGAGGCTCTGTCTGCTCTCTCCCTCCTCATTGTCTCAGAGACAACAGCAGGATCCATAGCCAGGAACGCCAGAGGTGGACCTGAGAAGAGGAGTATCGGGCTGCTCTGTGCAAAACCATTGAACAGAGATGGGTAAATATGACATGTTTGTTATTTTAATTAAAAAAAAAAAAAAGAGAGAGCATTTACAATTACTCCTTCCAAGTTTGGTAAATGTGCCGTTGGATTATAAAGAATCTCATTATCTCCCTCTATTATTCTAGAAAATTTCAAACATATAGCTAGCAAGAAAAGAGAGAGGATATATTGTACGTACAGGCCACAGTTTATAGTACTGCATAGCAATGGAAAGGCAACTTGTACTGAGGCATAAGAGGCTGCATGTAAGGCCAGTATTTAGAATGGCCAATCAAGCCCCACATTCAATTCAATGGCCAGTGAGTCCTGACATTATAGATGATATAGGAATGTCTTCCACTCACAGTTCTCAAAGACATCTACCTATTCTTTTATAGCCTTAGTATGATTTTGGCGATAGAGAATTGTGAGGAGATAACAAAGACAAACTTCAGGTAGTGATACTAATGCCGCGTACACACGAGCGGACTTTACGGCAGACTTTGCTCGGCGGACTTTGACGGACTTTCTGAATGAACGGACTTGCCTACACACAATCCACCAAAGTCCGTAGAATTCGTACGTGATGACGTACGACCGGACTAAAACAAGGAAGTTCATAGCCAGTAGCCAATAGCTGCCCTAGCGTGGCTTTTTGTCCGTCGAACTAGCATACAGACGAGCGGACTTTTCGACCGGACTCGATTTCGACTGATTAATTTAAAACATGTTTCAAATCTAAGTCTGTCCAACTTTTGAGAAAACAAAGTCCGCTGGAGCCCACACACGATCGAATTGTCCGACCAAATAAGAGTAATTTAAAATACATTTAGGCTCCATACACACTGGTGTAAAAAACGTTGCTTCTACAGAAGTTTTGTGTTCTGCCTGTAGAAGCAACCCAATACTATCCTATGTGTCCATGCACATTAGAACGTTTACAGGCATATTTTGAGATAGTTTAGAGGCAGGGAAAAAAAAACATTCTTATTCGAGTTTCTGATTGGAGCTCACTGGCAGAAAAAATGGAAAACTCTCCTAAACTCGTCTAAACTTTGTACAAAAAATGCTCTATACGAGCGTTTTTTACTCCAAAGAGAACAAACTTTTTTTAAGTCCAGTGTGCATGGAGCTTTAGGGCCCATTCCCCCACATTTATGTTTTGGTTCTTCCCCCCACCCCCCAATGCATTTTTTTGTGAACCCAGCCTAAATCTTGTTCTTAGATAGGGTGTTCTCCTTTACTTGGTCTCTTACTTGATTCTTGCTCATCTGTGCAACAACTGTTCCACCGTAAATTTCCCAGTACGTCAGGGGGATCCCCAAAAGGAAGGGTAAAGTCTCAGTTCACGTAAGAATTGAGAATCAACCTGGGTTACTGTCCACAGCTGTTCATGATGCAACTGAGTCTCTAAAGGATCAGTCTACTTTTTTACACCTAGGTCCCAAACTTGATACCTGTTCTCAATGTAACAACTTTTCTAAATTCCTGAGAAACTGCCATAGGTCTTTTCAAATCCTCACTCCCACTGGTTCCTAAGGAAAAGTACTGCTGGACAATTCCTCTGAGGTCATGTCCAGGAAAGCTATATATACCCACTCAGTGCACTTGAGAGTTGCCTGTGTGCTAAGTATCTGGTCCCAGGAACCGTTTAAGTGACTTTTGTTCCAAAGCTGATTCTGGTAACAACATTGTACAGCGCTTTCTTTCTGCCTGCTGTTAGCGGTTGCCCTGCCCAGATGAAGGCTGCAACCTGGGAGCCGGTTGCAGGAAAGCACACCATCCCTTGCAGGGTGCTCTGGTAAACACTGGGTGGTGCTTTAGACCATGTACTTCAGCCCTCTTTTGGGCCTATATTCACCTGGAGACAGAGAGGTACACTACATTTGTGACAAAATCAGACTCCGTTTATATGAAAAATGTTCCTATAACTGGCTTTGAGTATCCAAAATGACTGTTATATTCAGTATCTGATTTAGCAAGATAAACTTTACTCTTGTAGTGGCAAGATGTAGAGTGGGAAAAAATGCCCCAATTTGCTTTAAACCTACTGATAAGTAGGTTTCACTTCATTTATTTAATCTTTAATTTATTGCATACTATGTAGAACACAAAACGCTGTGAACATCCCAAGGTCTACTGGAATTCTCACCACTCTATGGTGGATGGGAACAGAGCTAGCAACTGTGGCACAGGAAGATCCCATCATTGAAGATATAACAAGCCATTGAGTGACTTTGCACCAACAGACTTCACATATAATTAAAACATAAACGTAGGGTAAATTTTACCTTTAATACCAAAATCTTTAAAGTAAAGGCATAAAATACATATGAAGTACATATATTTTCTTCTTCTAATTACAAACATACCAATCATCTTATTCTATTGATTTTGTTTTGGGTGAAGGTTGAAGGATAAGGCTACTAACTATTGCATCTTTCAGAAAACAGATATTCCTCTGAGAAAGAAACTGCCAATGGTGCTCCCTGTAGCGCTAAAAGTAATCTACATATCAAAGGAGTAAAACAATTTAAATCCACTTTCTCCTCTTTAAAGCTTTTAGTGGTGAAAATACCATTGGATCGTCAAAGCATGTATACCATAGACTCACAATAAGCCCAATGTCTTGGTCTTATAGAAGATCATCTAATTTAGACGATGAAGTCTACACAGTTCTGCCATTAAAATTATTATTATAAACCTATGTCAAGATCAGTTTCTGTCTTCAAATCAGGCAAGCTGTAAAAATACAAAAAAATCTTTGAGTGTATTTTTTAATAAAAAATGTTATTGCTTTCTATAAATAAATACTATTACCACAAAGAGTAGTTGAATTGGTTTTGTTTTACATGACCACTCCTCAATATTTTAAAATTGACGCTTATGCTGCCTTTTTTGGGTTTGGCTGTCTTGGAGGGTTGTTTGGTGGCTAAACCAATTTGTGTCTGGCCCCTCCCCCTATCCTCCCTTAACTCCCGGGGGGTGGGGGATATTTGTGGATCTGTGAGGGGATCCATCCGAGGCCCTATGCTGCACATATTTGGAGGATTTATTTGATTTTTATCTAAGCAGCATGGTGAGATCGGATGTTCTGGTCAGCCCGTCTTTTTTTTTCCTTCCCTTTCTCTTTCCCCCAGTCCCTTGGGCTATAAGTAGTTGTGGAGTTTTGGAAATAGAGTTTTTTATTTTTATTTTTTTTTTAATCTATAAAAGTGAACGTTTTATAAATAAAGGGGAGGGAAAATTAGTTATACATGGATCTACAGCCTTTGTCTCACCCACACCAAAACAACAACTTTTTGGAAAGTAAGCAAAAATCTTAAAGACTCAAAATTCAGAGAGAATCAAAATCCAAAGTTCATGCTATGTTTAAAAGTTAGCGAGAAAGCTTGAAATGTAACTTGCTGAAACCTTCACCCTGAATGCTCTCTAATGGTAAGTCTCTGCCAAAACACTGGGCACATGATTTGTGATATGGGGGAACATCTTGGCTCAAGAGAGCTGTTGACTGATTATTTCTGTCTAAGTGTCATAGCCCTTTAGTGTTCATATAAAGGGAAAGATAAGCTTTTACTAGGTGTTATTATAATGTATGCTTCTTGCACCTTATTACCTAATTGTTACAGTAGTTATTTGAAGTATATCTTTCAGACAGTATCTGAAGAAGAAAACAATAATAAGCCTTGTCAACCTGTTTTTTTTTTTACCTTCATTTAAATATCAATAGACAGTACACATTAGAGAAGTTTTGACTTAACAGTCTACTAGACATTGATTTGTAAGCAGGTTACACATTCAGCTATGACAGAACTTCTTTCCCTCTTTTTATTTTGTATTGTCCTTTGTTCTGAATATGGATTTTGTGAACTGTATTCTTCGTAATTAAAAGTATGCTCTGTGAGTACTCTTTACAATTATCCTTCGGTCAAACCTCAAACTTTCAAGCTCCGATTTTAGAGAACAAAAATGATAAAAGTATAATTACTATAAAATAAAATATAATGAAATGACCATCTGAAGCACTGACAAAATTTAGTAATTAAATTGCACTCCAACAGTCAGCAAGCGGTGGCTCCAGACAGGGTGGGGGAAGACAAATATTTTATCATTTTGGTGAGACAGGAGTTGTTCCATCTTATTCCAAAATGTAAAGGAAAGGGTTGTGAGGAGGGGTGCCAAAAATGTGCAGCCTCTACATTATAACTGAAGCTTAGATTACACCTGTTTGTGATTGCATACACTGCAAAAAAAGGTTTGTAATCAATAAATACTAGTACTTATATAGTCAACTAGACCAAAAACAAAGCATGTTAGCAGAGAAAAAAAGGGAAGAAGTAGAATTTTTACACCTAAGTTTAAACTTTACAAGGTGTAATCTAATCTATTTTGTCCAAAGCAAACACACAGCAATGCATAAGTAGAACATACAACACTTACAATTACACATTTACTGCCTTGGAACTTTGTTCCTGCCCAGTGCAAGTTATAACTATGTCATGCTACTTAGAAATGCCTGCTCTCATTTAAAAAAAAAAAGTAAATGCTACTGAATTATTTGACTATTTTGATATAACTATGCCTTTTTATAAAAACTGTGAAAGAAAATTAGCTGTTTTTTTCTCCTGGGATTTAAAAAAACACAAATTATCCCTATAGAAAGGTATGGCATTAAATGGTAAGGTTTATATGATCCAAACCCTTGGTGCAATAAATATTGTCAAGGTTTAGCTCTTTAGGTGTAACTGCAGATTCACTTACATTCTGGGCTTCGCATCAGAGCAAGGGAAAGGTGAGTATATGATGAACAGATGGTGAAGGGGCAGGGGATGCAGCAATACAAGTGTCTTACCCCTTTTACACTGAGGCACTTTACAGGCGCTATAGCGCTAAAAATAGCACCTGCAAAGCTCCTGTAAAGCACCTCTCATGTCACTCCACTGGGGCGGTGCATTGGCAGGATGTCAAAAAAGTCCTGCAAGCAGCATCTTTGAGACGCTTTAGGAGCGGTGTATACACCGCTCCTAAAGTGCCCTTGCCCATTGAAATCAATGGGCAGGGCCGCTGCACCAGCGCTTTGCCGGTGCTTTTATTCCCTTTTTCAGCCGCTAGCGAGGGTTAAAAGCCCCCCACTAGCGGCCGAAAAGCACTGCTAAAATGACGGTAAAGCGCCGCTAAAAACAGCGGCCCCACTGCTGACTTCCTCAACGCCCAAGTGTGAAAGAGCTCTAACTGCACACCATATGGTTAAAAGTTTACGGACACCCATCCATCCCACCTTTATGATCTTGTTGGTCATCTTATGGGATGGGAACTAATATGGAGTTGTGCCTCTCACCCCACCTACCCCAGTAGCTAAAATAGCCTCCATTCTTCTGTGAAAGCTATTCACAAGGTTATAGAATGTGCCTGTGAGAATTTGTGCTCATTCAGCAAAATAACATTTGTAATGTCACATACTGATGCTGGATAAGAAGACCTGGCCCATCCTAGAAGCATTCAAAAGGGTTGAGGTCTTTATTAAAATCCTGACATGGTTCACAATGGCACAGTCATACATGAACAGAAAAGGGCCTTCTCCAACTCTCCTTCTCTGGAAGCACACAATTGCCTAAAAAGTCTTTGTACTGTATGCTGCAGCAGTAACAATGGAAAAACCTGAAATTTTACATGTTGATAGGCTTCATTTTTAAATAGTATTACTATTTTAAATAAACCATTGTGTTTCTTATATATATTACCTAACTTTAATAGTGCACAAATATGGTATTTGCTGTGTAACATGACATGTTGTTTAACACTTACGAATATATTTTATCACCACAGGGCAGGAACAAAGTTTTTATTTTGAACATGCAGCTACTGTCTAAAATGCAATAATACTTTAAAATTTGAACTACAGAGCAACACAGTAATAACAAAAACAAATAAGGTTACATTAAAATAAAAAATGAAAAATAATTCATGCAAATAAAGTTACATTCTTCTATCATGCATCAGACTTACTGCCCGAGCACCCAATAATGACGACGAAAAGTGCAAAAACCCAGCAACATTACCAAAGGATGCATAGAGGTGTCTCACAATGCAAAATCATCTCAATCCCCAAAGCCCATGGACAGTTGCACTGCCCCTCATTGAAAGAATTATTTTTTTAATAATTTATTTATCTTTGTATGTAAAAATGTGGGTAAAGAACGTAAAAAAGAAACAAAATAAAACAAAACAAAAACAAAAAAAAACACACCAACCTTCTCGTAGCTCTGAGGGATGTTAAGGGGTTTGATGCAGAACACAATGACATGAGGAGAAGAGAAAAAATAGGGGAGACACAGAGAGAGTAAAAAAAGACCTTCTCCAGGCTTTCAGCTGCAAAGCGACTAATCCATCTATATATATATAGATATATATATATATATGTAAATTAAAACTAGCAACAAATATATTTACTTATCTTCTGCATTTTTACCTACATTTTTACTCCATCTTTTTAGCATATGCTATACTGGACACATATATATAACATTTGCTTTTATAGTGTGTGTATATATATATATATATATATATATATATATATATATATATATATATATATATATATATATATATATGCTCAGTATATATTACTTGTTATTTAGCAACAGACCCAATGTTGTCATGATCATTACAAACTGCAATGTTGTTTTGAATCACAGTAACAGAGAAAGAATATAATGATCTCTACAATATTGGGTCATAATGCATTTATGTATGCATAAATATACTCCTCAATTGCAGATGCCCTGAAGTAAAATAAGATCAAGTATTTAGGCATATTTAAGATGTTAATATCTAGTATTATTTAAACCCACCAATAACTAACTATTCATGAGACATATGCACATTATTAGATACTTTTTCCCAAATATTTATTTATACATTCCCAACATAATTATTGCAGCTGTGTGGCATTCTCCTAATATTTAAAAAAATATTTTATTCCAACATTTAACTATCTATACACAAAATAACTTTGTTATGTGTCTGTCATTCTTTGTTGCATTCACTATATTTGTATCCTGCTGATTAAATTGATCAAAAAAAAAAAAAACACGCATTTTGTTGAATAAAGTCTGAAGTGTTCAATATGTATATTTTTATTCTGTAAAATTTCTTGACACTAACGGCTTTTGTAATTTCAAAGTATCAATTAAAGCATGTAGTAAACACATAAAATATGTGTTGATGTAATAAATACACGCCATGTTATTGACATTACTAATAGAACCTAGCACAGTAAAAGTAAATAGTATCCTAAAGTACACTTTTATATGTCTGCAGCGTGCTTAAGAATTATACCTACCCTGTTCATAAATATTATGATCTAGTAAAGTATACAATTAATATATATTGACAGACCACTTTCAGAAACATTAAATTATTAAAAAGTTAAAGCCAGAACTGGAGATATGAGGACAAGATAGCAAGTACGGCCTTCAGAATGTTCACATTACCAGTGTGCAGAGCCCAGCTGCTCCCTACCTCTCACATAAAGATTAGCAGGTGAAGAGTAGCGAACGCCAGCACTGTTGGTTGCAACACATTCGTACTTCCCCTGATCAGTCTCTTCACTGTTTTCAATTTGTAAGGCACCTAAAGAGAAAAACAAAACAAACAAAAAAACAAAAAACAAAAACAACTCAAGTTAATATAAACACTAAAATATTTTTTCCTATAGTACTAAGACCTAATGGTAACACACAAGAAGCCTTCTGTTATAACTACTATTAAAGCGGAGCTCCAGCCCCCCCTCCAAAAATTAAAAGTCGGCAGCTACAAATACTATAGCTGCTGACCTTTAATATTAGGACACTTACCTGTTCAGGGATCCTGCGATGTCGGCACCCCAGCCGTTTTTTTCCGATTGGCCCACAGGTGCTGCCACCGCCATTCGTGGTAAGGGAAACTGGCAGTGAAGCCTTACTGCACTGCGCTTTCTAAAAGGCCTGGCGGCAGAGAGGAGGGGGGCCAAACTTCTGGGGGAACTTGACACAAACAAGCGGAGCTTCCACTTTTGAGTGGAACTCTGCTTTCAATACAATATTGTATTTAGTAACCAACTGACAATCCTAGTCAGAATGCAACAGTTTAAACATACAACACATATATATATATATATTGTACTTGGTCTTCAAATTGACAACATGGCATATGCTTTGCTTAAAAGGAAGCAAATAATGATTTAAAATATGCACTGAACATTACTAAAGTGTTTGTAATTACATATTAGGCACCACAGCATTTTGCAGAAATGTAACAACATATGTATTACAGATATACACCTATATTAGACAGAATTATAGAATACATTCAAACAAAAGAATGAGCTAGAAAATATATTTAGAATATGAACATTTATTTTAACAAATTATGATCTGAGATTTTTGAGTAATTACCATGTTGTGGGATAGCGAACTTGATAAGATGTGAAGGAGGGGGTAATATTAAAACTGCCACTAAATCTAAAACTTTACCTATTTAAATGATGAGGCCAACAGGTGAGATGTGTATTTGCATTATAGTATGCAATAAACTGTGATCTGTTTTTCATAGAAGTCATAATAATTAAAGGCTGTCCTTTATAATAAACATTTAACATTTTTTTTACTTAGACAAACCTTTACAAACAAAACATTCCAATCAATTTACTACAGAATTTCTTGATATATTGAGGCATTTTTGGTGCCTTGATGATTATCTTTGCAAACAGTTCAGGCAGCATTTTTAAAAAAAGATTGTGTGTATTACTATACTATATATACTATATATATACTACACTATTACAATAACTTAAATGAAGAACAGATTATAATTTAGCAGTTGCTAAGGCAGAGATCCTAAACATTCAAAATAGGGGCAGGAGAATACATACATCATTTATATAAATATAAATATATATATATACAGATAGATAGATAGATAGATAGATAGATAGATAGATAGATAGATAGATAGATAGATAGATAGATAGATAGATAGATAGATCTATTTTTTTGCGAAGGTAATGCAACATATACCTTTACATTTTAGATTTAGTGGCTCCTTAAATAGTTTTATATAATTAGGTCCATTTATTTGTTAAAGAAATGTATAAGATCAGTAATACTTACCAAGCTCTGGATAAAATGTACAATGTCTGTGCATTGTAATCATTAAGTGGTCTATAATACTGCTAAACCAGAAGTAGTACAATGACAATGTACTGTACTTACAGAAAATATAACCTATACTCAAAAAAACAACAATACAAGGGCCCAAATAAATATAGAGCTAAATAGACAAGGTGAAAAAAGATTTCAATAACTTAAGGAGGCGTTGCTATATGGAAATGCCTTACCTCGAATTGGTGTATTTTCTGTAATGAAAGCAAAGAAGAAGAGTGACATTGGTGAGGAATTAAGGTTTAGATTACCAGGCACAGAGCCAAAAAAGGGCCTGTATCCAGGAAGAACTTCTGCGAATGATCCACAAACATTTCTTTTTGCCTCATGGTAAGAATTTTAGTTAATGGAATATTTTTCTAAAAAAACTGCAGGATACCCATTAACTACATTTAGGGATGAATTTTGTGGGCTAACAATGCAAAGGCGGATCAAAGCAAAACTCCAGTGTAAACTTTACAGTTTGCAAAGATGACAGTAAAGGAGTTGCTACGATATCCAAATATTGCAAATTATGTTGGTTTTATGGCTCTGGGAAAGAGTATAAACAGGCAAATTAGCAGTCATATGGCTACAAACATCATGACAAGTTTATTTTGTCCATATTTTGGTATGAATAACAGTAGTTCTGTAAAGAAAGGAAGAAAGCAAGGAAGCATAGTCTTTTTGCCACCGAACGTTATCATTATCCCTGTTACACATAACAAATTACTTCATATGTAATGTCATTTGATTTCTAACAGATATGCTCAGTCACTTAAACTGCTCTTACAGCTCAATGTACATCTCATGAAAAGCTGTGGATACTATATTCACAAAACAAAAAAAACTGGGATCATTTTTTATAATGAAAAAAAAAAATACTCAAAGCAGCAATAGATAAACCAGAAAAACTAAAAATTATGCAATTTTTCTACAGTAAGTACAAGGCATGCTGCAATTTTGGATAAAAAGTACATACTATCTCTTCTCATTCAATCTCCATTTATTCCTCCCATAATCAGCTGTTCTTCCACCTATTTCTCATGCTATACCAAGCATTCCCAATGCAGTTCTATAACACTAGTTATATTGCATCTCCGCAGCATCATGCAGCGAGTCACGCTTGCACCTTTTCTCAACACCAACACTTTCATTACCTATTTCACCCATACATTCATCTTTACTCAAATCAGTTTTCCTTTTTTCTACCATCACTAATACAACTTGTACCATTACAATATGTACTCACACCTATTTGGCAGTTCTCTCATCTTTACCAGTACAAACTTATGTATTTATCTTCCAACGCAATGTTGTGTATTCACTTATTTATGTACGGTTGGCTCTACATACATATGTGTGCGGGTCTGTATGTGTGTATATCCATTTATACATGTAATGCACCCCATCAAAGAAGGAACCTGCAGTGGCCTAGGCACAGTGGTCCACAACTGCAACTATTTATGGTGTTAGCGCATACTCTACATAAATCTTTCATGCATGTTTTCAGCTAAAAGCTTCCGATGATGCTATTTTTTAATGTACATGTGAACGTATATCTGTATATGCACGTCATTTTTTATGTGTTTAGGAGACATTTTTTACATATATATATTTTATACATTATATATATTCTTTGATTGCTATGTTTTTAACATTTGCATTAGCGTCTGCAATCCTACTGCTATCTACAGTGCCTTGCAAAAGAATTCACCCCCTGGGCATTTTTCGTGTTTTGTTGCCTCATAACCTGGAATGAAAATGGATTGTTTGAGGATTTGCATCATTTAATTTACAGAATGTGCCCACAACTTTGAAGATGTTTTTTTTTTTTCAACAAATAGGACAAAATAACAGAAAATGTCAATGTGTATAACTATTCACCCCCCCTAAAGTCAATACTTCGTAGAGCCACCTTTTGCGGCTATCACAGCTCCAAGTCGCTTTGGATAAGTCTCTATGACATGCAGGTAGGTTAATTGGCTTCTGTCCAAAATTGGCCCTAGTATATGAATGTGAGTTGGGGACCTTGGATTGTGGGCTCCTTGAGGGTAGGAACCAATGTGAGTGTGCGATGTATGTGTAGAGTGCTTCATAAGTTGATGGCACTATATGGGTACCTTAAATTAAAAAAAAATAAAAAAAGGGATAATTGTAGACACGCACCCACACTCACTCAGGTTGAACTGGATGGACTGGTGTCTTTATTGAACCTTACTAACTATGTATGTAGCTTGCCACATCTTACCACTGGGATTTTTGCCCAATCCTCCTTGCACAACTGCTCCAGCTCCTTCAAGTTGGATGGTTTGCGCTTGTGAACAGCAATCTTTAGGTCTGACCACAGATTTTCTATTGGATTGATGTCTGGGCTTTGACTAGGCCATTCCAACACATTTACATGTTTCCCCTTAAACCACTGAAGTGTTGCTTTAACAGTGTATTTGGGGTCAATGTCCAGCTGGAAGGTGAACCACTGTCCTAGCCTCAAATCACACACAGAGTGGTACAGGTTTTGCTCAAGAATATCCCTGTATTTAGCACCATCCATCTTTCCCTCAATTCTGACCAGTTTCCCAGTCCCGACTGCTGATGTGATGTGTTGGGTTTGCGCCAGACATAGCGTTTTCTTTGATGGCCAAAAAGTTCAATTTTAGTCTCATCAGACCACAGCACCTTCCTCCATACATTTTGGGAGTCTCCCACATGTCTTTTCGCAAACTCAAAACATGCCATTTTGTTTTTTTCTGAAAGTAATGGCTTTCTTCTGGCAACTCTGCCATAAAGCCCAACTCTATGGAGCGTACGGCTTATTGTTGTCCTATGTACAGATACTCCAATCTCTGCTGTGGAACTCTGTAGCCCATCCAGGGTTACCTTAGGTCTCTGTGCTGCCTCCCTGATTAATGGACTCCTTGCCCGGTCCATGAGTTTTGGTGTGCGGCCGTCTCCTGGCAGGTTTGCTGTTGTGCCATGTTCTTTCCATTTGGTTATGATAGAGTTTATGGTGCTCCTAGGAATCATCAAAGATTTGTTTTTTTTTTTTTATAACTTAACTCTGACTTGTACTTCTCAACAACATTGTCCCTTACTTGTTTGGAGAGTTCCTTGGTCTTCATGGCAGTGTTTGTTTTGGCCTCTGGGGCCTTTCAAAATAGTGTATATATGTAATGACAGATCATGTGACACTTAGATTGCACACAGGTGGGCATCATTTCACTAATTATGTGACTTCTGAAGGTAATGGGCTTTATAACAAAGGGGGTGAAGAATACATACGCACATGCCAATTATCAGTTTTTTATTTCTGAAAAACAGTTTTATGTATATATTTTTCTCATTTTACTTCACCAACTTAGACTATTGTGTTCTGATCCATAACATATAATTCAGATTAAAAAAACATTGAACTAGAGTCTGTAATGTAACAAAATAGGTAAAAAGCCAAGGGGGGTGAATACTTTTGCAAGGCACTGTATATCTGTTTGGTGTCTGTTTAATTTAGAGTGCTGTGATGCAGAAGGAGAATTCCTAGAGTGAAGGTGAATCCGCCCACAAAGCTACACCACCTATGTAGTGCTACACTACCCATCCAGCCTCCTCTATCTACTTATACATATTGTAACACACAGACCAGATTTGGCTCTCTAAGGCTCTGATGAAGAGGAAAACCCTCAAAACGCGTTAGACATTATTTGATTATCCCTTGCATGGATATCACTTTATAACAATCTATCAAGTTTTTAACATTGCTTTTTATCCATTTGTACGAATATGTAGTATTTCTCTGTATATACCCATTTTGTTTAGAATAAACTCCTTTTTAATGATTCATGCATTAGGCCATGAGCCTTCCTTTTTCTTTACATATAGCATTTCTGACTTCCCCTAGTCGGCCTAGGCAGCGGGGCATGCATTATCACTTCACACTTATACTATCAATAATTACTACCACCCTATTAAGGCCCTAGCGCAGGAGAATATCTTTTCTGTAACGACCACCCTAATGCAGTTTTACTGCTAGAGGGCAGGTGCTTTGCGCAGGATCACGTATATATACTGTACGTGATCTTGCATATTCGGGAAGCGGGCGCAAATGTGCACCGCCGGCGGCTCGCTCCCACTGTGATTATTCACAGCGGGAGCCAATCAGTGGGTGCCACAGACTAGATGTCCGCCAGCACCCGGCAATCATTTGTTACAAAAACAATGCAGGTTGCCGTTCTGTCAGTAGGGAAGGCATGGATCCATGCCTTCCCCTAGTAAAACACCTCCCACACAGTACACAAACACAGGCCAGGCACACAGTTAATTCTTTGATCGCTCCTGATGTTAACCCCTTCCCAGCCAGTGTCATTAGTACAGTGACAGTGCATATTTTTAGCACTGATCACTGTATTAGTTTCACTGGTTCCCCAAAAAAAAGTGTCAAAAGTGTCAGATTTTTCCGGCGCAATATCGCAGTCCCACTATAAGTCGCTGATCCCTGCCATTACTAGTAAAAAATATAAATAAATAAAAATTCCATAAATATATCCCATAGTTTGTAGACGCTATAACTTTTGTGCAAACCAATCAATATACAAATCGATATATGCGTATCGGGATTTTTTTTACCAAAAATAAGTAGCAGATTGCTTCTATCGCAACAAATAAAAAATGCAGAAGTGATCAAACACCAACAAATGTAAGCTATGTTTGTGGGGAAATGGGTATGGGCCATGGGTGCAGAGTTGCATGGCTAGAGTAGTATAGCGTTTTTTTTTTTTTCTACATACTGTCACCAGTCAGTGTCGCTGATCTTTGCCACACCAGTTATATGATGACGATGTACTGAACTGGTGACAGTATGTAAACAAATGTTTAAAAATTGTGAAAAAAAACTGTTTAATTCTTTTCATTTTCGAAAAAAAATTGACAAAAAAATGATAACTTCAAAAAACTTGCCATGCCTCTTACAACTTTCCAAAAAAGGGTCATTTTTGGCCCTCAAGAAATGAGATAGGCAGTCAGTACATCAGGACTGATCGAATTATATATATAGGACTACATATTAAAGAGGAGTTCCACCCAGGGGGGCCGTCAAAAAAAAAAAAAAAAAAAATTAAAAGTCAGCAGCTACAAATACTGCAGCTGCTGACTTTTAATTGGACACTTACCTGTCCCTGGGTCCAGCGATGCGGGGGATCGAAGCCCCGCTCGTCCCCCCCCTCCGCTCGTCGCCGCCGGCATTTCAACTGTGGGCGCCGGGCTGTGGCTTCACAGCCTGGCACCCACTGCGCATGCGCGAGCGGCGCCGTGTGCCGTGATTGGCCGCTCAATCACCTGGGCCTTGTAATGGGTCCCAGATGATTGACAGGAGGGAGGGAGCAGAGCGTCGAGGGGGAAGTGATGTCACCAGCCCAGGCAAAGGAACAGGCAGACTACGAGGGACCACCTAGCAACAGGCATTTAGAGGTAAGTGAAAAAAAAAAATATCCAAATGTTTTTTGGTTTTTTTTTTTAGAAATTTTCCAGGTATTTTTGTTTTTTGGGTGGAACCCCACTTTAAACACTTATTTTGGTTATTTTTAAAAAATGTAGCAGAATACAGTTTGGCCTAAATGTATTAAAAAAGATTATTTATTTGCAAAATGTTAAACAGAAACGAAGAAAAACTATTTTTTTTTTCAACTTTTTTGGTCTTTTTTGTTTATTTTGCAAAACATAAAAAACCCAGTGGTGATTAAATACCACCAAAAGAAAGCTCTATTTATGAGAAGAAAGTGATAAATATATGGGTACATTGTTGCATGGGAGCGCAATTGTCATTCAAAGCGTGACAGCGCTGAAAGCTGCAAATTGGTCTGGGCAGGAAGAGGGTGAAAATGCCCTGTATTCAAGTGATTAATATTTTTTTTTTTTTGCTTTTTTTCCACTAATTCTAGATGTGCTTCTTTGATGCAAAATCTGAAAGAAGCCAATTTACAACAGTCATCAGAACAGTGATATATCCATCACACTTAGGCGCTTTTCAGGTGTTTTAGCGCTAAAAATAGCGCCTGTAAAGCTCCTTAAAATCACCTCTTATACCTCCCCAGTGTGAAAGCCTGAGTGCTTTCACACTGGGGCGGCACACTTGCGGGATGGGAAAAAAAGTCCCACAAGCAGCGTCTTTGAGGCAGTTTGGGAGCCGCTCCCAAAACGCCCTGCCCATTGAAATGAATGGGCAGCACTGCCGAAGCACCTGCAAAGCGCTAGCTGCAAAGCTGCTAGCGGGGGTTAAAAGCCCCTTGCTAGTGGCCGAAAAGCGC